>VWXS01000017.1:0-319616 GCA_028584115.1 Stagonosporopsis vannaccii
GGCGCCGTCCGCGACGGCCGTCCTGGCGGCGGCCTGCGCTGCCTCTTCTGCGCCGCTGCGACGCGCCGCCCAACCGCAGCCGCGCAAAGGCCATGCTACAGCTTAGCTCGCCCGCGACAGCAGTGCGCCCGCCGTCGCACCGCGCGAACGCACATGCGAGTGCCCACGCACCGCCTTCACACCCCATCTCATGCCGTGCGTCCAGCCAGGGCCCGTGTCCCGCTGCGACGTCTGCGCGCTCAGCTAAAGCGCCTGAGCCGCCGCCCGTCGACCGCGAGGCCGCGCGCCGACACATGTTTCATCGCTGTGCCCGCTCAGTCCCCGCCTCCACCTGGACCTGGCAGCACCCACCCAACGGACCATGGCTGCGGTGCTCGCCCGCCTGATTGCGACGGCCGGCCTCGTGCCGGTGCTCGCAGCAGCCCTCGCCGCCTATGTCGTCGCCCTCGCCGTCTACCGCCTGTATCTGCACCCGCTGGCCAAGTTCCCCGGCCCGCGCCTGGCTGCCGTGACCTCGTGGTACGAGGGCTACTACGAGATTGTACAGAACGGCCAGTACTCGCGGCACATCTCCAAGCTGCACGACCACTATGGTGCGCAGCCCAGCCCACCGCTCGCCTGGTCTGCGCAGCCGCTGACATGCCACGACAGGCCCCATCATTCGCGTGACGCCCCACGAGCTGCACATCCGCGACTCGCGCTTCTTTGACGACTTGTACGCAAAGAACCTCCATCTCGACAAGGAGGGCTGGGACGTCCGCTTCGGCACAGAGGGCGGCGTCCTGACCACTGTGGATGCTGCACTCCACAAGCGTCGCCGTGCCGCCTTGAGTCCTATGTAAGTTGCCTCTCTCAGCTCCATCTCCAAATCAGCCATGGGTCAAGAACACGCCCAGACTTGGGTCAACTCGCACCTGAATTTATCACTTCAACAACGATCAGCTCGCACCAACTCACACCTTGAATCTATCACTTCAACAACGACTCAAGTCTCTGCCCAGCTCGAACCAACTCACACCTTGCATCTACAAATCCACCAACGACTCAAGCCTCTGCCCAGCTCGAACCAACTCACACCTCCCCTAAGCAATCGTTCAATCTATAAATCCAACAACGATCCAAGCCTCTGCCCAGCTCGAACCAACTCACGCCTCCCCTAAACAATCGCCCAATCTACAACGTCAGCAGCAACTCAAGTCTACGCCCAAACTAACTCACTCAAGGTTCTCGCGTCGGTCGATCCTAGACTTCATCCACATCATCTACCGCCACATCGACACCTTCTCCATCCGCATGCAGGAGTTCGAAGCGAGGAAAGAGCCATTGAACTTGACCCATGCCTTTCCAGCACTCACCGGCGACATCATCATGGACTACTTCTTCGGCTTCAACTACGCCCAGCTCAAGCACCCAGAATTCGAGTCCTTCCACGATGCATTCCAGAAGATTGGCGGCGCGGGCCACATCGCGACGCAATTCCCGCTCATGATCCCAGTAAGTCACGTCTGACCGACCCCCGTGTCATGCTCCTCACAACGCCCCCAGATGATGAACGCCATCCCAGACGCCATAACCGAATGGCTGCAGCCCGCGGCAAAGAACATACTCAAATTCAAACGCGACCAGTGGTCCAACATCGGTCGCACCATGTCCGGCGAACCCATGAAGACCAACGACGCCAAAAAGACAATCTTCCAGGAAATCCTCTCCTCCAAACTGCCCCCGGAGGACAAGACGCAACAGCGGCTCAGCGAAGAAGCCCAAATCGTCGTCGGCGGCGGCGTAGAAACCACCGCCTTCGCCCTCTGCATCGCCACCTTCCACATCATCAACACGCCCCGCATCTACGCGCGCCTGCACGCCGACCTCGTCGCCGCCTTCCCCAACCGCTCCACCCTCGAGCTCTACCCGCTGGAGCAGATGCCGTATCTCAAAGCCTGCATCACCGAAGCCGTGCGCCTCTCGTACGGCCTCAGCGCCCGGAACCCCCGCACCCGCCGCTCCCAGCCCCTGCAATACAAGCACTGGACCATCCCCGCAAACACAAACGTCAGCATGACCATCCCCGAAGTCTCGCACGACGAGTCCATCTTCCCAGACTCGTACTCGTACATTCCCGAGCGCTGGCTCGACAGCCCCCTCGCACCAGACGGCCAGCCGCTGGACCGCTACCTTGTGTGTTTCGGGCGCGGCACGCGCAGCTGCCTGGGCGTGAACCTGGCCTGGACCGAGCTGTACTTGATCCTGGGCATGATGTTCCGCCGCTACCGGTTCGACCTGCACGAGCCGAGTCTGGACGACGTGCAGGTTGGCCATGATTTCTTCATCCCCGTCACCCGCTTGGACGCAAAGGGCGTGAGGGTTTTTGTCGAGAGCGTGGACCATTGAGCGCTCAATCATCAAGGCAGTGCATCATTGCTGCTTCCAAATGTCTAGCAATAACCAAGGCAGTGCATTATTGCTGCTTCTTAATAACTAGCAACCATCAAGATAGTGCATCTTTCGCTGCATCCAAACATCTGACGACAATATAAAATGTGCATCCTTCACTCCTTCTACAACTCAAACTGCTCCAGGTCTCCACCTTCTCCAGCTTGTAGCCGCCTCTGCCAAACATCGAGTCTGACGCTCCCCACCAATGCAACAGGACGAGTGTAATTACGTGGTACACGATTTATGAAAGATTAACACTGCTGTCACTACACTATGCTTCGCTAACTATACTTGCAGATAATACCGCCCCAAACAGCCATCGAGTGCTCGATGCTCATTTGTACAGGCGCTGAGCTCTACAGCTCGTGTGCAAGCGTTAAAGAAGCAAACATGCATCCCAAGGAAAAGTCCCACACGGAACACGCAGATCAGACGCCAGCTATCGTCTTCAGAAACCATTACTGGTGCAACATCTTGGTTGCACCATAGAAGAGTCGCAAGGCACAGACATGACAGATCGCAACAGAAGCAAACAACGAACCTAAACCTTGCTTTCAGGCTGCTCAATGTTCTCCTGGTGGCGCGCCCGAGCACCGGCCTTATCGGTAGACTCGAGGGACGACGTCTCGGCATGGCCAGCGAAGGTCGAGTGAGGGACCCACTTGCTCGAGTGGCGGGGCGATGTTTCCTTGAGCATATTGTCGACCTGCTCGAGCGACAGGCCCTTGGTCTCGGGAACAAGAAAGTAGGCGAATACAACACATGCTGTGCAGGTGGCGCCCCAGACGAAGAAGACCTTAGATTTGAGGTTGCCGTACTGTTCGTCGATCATGTAGGGCGTGATGAAGCCAATGACAAAGTTCCAGAGCCTGTGGATTGTTAGTGATTTGACGTTAAAGTTTGACTGGTTCAGATCTGAACGTACCAGTTCGAGGCGGTGGACAGAGCGACACCCTTGGCACGGATAGGCAGCGGGAAGACCTCGCCGATGACGACCCAGGCCGCGGGGCCCCAAGTGGAGGCGAAGAAGAAAATATAGAAACAGGTGAAGACGATGAGGCACATGGATGCAGCCTTGCTGCCCTCGGCGACGGTGCCCACGATAGCGATGACGAACTCGCAGACAAGCATGCCAACAGCGCCGTAGATGAGAAGCATGCGACGACCGAACTTCTCAACGGTCCAGAACGAGAGAGGAGTAGAGCCCACGTTGACGGCGGTGGTGATCATGGAGATGACGAAAGCATTCTGGAGGCCGACAGTCTTGAAGAAGGTGGTGCCGTAATAAAAGACTACATATAGTCAGTCACTAGTTCAGTTGCAACCATCTTTTGACTCACCAAAGTTCACGCCAGTCCACTGCTGCATCATCTGAAGCGCCATACCCAGCACAACGCGACGAAGATTACTGTTGGGCGAGCTCCACCCACCAGTGAAGCAGCTGAGCCAACCAGTCTGCATGTTCTTCGACTCAGATTGATAGTTGGCCTCGAGCTCAGCTAGCTCGTCCTTGACGTAGTCGGAGTCGACAGGTTGGCCACGCAGCCTGCTCAATGATTTTGCAGCCTCTTCCAGACGACCAAGTTTGACGTACCACTGCATCTAATCAGTCTCAAGTAGCATTCCGCTGACACAAATACATACTCTCGGTGACTCCGGTAGAAGGAATAGACCAGTACCAAGGATCAGCGCCCAAGCAAACTGAATAGCGATTGGAATGCGGTAGGAACCGGAATCCATGCGATTCATGGTGGAGTTGTCGACTACGGCAGCGAGTAGCAGACCGATGGTGATACAGAACTGGTAGCCGGAGACAATGGCACCCCGAACAGCCTTGGGCGCAACCTCGCTCATATAGAGAATGATGACTGCGCTAACAAATCCAACACCAATTCCTGCGATCAAGCGCCCGGCGACAAGAAGCGGGACAGCAGTGGATGCCACTTGAAGGATGACGCCGACGATGAAGACGCCACAACCAGAAATGATGGTCGCGCGGCGTCCGAGCCAGTCGGCGAGAGATCCAGCGAAGAGCGCACCGAAGAAGGTACCCGCAGACAAGATGGAAACAATGAGGGATTTCTCCCAGGTCTGGTAGAGGCGGCCATTGTAGGCGTCAGCGGCGGTGGAAGGACCTGTGATGTTAGCTTTGAATATCAAGATCGCAACGCTCACTCACTGCCGAATTGTTGCTTGAAGGCATTCATAGCCAAGACGCCGCTGATGTAGCCAGAGTCATAACCGAACAGAATACTGTATTTTTTAAGTGCATGTACCACAATCATTCGTATTCAATACTTACCCTCCGAAGGCAGCGAAGACGCAGAGCAGATAGCCACGTAGAGTGACAGGCGCCTCGGAGCGGTCGAGCGCGCTGCCACGATTGGCGGAAGGAGCCCAGCCAGGCATGTTGAAAGCTTGTTGGAGTTAAGCTTAGAGTTGCAAGTAAGGGTCGGTAACGTGGTCGCAGTATGCGAGAGTGGAGTCGAGGGATGTGGTGCAACGCAGAAGGAATGAGCGGAAAGCCGGGCAAGAATATATTGTGCCTGTAGCAATCGCGCACGGTGACGAAAGCTGCGAGCAGCGAGCTCGGGAAGGACGCACGTGCGTGTGCTCAGCCTGCTGTACTTTGAAGTGAAAGGTAGGAACAAAGTGAAGCTGCCGAATTGGGAAGGAATGCATGAGACATCCTAATGCGGATGGAACCATGCAGCATTTCTCGGCTTCATGGCCCTCTGCAAAGTAGATGGAGGTCACACGGCAATTATTCGACGCAGGTCCGATGCGCGTGGCAATCCGTTTGCGTGGGAGCTGAATCTCGTGTGAGTATGATGCGTAGGGATGGCTACGTGCCGATACACGCCTAGACACGATGCTCCATTACGAGAGCTGACAGCTACAATGGTGCAGAGCACCAACCTAGGGGTCACACTGAAAAACGTCCCACGACTTTAAGAAATGACAGAAAAATTCGGGCTTCATTCTGCGCACTCTCAGATTGCACAAAGTTAACAGTGAAGGCGGTAAAATATAGAACATGAGCGTGAAGCTGGCAAGCGGTCTTGGAAGCATACGTTCTGCTAAATGTACGGACAAAGCATGACGAATGAGAAAACGAGCTACACAGAAAATACAATGAATACCAGAAGATGCACACGAAAGTCTTACAAGACGATCAATAGTATCAACAGTGAGTGAAACTAACAAAGAATCTGACACTCAGTTCCTGCGCCGATCGTCTCGGATTACTTCTTCATATGTCGGTCGCGCGACATCGTCATAACTCGGTGGCGCATCTTCTTCGTCCGCTCTTTCCGAGCTGAAGCTACGGCGCTTCTGCTCCCTGCGAACTTCCTCGCTCTTCCTCTCCTGCCGGGGCTCTCGGCGTGAGGTGTGACCGCGTAACGCACCAGATGAAGATGACTCTGCAGGCGCATGCGCCTCAGCTGTCTATTGTTACGATTAGACACTGGAGACTGGGACTCTTGGTTTTATCAATACTTACCAGCGCAGCTTTCTTTGCTTTTCTCGCGTCCCTCTTCTCTTTGATCTTCTTGCCGCCCTCCTGCAGGCCGAGAGCAACACCCAGAACTAGAATGCCGGCCATCGTGCGAGGCTGATACTCAGTCCAATGACAGGGTTGAGCGAAGGGTTGGAAAACGAGATCGGTCTGTAAAGCTGGCAAGTTGGTTGCTGCAAGTGCACTGAGCTCACGGCGTTGTTGTCGCCGAGCGGCACACGAAGAGAGTTGTTGAGTCTGGATTAATTGTCCGGCTAGCAGTAGGCGTTGTTGTTGCTTGCGGCTGCAGCACATAACGGTTAGGTTATCAAGTTATAAAGGTAGTGATTCTGATGAGACTGCTGTCGCTGTAGATGCTGGAGATGCTATATTCGCTGCACCAAGACTGCTTACCTCTTTATAGCTCGTCGAACAAAACCTTCCTATTGTAGAACGGACGTAACGTTTCTGACGATAACACGCTAAGACATGACAGTATATACCACGAGTTGATTCATTAGATATGGTTGTGTGGTGGTTCAACGTTGCGCCGCTGCTTCGAAGTTTACGGCCGAAAGTCGTTGACGTACGCCGCGGTGGCGTTTGAGCGTTCATTGGCCTCCGCAAACACCATCACTGCACGTACTTGCAACTCGACATTGTAGTCGTGTGCATGCTAACAAAAACTGCTTGTTGATAGGGGGAACTGTCCAGAAATTTAGGCCTAAGTGTTGCGATACATCCCTTCAATTTTGCGCTGTCTTCCGTCTGTACGATCTTCCCCACTGCGAATCAGCTGCTCAACTGTCAGGCTGTGTGCAATGTTCAAGTAAGGTGCATAGTCGTTCCACTTTTGCTGCACTTGCGTCGGACCTTGGGAGCATACTGCTTCATGAATATTCTGCAGAGTACGTTGCTTATATCTGCCGTTGATTTGGGCGGTGCAAGTGGGTTGCAAGGCTGAAGTTCATGATAAGTGATGCCTGTACAACAACTCGTTATCGGGTGACGGCGAGCAGCTCTGAATACAATCGCTACTAGATTGCATACCACCAATAGCATCGTATGAAGAGAAGGACCACTCTTTTGACAGTAGTTTGGCATCGACCTTTCCCCTCAAAGTTAACTGACGCGAAGTACATTGTTCACTCCGCTTTCGAGAGTTGGTCTAGACGCTAGACGCTGCCCCCAAGAGTTCTGTTCGCAGCATCGTCTGCGCAGTATTGTCTAAAGTCGGCAAGCCATCACCGCCATTTGAATCGTTATCAACGACATAGCCACACGAGACTCGCCGCCCTGTTTAGAGCCCAGGGGAATAGATTGCTTCTTTGCGCATGGGTCGACTGGGGGTACTCACGCGAGCTTATACTGCTTCTGGGTAAGCGGCGAAGCCCCGGCCAGTGACGTCTCGTAACCAGCTCAGCTCAACTTCCGTGATCCGGGTGTGGGGAGGCTCGCGCTGCTTCATCGGTGAATTTCGTAAATTGGCTCTCAGGAACAGAGCGATTGCAATCCCGTTCTAGCGGGTCTACAGATTTTTCACAGGACTCTGGGTCTGTATATAGTCTGTGTCCTCACCCTCTGTTCTGATCTGCTCACCATCCTTTATTCATCAAAACCCTATGCATCTCAAATCTTCAGCTGTATCGGCAGCCTTGTGGCTCGCCACGAGTGCTGCGCCCAGCTACAGCACTGGCCCAAATGCAACAATCGAGTTCAAATACTGGCCAGCCAATGCGTCAAGAGCCCTCAGCAACATGATCGTCAAGAACGCAAACCAGAGCAACTATGCGGTATTCGACATGGACAACACCAGCTACCGATATGATCTCGAAGAGTCGCTCCTTCCATTCCTTGAAAATCGCGGCATCTTGACTCGTGAGAATTTGGACCCAACCTTGAAGCTGATTGACTTCAAGGATTCAGCCAACTACACAGAGACTCTGTACAGCTACTACCTTCGCTTGTGTGAAGACGATGACTTCATTTGCTATCCATGGATTGCGCAGGTGTGGTCAGGATTTACGCTTCGCGAATTGAAGGGCTACGTTGACGAGCTCATGGCCCTGAACTCAACGATTCCTACCCGGTACTGGGATGGCGATGAAATTGCCGAATCCACTGTCAACTCTCCCCAGGTTTTTCGCGGCCAGGCCGAGTTATATAACGCTCTGATGGACAATGGCATCGACGTGTACGTTATCAGCGCCGCTCACGAAGAGCTTGTCCGTATGGTTGCCAGCGATCCAAAGTATGGTTACAATGTCCCACCGCAGAACGTCATTGGCGTGACTACTATGCTTGTAAATTCCACCTCAGGCTTCCTTACCAACGCCCGCAAGCAGATTGTGGAAGGCACCTACGACCCAGAAGCGAATTTGGATCTGATCCTAGGACCTTACCTCTGGACTCCTGCGACATGGTTTGCTGGGAAATGGGCTGCCATTCTTACCTACATCGATCAATGGAAGCGACCAATCCTGGCGGCTGGCGACACTCCAGGCTCAGACAGCTACATGCTGTTCCATGGTGTTGATACGGCGAAGGGAGGAGTTCATCTGTGGATCAATCGCCGTGACGCCTACTTGGAGAGGATCCAAGGTGAAATCCGCAACAACACGGCTGCGCAGATTGCGAATGGCAGAGAGGTTACTGCCGATAAGAATTGGGTCATCGTCAAGCCCACAGATATCTTGTGAGCTCTGGCTTACGACAAGGATTACGATGCAGACGTTCCGATAGAAGGCCTAAAGAACTACTTTAATTAGATCTATGAGCTTTCGGTCCGATTGTGCCCCAGGTTCGCAAAAGTGATGGCTATGGCACCGCGTCGTTCACGAACAGCATCAGAAGTAAACAGCGACTTGCTGTGCTTCGCTTAGTAAGCAGAGCACATTCTTGCAAGCGCAGGGCTGCCCATTCGAACTTATGCGCACAGACAGGCGGTGACATGTATATCCCAAGCATTTCCTGTGTAATATCCCCCCCTGCGACGCGAAAACCCCACTCTCCAGAAAAAAAACTTGCTGTTTAAGCAACCTATATCTCAGCCGCTCGAATATACTGTCCCCATGTTGAATAGCGCGAATCTATGAGGAACGGTCTCTTGCTCACTACAGGGTTAAAGGAAAATTATAGCGTTGCTCTTATGCTGTTGATCATTCTGTGTAGGACGTGAATCTGTGGATCTACCTTGCACCCTGGTTACAGCACGACTATAAGCCTGGGCTGCGAGCTCGGTCATCTTAATATATACCTTATGATGCGAAATACTCCCGTCTGCATTCTGGAAGATATCTGCTTAGTATTGGTGTAGGAGCAAATTATCCGCAATTGGGCTTTAGGTTCCAGCCTAGAAGATCGGCACGGCACAGGCATTATTTGAGGCTAGCGGGCTTAAGTAAGTATTGATTAAGCTTATAGCCCTCAGCGTTCTGTATTTTACCCCTATTCTAAATTTGGTAACTTTGTAAGTGTGGCGCCTTCTTGAACCTTCTATGGACAAAGAGCTATTTTTGGCAGTTGTGCGTGGAATGGGCAGCATTGCCAGATGTGCCTTAAGTGTACTGCAAGTAACACCACGATCGTTGCTATGCCTTGAGCCAGCGAGCTGCCAGCCTAGGCTTCTGCAGACGAACATGGCACATGGGCTGCCTGTGCGGAAGCACGCGGGCTCGCTCTCACTACTTATTGGCACCAGGAACACGGACGACCTTTGATGAAGCAGAAGGCTCAAGGCCAATAATACCTGACTGTAGAGGAGGAGAAGGCTCTTGTGGAGTTTCTACTACTAATGTCTAGTTTTGGGCAGCCTGTCTGTATAAAGTACATACCCTTACTTGCGTGCAACATTGCCTGTCGACGATCAGGTAAGCCTGTGAAGCCCCCGGGCAAGAACTGGGCCCGAGCCTTCGAGAAACGACATCCAGAACTCACGGCACGGCGGGTGAGATCGATAGATTGGAAGCGTCACGAGATACACATATATGATAAGGTCACAGACTGGTTCAACGTAATAAGCAAGGTCATTAATGACCCGAATATACGACCAGAGAATGTCTATAACATGGACGAGACAGGTGTCATGCTTAGCATGCTTGGCTCGGTCAAGGTCTTGGTAGGCAAAGATGACCTGCGAGGACATAGAGGAGCCGGCGTCAAGCGCACTCAGGTGACTGCAATTGAGTGTATCAGCGCCGACGGTAGGTCTCTATTACCACTCATAATCTGGCCGGCAAAGAGCCACCGAAGTAACTGGATTACATGCCTGACCCCTGGATGGCATTACGCCTTCTCTGAGAATGGATACAACGACTCAAAAATCAGCCTGGAGTGGCTTAAACTTGTTTTTGATCCCCAAACTAAGGAGAGGGCTGATGGTAAGCCACGTGTCTTGATCTGCGATGGGTTCGGCAGCTATGAGACACTAGAGATTCTGGAGTTCTGCTTTGAGAACAACATCATACTATGCCGTCTCCCCTCTCATACTTCTTACAAGCTCTAGCCATGTGACGTGTCTGCTTTTGGGCCATTGAAAGCCGCATACCGCGACGAGGTTGAAAGGCTGAATTGAGGTGGTATAGACGCGATTGGGAAAGAGCATTTCACCTGGCTGTACAAGCTGGCAAGGATTAGGGCGCTGACTAGGAAGAATATTTTAGCTGGCTGGGCTGCTACTGGCCTGTTTCCATGGAATCCTGACAGGGTGCTTCGACATACACCAAAGCCACCTGCTGAAGTTGTCGGCCCTAACGCTGTTGAGGCTGTGAGATCACCGTGCCAGGAGAGGCCACCGTTGACGCCAGTGACGCCGGTGACGCCAGTAACAACAGAAGGTCTGACGTCGTTATATGAGCAGATTAAACAGGACTGCAGTGCTTCTGATGAGCAAAGCCGGCAACGTCTCTAGAAATGTATCCAGAAGCATCACCGTGCTGCTCTGACCTCCTTTGCCAGACAGAGCTTACTTTAAGACCATAACTGGGTCCTGCTCTCAGTTAATAAATAGAGTCAAATTGTCCGAGCACGGAAACTAGTCTATCTGAAGAAAGGAGAGGGAAAAGTTTTTATGTATGAGGACCTTGAGCAGTCACGAATAGAACGTGATGCGAAAGCCAAGGCTGCAGTAGAAAAGGGTAAGGGTACCCGCGGCTGTAAGCGGAAGAGTGCTACACAGGAGGCGCAAGAAGTTGAGCCTTTGTTAATAAGAAAGGGGAAGATGCCCAGGACGAGCGGGGATCCGGAGCCTGTACCATGGAGGGCTCCAGTGGCTAAGATGTATTAATGTCCGTCCCTATGTGCCGGGACACAGTGTAACGAGACACAAATATTTTCATTCGGCTGCCCGGATTGTACCCACTATGCCCATAAACTGATCGATACAGTGTGCATCCAATCTGCAGCTCTTGCTCTTACAATGTAACAGCCTCCGACGCTAAGAAGAGCATTGTTGACCACGCTGTCGCTCGTTCTGTCAGTGCTGTCCATTGACTTCCCTCTGATACCCCCTTGTTCGTTCGCGACAACTGACACCTGCAAAGAGCTCAGTGGACCGAGAAGGAAGTCAAGATAGCAAAGAGCACGACTGCAGGCTTAACAGGTCGAATTGAGGTAAGAAACGTGCATCCCGGGAGTTTCTCCGCGCGGAAGGCAGAGTCGTCAAAACGCGTGTGAACAGCTGTGCATTTTCAGCGACATTTAGCGGTTCTTTAGCGTGCTGAGATGTTCGGTGCGTGCTGTGGCTGAGAATTGCGGCTTTGACAATCCCCTAGCCGCAAACGACTCTTATCCCCAGCCATGCAGGCAGCCGTTTCCCCTAATTGTGCTCGCTCCTGTTGTGTAGAGACAAGCGAGATGCTACAGCAACAAGCTCCGTAGACCTGCTCTATTTGCTGCACTTCACCCACATGTGCACTCCTGCAACATGACTTCATACGGCAAACACTGCCTCCACGCAGACGGTGAGGCGAGGCAAGGCGGCGCAGGACGGCGGAGGGCGCTTAATGCGGTCAGCAGCACCTTCAGCCTGATTGCATGCACTGCCTCGCCAGGCTGCCTTCTCTGCTCTCTCGCGACCATGTCATTCCAATCGCACTGCTACCAATCGCACTGCTACAAAGACGTTCGCGACTCTCATTACCCAGTACTGAATTCCTGGCTGCAATCGCCATGCGACTACTCCATTTTGACGCGCTAGGCAGACTGATCTTAACAGACTTTCGCGGCAAGCTAATCCCGCCATATGCGATCTTATCGCACCGATGGAGCGACTCTGAGACCCTCATCGAAGATGTATGGAACGGAACCTACAAAGGGAAGGGAGAGGGCTATCAGAAGCTCAGGTTCTGCGCCGAACAGGCGGCCCAGGATAGGCTGCAATACTTCTGGATCGATACATGCTGCATTAATAGATGGGACAACAACGAGCGGTTAAAGGCGATCAACTCGATGTTCCAGTGGTACCGGAACGCAGCCCGATGCTATGTCTACTTGTCAGACGTGTCGCTGACAGCTGTGACTGAGATGGCCAGAGCCCCGTGCAGCGATTGGGAGGCGTCTTTCTGCGAAAGCTCCTGGTTCACTCGAGGATGGACGTTGCAAGAGCTGATAGTGCCAGCATCGGTCGAGTTCTTCTCTCGTGAAGGGCGGCGCATAGGCGATAAAGCGTCACTCGAACAGCTTATACACAACGTCACCAGCATCCCGCTTGCAGCGCTGCGCAACAATCCTCTAGACCAGTTCAGCATATCTGAACGAATGCGGTGGGCTAAGAATCGCGTAACGAGCGAAGAAGAAGACATGGTCTACTGCCTGCTTGGGCTTCTTGGCATTTCTTTGCCAATTACTTACGGCGAAGGAAAAGAGAGCGCACAAAGGAGACTGCAGGCTGAAATCAAGGCAGCTGGCAGCGCCCCTTTAATCATCCTATTCTCACGCAATGAGTGCTTCGTAGGTCGCGAGTCGTAGCTCGCCGAACTTGAAGCAGAGCTATTTAGCGATCAACAGACCACTACTATGCTAGCAATCGTGGGGCCAGGCGGAACAGGCAAGTCGCAGCTTGCGCTTGAGGTTGCACACAGAGTAAGGCTGCAAAACAAGGACTGCTCGGTCTTCTGGATGGACGCGAGCGACATAGAGGGCCTCCACCGATCATATGCAAATGTTGCGCGAAAGCTCAGAATTCCTGGCTGTGACGATGACCAGGCAGACACAAAGCAGGTCGTCAAACGCTGTGTGGTAGAGGTAAGTATGCGGCAGTGTTTGCTGATCTTTGACAACGTTGAGAGCCCAACTGTACAGTCCAGTGGCTCGTCGTACACAAGCGAAGCTGTACTCTTGACCGGCTTTCTACCACGCTCTAAGCTGTGTTCTGTCATCTTTACAACAACAGAGAGCGCTACGGCTGGGGCGCTTGCCTCACAAAACGTCATAGTGCTTCGTGAGCTGACGCCGGACACGGCGCTGAGGATGCTGCAGAACCGCTTAACAACACCGCTTCCAATCGCTGAGCAGCAGGGAGCTATAGACCTGCTGAGAGAGCTATCGTATCTGCCTTTAGCAATTGTGCAAGCGGCGGCGTGCATGAACGCAAGCGAAATAACAGTGTAGCAGTACTGAGCACAGCTGGCCGAGCACAAAGAAGCGGCTCTGGAGCACAGCGACGACCTGTCTGAAGGCGAGCTGCGAGAGTCTAGTGTAAGAGCCACTGTAGCTGCTATATTGTCTCTCTCAATGAGCTAGGTTTATTAGAACAATGCGGTTGCTGCAGACTACCTCTTTCTTGCTGCATGCGTAGACCGAACGGACATCTTGCTCGACCTCCTAGAGGCAGCTTCGCCGCAGGCCCGTGAGGACTCTATTAAGGTGCTTGACAGATACGCGCTTGTCATCAGGCGACCGGCTCAGTTAGCACTTGACGTTTATCGACTAGTCCACTCTGCACTACGGACGAGGCTGCAGGCAGAGGGGAGACTCCAAGAGTGGATTCAACGCACAACTACACAGCTACTCTGGGTGTTCCCAAACGATGACCACAGCAACAGAAGCAAATGGAGGCGACTGCTTCCGCATGCTCAGTTTGTTCTGTCGCACTCGCAGCGGGATGACGACAAGGAGAGACTAGATCTTGCACGGAAGTGTGCTATGGTTCTGTATAGTGATGGTTAGTACAAGAGAGCCGAAGAGCTGTTTGTGCAAGTGATGCAGACAACGAAGAGATTGCTTGGCGATAAGCATCCTGATACGCTAAGCAGCATGGCCAGCCTGGCGTTGACGTACTGGGACTAAGGGCGATAGAAAGAGGCTAAAGAGCTGTTTTTGCAAGTAATGCAGATATTAAAGAGCGTGCTTAGCAACAAGCATTCTTACACGCTAACCAGCACGGGCAACCTGGCGTCAACGTATAGGCACTAAGAGCGATAGAAAGAGGCGGAAGAGCTAGAGGTGCAAGTAATATAGATAAGGAAGAGAGTACTTAGTAATAAGCATCTTAATACGCTGAGCAGCATAGCTAACCTAGCGGCAACATATAGGAACTAAGGGCGATAGGACGAGGCTAAAGAGCTAGAGGTATAAGTAATGCGGACAAGGAAGATAGTGCTTGGTGATAAGCATCCTTCTACGCTGAGCAGCATGGCCAACCTAGCGTTAACATACAGTTATTAAGGGCGATGGAAAGAGGTAGAAGAGCTGGAGGTGCAAGTAATGCAGATGAGGAAGAGAGTGCTTGGCGATAAGCATCCTTCCACGCTGAGCAGCATGGCCAGCCTGGCGTTAACGTACAGTTATCAAGGGCGATGGAAAGAGGTAGAAGAGCTGGAGGTGCAAGTAATGCAGACGAGGAAGAGAGTGCTTGGTGATAAGCATCCTTCCACGCTGAGCAGCATGGCCAGCCTGGCGTCAACGTATAGTCGTAAAGGGCGATGCAAAGGGGCCGAAGAGCTGGAGGTGCAAGTAATGCAGACAAGGAAGAGAGTGCTTAGCAATAAGCATCCTAACACGCTAAGCAGCATGGCCAGCCTGGCGTTGACGTACTAGAAACAAGGGCGACGCAAAGAGGCGGAAGAGCTAGAGGTGTAAGTAATGCAGACAACAAAGAGAGTGCTTAGTGATAAGCATCCTTCTATGCTAAGCAGCATGGCTAACCTAGTAGCGACGTACTAGGACTAAGGGCGACGCAAAGAGGCTAAAGAGCTAGAGGTGCAAGTAATGCAGATAAAGAAGAGAGTGCTTAGTAATAAGCATCCTAATATGCTAAGCAGCATAGCTAACCTAGTATTAATATACTAGGACTAAGGGCGATAGGACAAGGCCAAAGAGCTGGATGTGCAAGTGATGCAGTCAAGGAAAAGGGTGCTTGGTGACAAGCATCCTTCCACGCTGACTAGCATGCACAACCTTGCATATACACTGTGGTCGCACTCTTCTTATGTGGAGGCTGTCGCATTGCTAGAGACATGTTTGCAGTTATGTCAGCAAATCCTTGGCGAGCAACACCCTGATACACAATTATCGCTGGAGACGCTGGAGAGTTGGCTAGCATACCTTTGTAAAGGACCTTTATAACGCTAGTCGCCCTGCAAGGTGTTCTATAGTTTTGAAGACTGACGTTGAATCTATAAAACTTATGTATAAGGGTGGTTAAGAAGTCAATGCAGTGGTAATATTACAAAATCCTACATAATGGACTGATTAGATCTTTAATTATTAAGAGAACAGGGCTTGTGGAATAGATGCACATGGCATTTGTCCATATTTGACGATGCCGTAGGCAATTCGAGTTTCCGGACGAGAAGGTGTTTCGTCACACCGTGTGGCCCGGCACATACCTTAGGCAGCAAAGCAGTTGACTTAATGACACCAAGAGGATTGATAGAGGGACAGAAGATATCAGCGTTATCCTCTTGTGCGAACTAATTATGCCGAAGCGCTAAGAGGTGTAAGCAGTGCCTTGTGCTGACAGTTGATTGCACAGCCACAATCCTTTCAGCCACTAACGATATAAGCTAGCAAATGGCTAAGCATAGATTACGTTTCTTTACAGCACGTGATGGACGGGGCTTGTTACAGAATAGCCAATCGCGGTGCTAGATCAGCACAGATGTACCGACTAGGGGTGGGGATGGTGCGTTATTCCGCACGCCACACTAGCGCTGAGGCTGATCTGAGGCCTGCAACTTGTAGAGAGATGCTTGGGCTTATAAGAAACATGTTTTGAATATTTACAGCCGATTAGTCCTTCCAGCTCCAGCTTATATAAGCTAATTGCTTAATTCTTGCATACGGAGGCTATGTTGTTGATGAGCTGTTATAGATAGAAGATGCGCGTAATTTTTTATTGAGGTAAGCTCAAGATGTTTACAAGTATCTCCACTACGTCAACAGTTCATAGAATAACCGCAGTCCTTAGTGTACGTAAAGAAAATCAGAGTTTAAGTGTAAGTACCCCTGTTGATTTTCTTCACAGGGGGGTTTTCGTCTCACAGGGGGGGATATTATTTGTAAAAGTGCTTAGTCTGCTGCTTTTGTGCGGAGGGACGTTCCGAGCTGCATCTTGAGCTTACCATTGTATGACGTACATATCGATTTCTAAGCAGTCATTCATGAGGAGCACCCTATGCAACTCCTCATGCATGCAAGCTGACCATATGTCCTTACTGCGACCACTTACTTCTCAAGCGCCCAGGCTCGTCACTCGAAACTTCCTCCAAGCATCCATTCGCCCATTGCAAGCTCTATTCAACATCTCGAACAAACGAACGCTATACGTACTCCCGGAAATGGCTAATGAACGACCCACCGGCCTGAAGGCAGACAAGGGCATTGAGCTGCTCACCTGGGGTACTCCTAACGGCTGGAAGGCCTCCATTATTCTTGAGGAGCTTAAGGAGGCATACGGTAAGGACTACACATGGCAGGGCATCGACATTGGCCAGAACATCCAGAAGGAGGAATGGTTCACCAAGCTGGGGCCAAACGGACGCATCCCGGTCATTGTAGACCATGACAAGGGCAACTTCCCCGTACAAGAAGGCCTTGGTGGGTGCCGTCCCAAAAGTTATAGCTACAGGTGTCATACTGACAGCTGCAGCAATCCTGGCCTACCTCACACGTCACTACGATCCCGACCACAAGTTTAGCTTCACAGACGATCTCGACGTTTCGCGCGCCGAACAATGGATGGCATGGCAGCATGGCGGCCTTGGCCCTATGCAGGGGCAGGCCAACCACTTCAACCGCCTAGCGAAGGAGCGCATTGCATACGGCATGCAAAGGTACACCGGCGAGACAGAACGCCTTGCTGGGATCCTTGACAAGCAGCTCAAGAGCAATGAATACCTCGTTGGCAACAAGTACAGCATTGCTGATATTGCCAACTTCGGGTGGGTCCACATACTTCGGTTCTCAGGTATCGAGCTCGACGATTTCCCCAGCTTGAAGGCCTGGTGGGAGCGCATTTTGTCTCGCCCAGCTGTACAGCGTGGTCTGAACATTCCTTCTAAATCTGGTACAGGCAACGATACTTACCTAGAGAAGCTAAAGGGCGACAAAGAGTTTGCCGAGAAGGAGCGCGACGTGAAAGAGAAGATTAAGGCTGCGAAGGAGCAGTACGGCTACAAATATTCGTCTCCTTGAGCGGTCAGTGTTGCTTGTTTGCTGGGAACACGAAAATAAGTAATGGATTCAAATATTATCAAGTCCGCTTCACAATGAGCTCTGTACTGTGTGCACTCGTTATTGGTATCATCAGCAGCCTAGATCGCCACGGTGACGTCCACATCCAAGCTTTCAGATCTGTCAGTCTGCTGCTTCCCACGAGCTGGTGCAATGTCTAGGCGTTCCACGCAGCGCTTCGAGCTTCGAGCGTTGCTGGCCAATCAAAGTTGTGCGGACCCTCGAGCCTGGAACCGCCGCCTATGACGGCAGCCAAGGATCGCGAAAGGCTCTCCTTTGGCTACGCTCTCAGGGTCACAAGCGCCAGCAGCGAGGATTGAGTCGAGTACTGGGTTTGCGATGCAAGGTGGTACGCGTTCAAGCGCTTGACTGAGGCTCAAAACTGCGTGCACCCCATCCAGTGTGTCATTTCGAAATCGCATTCCTATTGACTTTGTTGAGACCCATTTGCGTTGCTCCGTATTCTCGCGATTTCATTTCTCTGAAGCTGGCCTCACGCGATACCACATCTGTCGATCATTACACAGAAAGAGCGCCCCCGTGAACAGGCCTGGCTGCCATAACCTGCGTTACAACGTCATACCCTGGAAGGACGTTGTTCAGCTTCACACTCGAACTTCTCTCCCACAACGCCTTGTGTAACAGTCGCACTGTGAACGCACAACGCCATTATCTGCGATCAGCTATATTGCTCCTGCGCAAGACATCCACACCAAACGTGCATCTCAATCCTATAACTTACGAGCCTATCACAACCTACGAAACTTCGCCTACGAAAAGCTACAGCTAGGTACGCACCCTCAGCTTCTTTACTACAGCCGAAGCTAATTATGATTCAGCTTCTCATAATGGCTTTCAATTTCCTTTCGCGTAGATCGCTGAAGGGCGAAAAAGCGACCATCGGTACCTCATTCTGGTCGCACTTCTCGATGCAAGGAGCAATCCTCCTCTTCCTGCGCTTCTTCCAGTTTGTTCTGGGCATCACTGTCATCGGTCTCTACGCTGTGGACCTAGACAACGCACGCAAGGCTGGAAAATACACGGACTCGAAGTGGGTCTGGGCCGTTGTGTGCGGCACTTTGGGCGCCATTACGGCGCTCCTTGCCATGGTGCCTTATTTGATGAAGACTCCATTCTTCTTCGCCGTCGACTTGCTCGTCTTCATCTGCTACCTTGTCGCCTTTGGCATTTTCGGGAAGATGTATATTCCTGAGGACGCCGAAGGCAACAAAGGGATAACTCGGATGAAGAACGCAGTCTGGGTGTTGTTGACCAACATGCTCCTTTGGTTCATCACCGCAGCGTGGAATGGATTCCGCTTCTGGAAGCACCGCCATGCACGTACTACACACACTGGACGTGGCCATACGCACGTCTAAGTGCCTCCCTTGGTCTCAAGAGGGAATGTGTAGTATACTTGCTGACAAAATGTTGCGCAGAGAGTCATGTTCGAGGTAGAGCTCGACATATCTCCTTGGCCTACTCCCGAGAAACCGTCACTACCAATCTTTACACCAGTCTCCCTGCCAGTCCCCCATGCGCCTCGACGAGCACCACCACTTTCGAAGCACTATTGGCCCCCACGTCCCGCCCCAGCTATCAGGACTTCAACTCCTCGAGTAGCCCTTCCCTCGTTGCCTCCGTCAGCGCCCGAGTCCGCATCTGTCTCTGCATCTGAGCACAAGGCTTCTCCAGAACCGTCTGAGTGCGATTTTGTCGCTCAAAGGACGGCTCAGAACACACCCTTCCAAGCCCCGACTAGAATGCCTATATTTCTGATGGAGCATACTCAGGCAGGACCGCAGCTAAGGAAAGTTTCCACGCCCGCTGATCTTGCTGTTTTCATTAGATCTTTGTCATTGATACCCCATTGAATTATCCAGTACTGTAACTTTCTTCACCTCAATAATACCAACCCGTTCTGTTTGATGACTGTCAATTGTGGATGTATGACCATTACTCTTTCGAGTCACGAAGGACTTTGATCCTAGGCACAGCAGTATAACAAGTGCCCTACAAAGAGACTTTGTCCTTGAAGATGCGCCGATGAACCTCCAGCGGATGGTTTGAGCAGCCGCTATAAATTAATCTTATCCTGTTTGTATACTGTCTTTACGGCATATAACATTCTCATACCCCTCATGCAAGACCGAGTTCTTTGTTGAAGCGCTGCCCTCCCACAATGACATCTTCGCAAGAACGATGCATCCTCGGAGACGCACCTCTTCACACGCCAGTCTTGGCTCAATCGAAATCATGCATACTCTTTACTTGTACCTGAACAGACCCTGATCTACATGATCCTGGCACGACCCTGACTTGATTGCCAATGTTATGAAAAGCGGGGTCTGTTTGACAACATCCCATTCTGAGAGTCTGCGTTAACTCTCTCACCGGTCATAGGCTAACAATTATACAGTTGGGCATAATGGAAGACTTCGTGAATCAAGAACAAGACGGCAGTCAAAGTCACAGGCAGATAACAATGCACAAAGTCTCAAAGGTGAAAGGTATTTATTGGTATCTCATAGCTCATAATCATATAGCAGGGACAAGTGTCACACTGCTTTCCAATCTGATCCTATCGATATTCCAGGCGGACCGCATCGTGAAGGCATCAACCGTGAAGGTGACGGATTATTATACTGACGTCCGCTGTGCAACGTTAGTGAGAGGGCACAGTGCGGAGGTAAACAACCCTTACCAAGTGATACGAGTGAGATGCTTAGATGGAGCGCTTGTTGGCCTCAGCAGAGCCCTCGTGCTTGTGCTGGTCGATCTTGTCGCCGGCAGCGCCGAGAGCGCCGGAGACACGGTCAGTCACGGAGTCCTGTCCGGGAACGTTGCCCTTAGCCTGCTGCTTGTTGGCCTCCTTGGAAGCCTCAGCAGAGCTGCCCTGGATAGTCTCGGAGACGTAGTTGGCGGCGTTGGAGATAGAGTTGCCGATCTGACCGACGATACCCTCGTTAGGCTTGTTGGCGTTAGGAGCAGACATTTTGAAGGTCGGTTGGTTGGTTGGGTTGGTTGATTGATTGTTGAAATGTAGTAGAATTAGTGAATTGAGTGTTGTGATGATACAATGACGGATGGGAAGAGGCTGTTTATATACAGCTCAGGGCGACAGAAGCGGGGCGAGGACCCTATGGTGAGAGAAGCGCGAGCGCTGGATTCAGCAAGGGGTGACGTCACAAGGCAGGCACGTCATGAGGTGCATGAGCCACAGCTGCTCCAGACCAGGCCTGAAACGACTGAACTCGGATCACATGCTGTACGCAAATGTCTAATGCAAGGCACAATTCCCATGCCGATCCGCGTCATTTCTTCGATGATGAACCACGAGTTCCAGCCTGCGGGAGTAAGTGGGGCATGGAGGGGCTGTTCTACGTCATCGCTCTGCAGCTCCCCCGCGGCCAAGCTTGAGCTTCACAATGCGTTAGACAACACAAACAATGCCGCAAACAAAGCAACACGTGCAATTGCTGACCACATTCACATGCAACCGTACGCGTACCCACCGGGATTGCAGCCTATAACAATTCCTGCGTCACTCGGAATGGGTGATTTTGCGGCGTTGCAGCTTGCGTTCGGTGGCTCAGCTCTGCCCGCCTGCAAGCGAATCAGCAAACACAAGGCATTGGGACCCTCCTCAATTGAGCTAGGCCCGTCAAAAGCCTGGATCGAGATCGAGGATGAGCACAATTATTGTGCTGCACATCTGAACACGTACCATGACCCCACTGGACCCGTGATATGATGCATGGAAATCAAGAATTAGATAGAAGGCTGATGTACAAAGCGGGCGACAAGTGCTGCACATCGGTGGATTTCTCCACGCTCAGAATGAACATCCCCCTGAGAGCGGAGAGGCTATGATGACATTTGCCGTTAGCATAAAGCTTTTGCCACCTAAACCTCAGTACGAGACAAATATAAACAGCAACCCTGAACATTCCTCGCTTCGGCCACCTGGGTGGCTGGAGATGACCACGGCTATCACGAGAACCTTCTGAGGACACATCGTAATATCGACTTGTTCGCCTCTCTGGTTCATGCTGAACTTGGTTACCAGCATGGCTGCCTCTACTTGGCGAACATCCACAATGGTCTCATCAAACCCGGCGCCATCCGAGTCTCGTGCTACAAACCCTCGTGTCGACTGACACGAGCTTCCTGAATACGGCAGGTTGTTAAAGAACCTGGAATGAAGCTCACCGCTATCTGAGTCTGGACGCGCAGATTGCTACATGATATGCAAGCGTCCGTCACCGGGCAACATTTGTTTGCATGAAGTTGAGAGGCTCTTGCTTTTCGGTACCATGCTACCTTGAGGCCAGTCTGTGTACGGATGTTGCTCACGTAACAATGCTGCTCTAAATCAGAATTTTAAAGAGCAGCTTAGCTCTTCACGATTATGTCGCCGTGCTCCTTGTTGCGTGCCTGTGCGACCACACAATCCCGTCAGGTCTGAAAGCAAGCAAGAGCAGACTTGACTGTGGTCTTGGAGGGGTCGTCGGAGCCTGTCTATTGACTTGCAAGCTGCTCACAGTCTGCAGCAATAGGAACAATCACGCACAGTCTCAGCTAAGTTAGATGTTACACCAATCTCAAATAGGAATTCTAGCAGGCAAGGTACTTCTATGCTAACGTTTTCCCACACAATCCAATTGTGAAGCACTGCGCGAACCTTGTGACAAAATCTCAGATCAACAGATATCATACAACGGCAAACCTTACAATCTCCACTTCCCGACCACTCAAAACACGAAGACAGGGTTAGGGCAGCATTGTACAACCATACGAAGGCCGCGCCGAAGCGATCCTCCCGCCCTTTAGCCGACGATGTCCCCAGATTGGTCCCCCGTAGCGCATAACAAAACGCGGGGTACTCCATATCATCTTAGCTCAAAGAACTGTTCTTTGGTAAAGGCGCACTACTTAGCGCATTCATCTCACTCCGTAGTGGTAATCATGCTTCGTGCGGTATCGGGCGCGGTCGATCCGGGTACAAGCTCGGATCTCTATGCAATTCCGAGTGAAATGCAATGTCAGAGCCATGCGTTCGGGGATCCGGTTCGCGCCCTGTGATTCGTGGCAGTGTGGTTGGGCAGATGTGCAATTTACGCCGTTTGGGCGTCAGCAATGAATCGTCATGCCTTCGTCTCTCGAATCATGGTGTTTGGTGGTCGAGTAATTTGTGCGAGGTTGTTCCGTTGGGCTGCTGTCTCTGAGTCGCCGGAAGCCCGGTTGAGCATTCCGCGCACTAGATCTGCCGTATGTTGATTCCGGAGATCAACAACAATAAAGTTTCTACCTGAGCTCAGTCAGTGGTGTCTTCGTGTACTTCTATGGCGTCGTTGGCAAGTCTGCGTGTGGTCTGTGAACGATCAATTGCCGTTTGTACGGTCCTTCTAAAGCTTCTATATTGCAGATGTGACGCTTCGAATCATACAAGGAGCTGGTCAAAGTATATGGCAAAGCCTGGTCCAGCAGGCGCAAACGCCACCAGTCGTTCGTCATGGGGTATCGTGTCTCAAAGAATGGTGCATTTCGGCCGATGTCGTTGTCGCCTTTCCCTGTCTCTCCTGCCGCCTCGTCTAGGAGCTCCGCCAGCTCTTGGGTCCTGAGGAACATGTCGCCGTTCATTCGCGTCCTTGCGAATAATTTGCCGGCAAAGATCAACAAAAGCTTCGTCCACGTTGGCTCTTCTCCTTGCGCTAGTTTCGAAGTAGGGCGTGTTCCACTCTCGAGATGTTGCAAAAGCCTTCGGACGTGGAATTGCTCGGTCTTCTTCAAGATCAGATTTGTTGCCTACGAGCACCATGGGAACATTATCGTCTTCCTTGATGCGTTTGATCTGTTCTCGCAACTCGGCAAGTTCGTGAAACGAGGATGCGGATGTAATAGCGAAAACAAGAAGAAAGCCCTGTCCGGTTTTCATGTATAGCTCTCTGCAAGCTGTAAGTTTAATTATCGTAATAGAGAATTGCATGCTAGTACCTCATGGCGGCTACAGCATAGTCAGCATGTGATAGAACATGAATAAAGCATCACTTACTGAATTGTTCTGTGCCTGCCGTGTCGAGGATCTCGAGAATGACATGACGGCCCTAAACGTGGATCAGGAATCGATCTGGCGAACTTGTTCGTTGGTCACTAACATCCACTTCGATCTGCTTCCGGTATGAATCTTCAATCGTGGGATCATAGCTTTCTATCCAGACATTTTGTACAAATTGCGCTGCTCATGGTCAGTGTTCATGAGCTTACTATCGCGGCAAGTTTGTCAACAACATACCTGTTAGACAACTTTTTCCGACTCCACCTGATGCGCCACCATCGTCAGTTTGCTCTAGCATACAATCCGGGGTTCACTAGCTTACCCGATCCGAGAACAACTATGTGGTACTCTCTCTGCGACATAGTTGAGGTCTTTCGGAAAGTTGTGAGAATGTCAGAGCGGTGCACGCGGGGATTGTCTCCCTGCTTAAAGTGGCACGAGCTGCACGGAAGGACAAGCGGCCCAAGTCGCCGCTCCCTTAGCTCAAGCGGAGCTTAGCTGGTCCCAGCGACACTGATGCTTCACGATAGCGGCACTTTTGTCGCGAAGAGATTGTGTTTGGCGTTTCCCTGCGAGTCGGAAGGATAATGCGCGTCTGCTGTGAACCAACCACACAACTGCGGCAGCTTGTCAGCTGTGTAAACCTTCGACGGGTGGCATCCAATCAGCACGGTGAAGATCTCATGAACAACACCAGCAGGCCATTGAGGCGACTTAGTGACACGGGGTTCTCTGGCTGTACGCGTGGATCTAACTCACCTTTTCTCTTTCCTCCTGCAGCGAGGTTGGGAGTTCGAAGAAATTTTCCAAAGGCTATCGATAAGCCGCACTCAAAAGGGGCAGGTAGCAAGCAAGAAGCAAGTAAGTGGGCAAGCAAGTAGTGCAGGTTTGCGAAGTGAGGCGCGACGTCGTGATTAAAAGTCGATCAGTTGTCTTGTACTTGGCAAGACTCAGTAGGGTGGGTGTGCAGTGACATGTTCAGACTCGTGCAGCACTGTCGCTACGCTGGACGCCAGCTCGACATCGCTGCCAGCCGGTGTAACGTATGCCGTGATCCGCGCAAAAGCTGCCATGTATTTTATTAAATGGCTCCTTCTGGTCGAGCGTCCGCAAAAGCGGTTGGTTTAGCAGCAGAAATGGTCCGACCGACATCATCGAACAGACCAGTCCGCTGTGCAAGGCCTGAAGCAGCTTGGTCGCTGGGCAGACCTAAACCGGCTGATCGGGCCCAGCCCGAACCTCCAATGCCATGGTAGCGTGTCCCGAGCGATTTGACACCACTGCTCTAGCTCCAAGATAGATCAAGCCTCAAGTGGTGCTTTCTGATTCTACGTTGTATACGAGACTGCTATCTCCAGTGTCTGCTGCCGCTGGAGAAAAGCTCGGTGGTGCGGGCTGATCTCAACAGGGCCCCCACCGGATTGACTCGTTTCGAAATGAAGGCTCAGACATGGCTACTTAATGACGCCAGCGTCGAGGACTTGGTGTCGCTGAAGTGGATTCGTTGCATTGATCAGTGTGGTACAAATGCTTCTTGGCCGCATCCACGTGGCAGGAATTGACATTGCGCTGCTGTGTAGAAGAAGCTGCAGCAGTGATGCATTCGCGCCAGCGGCCGAGCGCTTAGCCATGTTACCGACAGTTATTACAAGGGACCGGCAGAAGCCGAATTTGGGGTATTATTTGCCAGGAGGAGCCTTGCGCTCGTCGTTATCTGGAATCTGGAGAAGGTCCGCCGGCGTCTTGCCGCTTCCCCGTGTAGCCGGGCCTCGCGTATCGTAGGCCAACTCCACCTCCACGGAGTGTGAATGTTTGACTTTGAGTAGACACGGCGACAGCGAACAGCCGAAGGTTCGATACATCAATTTCCGAACTCGTCCCTATGTGGGAAGCTGCATGTAGGTGTGTCAAAAAGTGAGCACAACGCATGCTCCACCCAAATTGGTTAGTGTGTCGGATGGCATGACGGCCCGAAGTCATCCCACGGGTGACGCCAAGCATCTGAGCTCCATGCGGAGCATCTAGATGTCGAACTTGTTGTTTGACGCGACGCCTGTAGCCATACCCCACGATGCGTTTACATGCTGCATTCGCCTTTGCAGCTTGTCTCGCGCCCGCAGCAGCCATCTTCGAGGATGATGCTTATCACATCGACTTCCACTATGCCCTACTAGGCCTACCGAAGCACGATGCGACTTTCTTCCAGAGGCCATACGGCGGCTCCAAAGCATCACTGCTATATTCTATCTCAGAGAATCAGACGGTTGGAGCGATAAATCCCAAAGACGGTGCTCTTGTTTGGCGACAACATCCTGCGTCAGAGCCCCACGGGAAAGGCCACCTAAGAGCTGCGGACGAGCAGGATACAGTCATCAGTGCTGTGGGCAATCGTGTCACAGCATGGAGCTCTTCAGATGGTAGGTTGGTATGGGAGACGGTTGTCGATGGGTCAGTCGTGGAGGACTTGGAGATCCTGGAGCAGGAGGATGGTATCACAAAAGACGAGGCTAAGGACGCCGTTGTTCTGGTGTCTGGCACAAGCCATGGCGTCAAGAGGCTTGATGGAAAAACTGGTCGTGTCAAGTGGACATATGAAGACAAGAGGTCAGCATTCACATCGCAACATGCAAGAACTTTACTGACCCCGTGTTCAGCAATGACACGCCCTTTCAAGTATCCACCTCGCCTACGACTATCTACTATATCTCGTTACATTCGTCTATCATCGGTGCAGGATCGAAGCTGAAGGTCACGTCTCTCAGCCCAATCACCGGCAAGAAGCTTGATCAATATACGCTGAGTTCAGACACCGAGATCACTTCGAAAGATCACATCGTCTTTGCCGGAGCGAACACTGCGGCGCCTGTGCTTGCGTGGACCGACAAGGCGAACAAGGTTCTCAAGATCAATGTCATAGGCACGAAGAGTGTGGCGAGTTTCGACACACCTGGAAAAGATCCAATCGAGAACATCGTTCTGCACGCACCGGGGCATGTCAATTCCCAAGCGCATTTTCTCGTCGAGTATCAGACCCCCTATGGACACTCTGCTGAAGTCTACCACGTCGATCTCAAGAAGAACAGTGTATCAAAGGCTTACAGCCTCCCTGAGCTGGATGGTAGGGGCACTTTTGCCACAAGCACAACGGATGCCAATGTTTACTTCACAAGAATCACGGAGGACGAAGTCCTGGTGGTATCTTCAGCCTCGCATGGCATACTCGGTCGTTGGCCCACGACCAGATCATCCGTTTTGGCTGGAGCATACCCAGTGCACGCAGTCTCAGAAGTGGTTGTCAAGTCTGGAGCAGCAACTGCTGCCAGGTCAGCTGTGTTGTTCTCAAACGGCCAGTGGGTCTTGATCCGCAATGGTGAAGTTGCTTGGACTCGTCCTGAATTTCTCGCGCAAGCTTCATCTGCTGTATGGGCCCGGCTGCCGGAGGTTGAAACTCTCGCAGCCGAGCTGGAAGTTGAGCGGCATCAGAACGTAGTGGCAGCCTACATCCACCGAGTAAAGAGGCATCTCGAAGATCTCGAGCACCTCCCTGCATGGGCACGGGCCCTCCCACAGCGCCTCTTAGGTAACGTTGTTGGCAAGCCGAAGCAGACTACTGTGGACGACATCCAGCAGGACACATTCGGCTTCCACAGGCTTGTTGTTGTTGCGACTGAGAAAGGTCGTCTTGCGGCATTGGACGCGGGCGCTCGAGGCAAAGTGCTGTGGAACGTGCACCTCACTCAATTCGCCGACACTATATTCGAGTACCCTACCCTCAAGGCACACAGTGGCTATGTCGAGGTCAAGGATCCAAGTTTCGACGGCTCGTTGTTCATAAATGCGACAACAGGCGGTACTGCGTCCTACGTTGACCTTCATCTCCATGGCCCTGCACTTACCGATGGACAAAAGCTTATATCCTTTACCTTGGCCAACGGCGTCCTCGCGGGGGTTTTGGAGGGCCAATTCAGCACTGAATCTCTTTGGACCTTCGAACCACCGAGTGGGGAACGCATTATTGGATACACCACTCGACCGATCAAGGATCCTGTTGCCTCTATTGGTAAAGTCTTGGGTGACCGACGAGTGCTCTACAAGTACTTGAACCCTAACCTCGTACTCGTGACTGCGGTATCAGAACGTGCGCGTACTGCCTCGGTGTATCTTTTGGACTCTGCTTCCGGCCAACTACTTCACACCATGTCACACTCCGACGTTGACACATCTCGACCCATCCCGTCAACCATCTCAGAGAACTGGTTCAGCTACTCTCTAACTATTGACTCAACGGCAGCACCGGAATCTCGTGGTTACCAGCTCGTTGTTGCCGATCTCTACGAGTCTCCACTTCCTGACGACCGTGGCCCATTGGGTGCTTCATCAAATTCGTCAATTGTGAAGCCATCAAGCACTGAAGGTGACGCTGCCAAGCCATATGTGTTGTCGCAGAGCTATCAAATTGCAGTTGAGATATCTCACATGGCGGTAACTCAAACAAGACAAGGTATTACCAGTCGTGAGCTTCTCATCACTGTTCCCTCAACGAACTCCATTATTGGTATCCCTCGTCAGGTCATCGACCCACGACGTCCTATTGGCCGTGATCCTACCCCCAACGAACAGGCAGAGGGTCTGACCAAATACACCCCTCTTCTTCCTCTCGATTCAAAATGGCATCTCACCCACAAGTACGAGGTTTTGGGCATCAAAGATGTTATCACAAGCGAAAGCGGCATTGAAAGCACCAGTCTCGTGTTCGCTTATGGTCATGACATTTTCGGCACTCGAGTTGCTCCCAGTTTCGCGTTCGACATCCTGGGCAAGGGTTTCAATAAGATTCAGATGTTGCTTACTGTTGCTGCATTGTTTGTTGGCGTTTTGTTCGTTGCTCCGTTGGTAAGTCCACCACTGATGTCCCGTACGACAGTCAGCTTACTTTATCTACAGGTCAGGAGAAAGCAGATCAATACCCTTTGGACGATACCATAGATTTTCCAAGCATAGTCTGACCTTGGCGTGGGTCAACGCAATACACAAGATTCGAACGTTGCTTTAGAAATTACAAACTGATTTGTCCAGGCCAAAGTCCATTCGACTGGCCGCGGAGAGTTCTGGAGTTGGCCCATTTCTGTATCCTATTGCCGTTAGCATGATGTCATTCACTTAGATTAGGTTGACTTTTCGAGAAGTGGATCTCCATAGTTAATCAAGCCCGAGTATAACGCCGTCCTAAGTCCGTACCGAAATGTTCGTACGAAGGTAGTCGTAGATCTCGTTGCAGTATTTGAAAGGTCGACGACGAGGTGACAACATTCTTCTGTCGACTATGCTGCAAGATCGACTTACACTAGTCCCGGTCATGCGCTCTGCATCATACTGACGACGGCACTCTAGCAACTTCCTCAACTGCGAATCCTAATCATCAGTCTACGCCCTGAGCAAGCACCTTACCGATACAAGCAAGATGTCTGATCAAAACAAATATTCCAACAAGCTTCGAGGATCTCGAGTCCTCATCATCGGCGGATCTTCCGGCATCGGCTTTTGTACTGCTGAAGCATGTCTGGAGTATGGCGCTACTGTTACCATCGCCTCATCGAATTCCTCCAGGGTGCAGGCCAGTGTTTCGAAGCTGCAGTCGACATATCCATCCGCCAAGTCCAACATCCACGGCCAGACAGTGGACCTGTCCAAATCCGACACGTTAGAGTCGGAGCTGAAGACTCTGTTTGACGAGACTGTCAAGGACATGGGTGGGGAGAAGCTAAATCACGTCATCTTCACTGCAGGCGATGCCCTCGCTACCATGAAGCTGGCCGAGATGACGATGGAGAGCATCCTCAAAGCCGGCCAGATTCGATTTTTTGCCCCTCTCCTGGCTGCGAAGTTCGTTCCTCAGTACGTGGAAGCTTCTCATGAGAGTAGCTACATTATCACCACGGGGAGCATCAGTGAGAAGCCCATGCCGGACTGGAGCGTCATTGGTTCGTTTGCGGGCGGTCACCACTCCATGGTCAGGAACCTGGCTTTGGATCTGAAGCCCATCAGAGTCAACGGTGTCAGCCCTGGTGTGGTCGATACACAGCTTTGGAAGATGCCCAAGGAGCAGAAAGACCAATTAATGGAGCAGATGAGCAAAAAGATGGCGACGGGAACCCCCGGTAGACCGGAGTGGGTCGCGGAAAGCTTCTTGGGTCTTATGAGGGATTACAACATAGACGGTGCGATGATCAGGACTGATGGTGGAGGTTTATTCATGTAGAGTGGGGGTTCTGAAGACGACCAGTACAACAAATCAACATATATTACACTCAGTGTTCCCACAAGCGGATAGGCATCTTTCGTTTCACAAATGACAGTGGTCTTCTGGTCATTAGACCCACATCCTGCCACTGAACTCGTGTACGTCTTTCAGAATGAAGCTCGTTGGTTGGAGAGAAGCTCTTGTCAACAGGCTTGATGCCGGATAAGCTCTGCAGATCTGAGCTTGACCTGGACGGTGTGTAACAGTAGGACGTGCACATGACAATGATAATTGAACGCTGACACGCGCTTCAAAGTAAGCTAAAGTGAAAGGGTTGGGTGATTTTGGGGTAATTCGGGTCATTGGGAAGCTCACTTGATGCGAGGCTGGAAAGAAGGAGCGATTAGGAACTTGTCAATGAAGCACATCGTCAGTATGTGTTATCGCAGACAGAACAGGTGCAGACGACAATCGAGCCACATCATCTTTCAAAGATCTATGTTCGGAATTTAGCTGATACGGCCGCGTCGAATGTGCCATTCGTGCAGGACGAGTGGACGACAGAGAACGAAAGGTCATGCAATCAGCTGCCCGAGCCTACAGCACTGCATGATTTTTTTTAACCGTTTGATGGTTGCACATTCCTACCACATGGCTGGTCATGCATTTCGATCCTGTCAGCACTTCCGATACGCAATACGGAGCCCCGCCATTCACCTCAATTCACCCGGCCCACGGAATAAACCCCGCAATCCCACGTTGAAGGTGACGGAGCATCCGCCGAGCGCCGCTCCGACGCCGAGGACGCTGCTGGACCATCCAAATCCCACGTTGCTCCCAACCCTCATCTCCTTTGCTGGCCACACTTGCGAATCGCAACAGTTTTCCTGCCCAGATCATACCAAGAACACGCCTCAGACTACTCGTAGTGCACCGCTTTGTGCAGCATGCATCACACCGTGGTCCCCGCAAATCCAGCAAACCCAAAAGCCGTTGATATCAGCGGGAGAGTAGCCGGCGTGATAGGTGGAATGGCTTGATAGGGAAAGCCAAGCTAACTAGAAGATAAGTCGACACATCGCGACCGAACTCTGAGTTCTGCGGCCCGTTTTGTGAAGTCGCAATTCGCAATCGCTCCCGCGGCAGGTGACGCCTGCCATTGCTTTGCCGCAGTTGCGTCACTAGTGTTTTTGGGTTGGCTCGTGGTTCTGGCCCGCTCGTGTTTGGGATCGAATGCTGCAATGGTTTTTGGGCTTTATCTCGCTTCACTCCTCGGCGCCATGCCGGTCAAAGGGATAGTCGGAAAGGTGCGAGTTGTCGTCGTATCCCTCAGAGATGCGAGTCCGCATTGGATGTTTTTAAGGTTCAGGAGTGTGGTTGCTGTGGTAAATTTGTCCATGAATACCTTGGCATGGGTTCAATGCTGGAACCACAGTTCGCATTCTTGCAGCTCCCGATGAAGATGTGGCTGACAGCTACCTTCAATCTGACAAAGAAATGGGCATTATGAATGCAGTAATTACTAGTACCTATGCAACTGCAGAGGTCTTGAATCTTGCAACGGAAGCATTCGACAGATAACCACCTCTAACCTTGCGCTATGCTACGCTAATGCAGATATCAATGATGCAACGAGAAACCAGACAAATGTATAACTTAAGCTTCGCCAACCTCAAAAATATGGATGCGAGATCTCTGTTCAGATTTGGGTGGTACATGGTGATGAAGCGGTTTCTTTGGTGAAGTTGTTCCGAGGGTCAAGACAGGTCTTGTGTCGTCTGAACAGCATGTTGGATCTTCAAAGCTCTCGGGGCAACAGCAGTCAACATTCCGGATGACACTAGTGTTTAGCACTTCTCGGATGGTGATACGTTTGTCGGGTATAGGATGCAACATCTTGAGAATGAGGTGTCGGATCGCCGGTCCCTCGATCATATTGAAGAGCTTGCCACATCTTGGGTAGCCGTCAGGGCCTTCAAACAACTGACCGTCTGGATGATCTCTTAGCCAGTCTTGCCAACCCCTCTTGAACCTGGCGTAGTACTCAAACTCAGACTTGGCAGCCTGCCATGGACAGCCGCCAAAAGTCATTGTGATGTAGACTATGGCGCACGACCATACGTCGAGTGGCCGAGGATCGTACGGGCCCCTTTTTGCGAGCACTTCAGGGGCAATGTAGGGAAGACTACCGCATATGCCAGGGGACGACAGCCGAACTGCTCCCATGTTCTTGCCACATCGACCCCCAGACGCACGAAGACCCGGATGCTCGCCGCTGAAGACCTCTGCGACGCCGAAGTCTGAGATTTTAAGATGCCCATTTTTATTGACCAAAAGATTCTCGAGCTTGATGTCACGGTGGGCGATTCCGTGACTGTGCAGGTAGTCAACGCCTCGGAGTAACTGCTTGAAGAAGCACAAACGGTCCTCGCGACTATAGAAACCTTCCACACCACTGGCGAATAGCTTTCGTTCAACCAGAGAGTAGATTTCGCCATGTGTGCAGTATTCCATGACGTGATTCCAACGGTTGCGATGTGTGCATAGACGCAGAGTCTCGACGATGTTCGGGTGATGCAGACTCTGTGCAATGCTGTACTCAGACTTGATCTTCATGATGTAGTCTTCCTCGGTCTCTTCTGGATTCCTCTCCCGAAATATTTTGACAGCAACCAGTTGCTCATCCTTGGATACACCTCGACGAGCCATGATTCGGACTTCAGCTGTCGCACCTTTGCCTAGAATTTTCCCTCGCTTCCCGGGCATGAGACTTGAGCTCTTGAATTCTTTCTCCAGCTCACATTGATCTATGATGTAGTCGCTTGGGAGGTTGAGACTCAGTCGACGGGCCTTCATGCCCACCCCCTTCTCTGGTGGTTTGGAGAAAGTGTTCAACATTCCAGCAGTAGGCTTATTGTCATCTCCCCCGATCTGTGGCATATGATCGGTACTTGCTGATCGTCTTCGTGTCCATGTGTGCCTTATGTTGCCAATTTCCTTGTCAGCCCAAGTAATGCCAGGCCTCGCTGGATGCATGCTAGAAAGAGCTGTAGAGGACACGGGCTTCCTTTCAAGCCGACCTTTCCTTTCCTGATCATCGTTCGATGTGGTGTTGGTTGGCGAATCTGCTGGTGGTGGCGGCGTGGCTTTGCGGGAGGACCTTGGAGGGCTTCCAGAAAGCGAGAAAGAGCTGAGTCTTCTACCGCTCCTGGCGACGTTGAAGGATGAGGTATCACCGTCGATGTTCTCTTCAGCTGCGTTTGGTGCGGGCGTGGGATCGATCTCAGCTTTAGTCTCTTGGGCCTGGCGGATGGCACAATGTTCCGGACTAGGCTCGTTGGAATCTTCTTTTGGAGTGTTGCGTCGATGCAATTTGCTGCGCACAAATGATCCAACACGGTGTCCGAAACCGCGCTTCTCGGGTGGTGTTTGAGTTCCGGACTGAGCTGTGAACTTGACGTCCGCTTGTGCTGAAGTGGGCCGAGTATCTAGCCTCGCTTCGTTTTCTGATGCACGTGGAGCTAGGGTAGTTGACATGAGGCTTGCAACAGCTTTTGGTGTTGCGTAGGATTCATCTATGTGATCCTCACTTCGGAACGGGTTCGCAAAGGACGCATTTTCGCTATTTTGACTAGTTGGTGTGAGGGGTTCAGCACACTCACTTGCTGTGCGGACGCTTTCATCCTCCTCTTCGATAGCATGATGGTACTCAACTACTCGAGAGTTTCGACGATGTAAGTGGTCAGAGAGGAAATGATCTCTATGAGGCTGCGTTGTACTTGACAAGTCCGCGTCAGGTGTAGACATGATGAAGGGGGTGGAAAATTAGGCCAGAAAAAAGCTGCGCTATTTGCGCAACCATGTGTGTTTGTGGTAAGAAGTGGTACAAGAGGGGCACAGTCTTAAGAATCGTCTGTTCGGTCAAGGTCGCTGCAGTGAACTTGGTCGGTGATAGGTTGCTTCGAGAGGACAGCAGAGGGTTGAGCGTATGAGAGTCGGGGAGATGTCCAGCTTCGAGTGCGCCATCCAAATAGAAAACTCCGTTGCGAGTGTAGGTGACGTGAAAGTAGGGCAGAAATCGAATGTGGTTGCCAATGAATGGTGAATCGACAACGGAGGGCCTGACCAGTATAAGTTAGACGGCAGTGACGTCCACTGGGTTGCTGCTTCGCTTCAAGTGTGGGTCGAAGGATTTCGGAAAATCCTGGCGCTGATGGCGGAACGGCGTGGGAAGGGTCTCCTTACCCGAGCCTCGTCTGGCGCTACCAGAAGATATTCAACAAAACGTGCAGACGAACCTTAGAAATGCGGATCTTTTCACCAGGGACTGCAGGAGATTTGTATGACCCAGGATAATGGCCGCGCTGCAGAAAATCAAGCCTAATTTGGGCGCGCTAGCCATACCCCTGCACTTCGACCCCCACTGCTCGAGCGCACCTGCAGATGATCGGATGCAAGTGTTGTGTGAGCGCCGAGCCTTACGGCCGTCCCTCAGACACCCATCATGGCGGCCTTACCATCAGTGTAAGGTCTGGTTGAGGTTACACTTTTCGACCATATTGCATGGCCGGTTCGACTGCCGCCCGCTGCTGTGTGCTTCTTTGGCTTCTTTGGCTTACTTTCTTCAATTGAACGTATTGCAGTCTCAGCTGCCATGGTTGCATCACGGACGGCCTTTCTGATCAGTGCAAGACCGAGGCCTCAAGGTTCTGGAGACAGCAGCTGTTTCTTGTCCTGTGCTGGCGAAGGTTGTCGTCACCTGCAGGCCGGTTTTGTGGCTTTACCCGATGCGTATAAATCCCGCAAACGCCTCTGTGAGATGCTGTAGGTGAGATGATACAGCTTCAATGCGATCACAACTACAGCCTTTGGCCGTTTGCAAGCTCATTCTGCATAGGCGATTGGATATCGGGGCTCACGGGGCTTTACGACTTCTTTGTCAAGCACATCTTGGGTGACAGTCCGCTGCCAAGAGCTTGACATTCCGTGGGGGCGATTAGAGCACACGATCTCCTCCCCGCAATATTCCAGGAGCAGCGTTGCGGATGACATGGGTGCCTCTCGAAAGGTCACCCATACCACGATGTAATATACAGCCTGCTCAGATTCCCGGCACAAATCTGGCTAAAATCCAACGCCTTGCGGGGTGGTGTAACAAGTGCTTGAGTCCAAACGGGTAACTGCTGCGGTATTGGATTACAGAACGAGGTTGTTCTTGAGACTTGGACGGTGAGCCTAATGCTCGATTAAGCAGTTCCGCAATTATCGCTCACATTAGTTGAAAAGCATGCACAACGCTCTTGTATCAGCATCTAACCATCACTTCACACTTTAACTGCGCACCATGCGGAGATTCGAAGGGGCTCGTGCATTGTGGGGTCGGAACACAGAGGTGTCAAACGTGGGAAAGCGCTCCGCAACCCCCTGAAACCTCTTGCACAGCCAAGAGCTTTATGAGCTGTCTGCTGTCGATGCATTGCGCTCTGTTCTTCCACCGACGTCTCGAGGTTACCAAATCATCAATCGAATCTTCACGACCAAGGGCAATATACCACCTTCCTTTAATCCCGCACCGAATCTGTCCTGTTCAGCATCCATTCCTCCCTGGCACTCTTTGCCGAAAACCTTGGCGGCTTGGCCTCCTACAACTGAGACATTTGGAGGGTCATGAACAACAGTTTCGAAGGCTGTCGAAGTCGGCCACGGGGATGAAACGACGTTGAATTGAGAAAGCACACAATTACGTGCATTGCCCTCTCTCCAGAAATTGATTTAAGATTGAGTGCGAATGTCTTCCCTTGACCAGATTCAATCTTGGTCGACTTGGCATTTCAGAGGAATTCGGAAAATGTCAAAGGCGTCATGTTCCGCCCTTGGCACAAATTCTTTGTTGTACGCCGCCGTAGGCCGTCCTTGCTAGGGTTTCACCCAGTGGTGACCTGGTGCAAGGTTCACTCCTGATCCTCTCATAATCGCAACACATGTGACGCTTAGCATGGCAACTTCGAATTGCTTGGCACGACAACGCACGCTGAATGCACATACTTGAGCTTACGAAATGTTTCCCAGCAGTGTGGACTAAGACCACTATAGCAACCACTTTCCACCTGGATAAAAATCAACAACGGCAGGTCAGCGACACCACAATACATGATCTACGCCACGGACGCCGATTCACTCGACCAACTCAGGAGAATTGGCAACGACAGCAATTGATAGCACGGAGAAAGAACAAAGTTTGGAGCTTTAGACTTCCTTGCTTATCGTCCACAAGAGCCGATCAGGCGCATTAAGGTTCTGTCTTCGCTGGATAATTTGTTTCACAGTCAATGCTCCCTCCCATACATGCAAAAACGCGGGAGTGCCGTGCCAAGGAGAGCAGATCATCTTGGCGGAGACGCGTGTACGACGATCGAACTACTTTGTGCAAGATCGGCCATATCTGGGGGATGGCAATCTCGCAAGCTAGCCCTTTGGCTCAATTCAAGGGGACGGAAATCGCCACTCCTCCGTAAAGATACACGCAAAGACTCGAGTCTAGTCGACGCAAGATGCCTGTGAAATGCACTCCCGGCCCTATGATAATCTTGAACATGACCAAAGGATTCGTTGGGTATGGATTTCCGGTGCTCAGCCTCATCATTCTGCTCCTATCTGCAATCATGACGGATCCACTACGGTAAGGACTAACGACGATTTGTGGATCTCTGGCTGCACTGATACTACAGTACAACGTTAACTTTCGCATTTTGTGTACCAATTATCATCGTACAGAGAGTATACAAATGATCTTCAAGCGGAAGTCAACAACCGAACCCCACGCCGCCGTGTATAAAAACCGAAAACTCGATAGACCTGGCTCAGTAGGTAATGATCGATTATCCTCAGACGTGGAAAATTCTTTGGACAGCGGCGCTTCATTGATCTTCCAACATTTACAGGTTTGCTCGTGACTTGTGGCGGGCAACTGCATAGCTCCGATGGCAAGGCAGTCCCCAACTGCCTATGACTTCTCTTCCAATGTTAACGGCACAATGACCAGTGCGCATAAAACCTTGGTGTGTTACGACACAGAGAGGAAAAGCTACTGATAGAGCCTTTACCAATCTCCGCACCAAAAGTCTTTTAAGTTATCATACTTTCAACAAGAAACAAGAAAGACATTCTAAGTCTCATCCTTGGATAGTGTTCTATGCATACCTTGCTTGTTAAGTTGCAACAATGACTAGTAATGCACTCAACGTAGGGTTTGGTTGTTCGAGCAGCCATTTCGTGACACTGGCGGCTTGATATATGTGCGTTGCCGTTCTAGATCACATAGAGATGTCAGGGACGTTCTTGAGTATGACAAGAACGAAATATATAGGACTGAGCCTCAGGATTGAAGGTCGATAACCAGCTGAATAGATTGACACCTCGGGAAGATTCCACGACGTTCAAGTTTCCTGATTATTGTCGCCCTTGGCCGATCCCCTTTTACAAGAAGTAATAAACTAGGCTTCGTCAAGCCCACTTGTTATAAGCACATTCGAGTATGTAATGCTCGACAGGTGAACTCCTGGCTAAAGATCGTTTCAGTCACAGCCATGACTGTGGCAGACGTTGCTTGCGTCTAGCAAAGCGAGTCTAGACAATGCATGAGTGCACCGGGTATCCAGCTTTCTATCACCCTTTGGTCAATTTCCATTCATCATATGCAGGTATTTTAAAACTTGGGGATTCTGAAACGCGACCTCACAAATTCAGAGAAAGGGCTTGCCCTGACTCAACAGGATTATCAAGATGAAAGGTGTCTATGATCGGTCCGCCCCAGATATCACCACCCAGGTGGTTCAGCAAGGGATGCTGCAAACTTCTCGCCTTCATCGGCTCGCGGCCATCTAATTGGACATAGACACGCGCTAGACCATCCTTAATGGCCCGCGCCTCGCAGCACGCAAGATAAGCTTCTGACCTAACATGTCATTTCACAGCCACCAAGCCGTGAAGCGCAGCCTGTCACGGACTGCTACGCCGGATCAAGTAACAGCTACACCCACATCGCAACCGTTTACTTAGGTCCAACAAAGGACGGCCGCCACAATATCGGACTAATGCCCCACAGCCATCCACTGGCATATATGTGGTATAGGAAACATGTTTGTCTTGGAGACACTGTAGTGAATTGCTCAGACGTGTCATAGCACTTTGAGCCGCGTCTAACGGGTGGCTCCCTTTCGATTTATTCATGCTGTGACCACACATCCTCACTTTCCTACAAGTTTGACGCCATTGTCTCCTTCCTTTCACCGCGGACACAACTCAGACATGGCGGACCCGTCTTACAGGGCAGCGCAACCAGGTGAATTCTTCTGTCCCGCAGGAGGAAAATGGTATGTCACCAAGCACCCGCTCCAAAATGTTAGGTATTGGCAGGATGCACCGATTGCATTAAGGATGGCAACTCAATGCTTTGTGACTACTTCTCTCTGACTATAATAGGTATATGTGCGAGACAGGTACGAGGTTTGTCGGATGCTGCCTGGCAGAGCCATGCACGAATGGATGTCATGGCAACACTCTGCGTCCAGCAGGTCGATCGATGGCTCTGGACAGTCAGTCTCCCGGGGGATCGTGCGGTGGCCAAACTCCCTTCTGGACTTGTGGGCAGGCACCGACTTTCTGGGGATGTTGCAACGAAGGTAAAATTTGCAAGACTAGGGAGCATAGAACTTGCTGATGCAACGTAGACCCATGCATGAACAACTCAACGTGTCCGGATGGCAAACTAGAGCCCACCTACTGGGACCGGCCAGATCAGTATGAGTACTTCAAAGATCTGAACATCCTCCTTTCTTCTACTGCGCCTCGACCCACGTCAAGTCCATTACCAGCAAACTTGTCTTCTACCAGCGGAAGCTCTAGACCCTCAAGTGCAGTGATTGGAGGCGCTGTTGGAGGCTCACTTGGTTTCTTTGCGATTGTCGGCTTCACATTCTGCCTCCTCTGGCATAGAAGAAAACGCAGCCAGACCCAAGCCAACAGCGATGCAGCATCGTCGATGGATCAGAACAAGCCTGAACCTGGAGAGCTAGCATCACCAGTGTCTGCGGGCACGGGTATGTCGCTCCTGCTCCCACTCGCAATCCTGTCACCACACGACTAATAACACCACAGCCCCTCCCACATACTCCTGGAACGTGAGTGCGAATTCGCGCCACCAGCGACAATGGGCGCACAACTACCCCGAAATATCTGGCGAGGATTCAAAAGACTCTCCTCGCAGTCCGTACGCTGAGCTGCACTCGAAGTCGTCCCTTGGCCCCATTGCGGAGCTTCCTGGAGGTCCGGTGGCAAACGAATTGGACGCGCCCGAGTCTGCCGCCAAGCTGTCGAATCCCGCATTCGGCAACGATATGGCAAAACAAACCCCTATTCTGGATCACGACAGTCGAGCAGAGCCCAGTAAGAGTGCAGAGAAGCGCTAGCCCAGTGGATTGGAGGATCGGCCAGCTCAGTATCTCATACCCCTGTGTAACAACGATAGTGTATGACATATTCTTCTGATTTGATGTAATTGCGAGCACATTGCTGTCGGCTCAGATGCTCAACCTTTTCCAGACACGTTCTGCTGCTCGCTTCTACCTCGCTCGATATCAACTTCTTCGCCACCATGGTTACCAACTGACGATTGCATTCAAAAAGATGACAGCTGTATGCTGGACGTACTGAGCTATAGCGGGCACATCCACTGCCTACCAAGGTCTGTGACAGACTGTCGCCTTCCCCTTCGGTTGCACTTTGGCTTTCACCTTCATCTTCACGTCCACTACGAATTCTGCAGTCACAATCGCGGTCTGAATTTCCGCACGCACCACGCGGTCCCCCTCGCCCTCGGAGGTCCTGCTCGCGGCTGGCCTTGTAGACATTGCAGCGCTCGGTGCGTTGTTGGATGGGGAGATGCGGGGGCGAGGCGTGGGGAGGAAGGGAAGCAAAGGAAAGGAAAGGGAAGCAAAGGAAAGGAAAGGGAAGCAAAGGAAAGGAAAGGGAAGCAAAGGAAAGGAAAGGAAAGGAAAGGAAAGGAGGGAGGCGTCGGTTGCGCTGGAGGAGAAGCGGGAGACATCGGGGGGAGAGGATGATGGGGAGACGGAGACGGAGAGGGAGGATGTATGAGGAAGAGCAGAGGAGGTGTAGATCGGGAGTGATCTACAGACAGGGCAGGAAAAACGGGGGTGGAGGGATAAATCTGTATTGAGGCTACGTACTGCTCTGCTCTGCCCAGCCGTGCAACCAATCGCCATTCAAGGACACCAGTCCATTCCATGCAAAAGCGTCCGTCCGTGTCCGTCCAAAAAAGGTGTGGAATCAAGTATCATGGTTCTCGTTTAGCTTGTTGCCGGAGCACGCACACAAGCAAAGTAAAGCAAAGTAAAGCAAGGCAAAGCACGCAACTCAAACAACCAAGCGCCTGGCGCTGGCAAACTCCGCAATGCAATGCAAATGCAACCCAAGTTTTATAGCTGAGCCGTGGAACATGTAACGCCAGGGATGATAATTGGAGGGTATAAACCGTAAAGTCGATCCTGTGTGCGTCTGCGCGCGGGGTGATGTTGATAAGGTTGAGGATGTTGGGCCGGGGATGCGGGGATGCGGTGCGATCTGCTGTAACCGAAGTTCATATATGTTCTGGAAACGCGGTCCAAACAACTGGTGGGAGGAGATGATCATCTCATCGGTCTTCTTCGCTACTCCACCCACCATCGTCGTCCTGGTCAATAGCCTCCAAGACCTCCTTGATCACGCCGTGAGACTTCGGGTCCAGGTTCATGGCAATGGTGAGGTGACGTATTGCGTTCGCGCGGTCTCGGGTTCGCTTGTAGCAGCGGCCGAGCAGGAAGTGGATGTTGGCGTCGTCAGGTGCGAGGTCCTTCAGATACAGGAGGTCCTTGAGGGATTCATCCGTATCGCCGAGCTTCAGCAGTGTTTGCGCCCTGCGGAAGCGCGCGATGATGGATCGTGGGTCGAGCGTCACAGCGGCGTTGAAGTGCGTAAGAGCGACATCGATCTTCTTCATGCGATCGAGGACCTGGTCGTGGTTAGCGCTGTTCAAGTTGTAGTTGTGTCTTGTCCTTACCAATCCAATCCTGACAATAATCATAGCATTGTTCGGATTGATCTGGGCCGCAGCCTTGTAGTGCTTTTCCGCAACATCCCACTTGCCCATCCGCTCGTACACTGTCCCGAGGCCGTACCAGCCGTTGTAGTGCCGGTTATCAGCACTGATCGCATTGCGGTATGCCTGCATGGCTTTGTCGAACTCTTCGTTGGCAACGTACTCGTGGCCTTGCAGTGTGAATGCATAGGCAAACTTGGGGTCCAATTGAGTAGCTCGCGCAAAGCACTTCACTGCATCGTCGTGTTGTCGCTCGAGCGACGAGGCGTTACCGAGGGCGCACCAAGCCTGCGGTGACAGACGATCCTGATCGATCAGCGTATGCGCGAGGTGACCCAAGGCGACCTCGGCCTTCAGCTGCCAAAGTGTATTAGAATACACCTCCATGTGCTCGAGGTAGGTAGGCGCCTTCTCCCGGATCTTCTTAAAGACCTTCTCCGCTTCTGCATACTGTGCGCGTTCGTAGTGTGCTTTGCCAATATGCGCAAGTACCCATGGCGTGTCGCGCTGCGCCGTGGGTACAGACGCGAAAGCCTCCAGTGCCTTGACCGACTCGTAGCGACTGAGGTACCTGTACCCGGACCCGATCCTATGCAGCAGATCCAGAAGCCATTTCAAGGCTTCCTCTTCGCGGCCGATTTCTGTCGAGGGTGCCATCTTGAGAGCGGGCGGTGGTGCTATGGCAGCCGCACTCAGCGGCCTAGGCTTAGGCTCCAAGGACTCTGTAGCATCGAGAGTGGGTTTGCGATTGCCGCTGACGACTCGCCCGACGGTTGAGGTGGTGCCTGCCCTTCCCTTTGTCCCTGTCGCCTTGGCTTTCCGCAGCTCTCTTCGCTCTCTTGTCTCCAGATCTCTACCAGGCGCTGCAGCCGGCGGCCGGCTCGAGGTGCGGCTGGACCCTATCGTGGCGATGGAGTTGAACAAACGGGCGCTTCTACGCGGTGGCGCAGCTGTGAGGTCAACCGCATGTTGCTGCGACGCTTGTGTGGGTTGTGTATGTGTAGAGTGGCCTGAAACAGTCCTCTTATGACCATTCTGGTTGACCGGTCGCGGTATGTCTGTCTGCTCGCTGTCCGATGGGTTCGTTTTCGTGCGCACTCTCGACGTGATCGGTCGCATTCTAGGCGGGTCTTCTACCGGAGCAAATGGCTGCATCCGAATCTTTCGCCCCGGCGCGTGCATGATATCTGCTGGCCCACGCTCGGTCATGACTGGTCCTCCGCCCTCGCCCATCATCATGTCGTCGTCGTCGGGTTCCAGGCCGTTGGCAACTGGAGTTTCGACGTTGTGGTATCGCCCATTAGGCGCTGGATTTCTGCCGTTCAGCTTCGAAAGCAGGCTGGTTCCTCCCATGTTGAGTCCGACGTCTCCGCGCTGCCGTGCGGGTGGGTTGAAAGGGTCATCATCAGGCCTCGATACAAACGGATTATTGCTCTCCAAGTTGTCCTGCGGTGCCGCGACTTGCGCTGCGTGCCCATTCTGCGTGGCCTGCGATATCGATTCTAACATGGCGGGCGTGATGTTGAAGACGTTTTGCGGCCGAACTACCGCGCCAATGTCGCAGAGGCCCGTAAAGGCGTCCCACATGAACGAGTTGAGCTTCAGCGAGTCGACGTAGTACTCAATAGCCTTCTTTGTGTCGCCGTGGGCGGCCCAGAGCTTCCCCAGCAGGCAGAAGCACGCTGCGGCGTCTGGAACATGGCGTCTCGAGGTGTCCGAGTGCTTGTCTGGTTGTATTGTTAGTATGGCTCTGCTTGTCCTGCAGTCTCGCACCGCGCTTACTCCAGTGGTTGCGCCCATGCCACAGTCCCCTGGCCTTCTCGAGCGCCGTGGCGCCCAGCTCGAAACGCTCAAGGCCCAGACATGCTTGCGCGAACACATAGACACAGCCCAAGTGTTGCGCCTGGGCTGCCTTGGTCTTGGAGTGCTCCAAGGCAGCCTTGTATCTCCCCAGTCGGAGGTTGCACAGCGCTAACAAATGCGCGGCGTCGGCGTTGCGAGGGTCGAGAGCATGCAGGCGGCCGGCGAGGAAGAGGGCGTTCTCGGTGAAGCCGTTGTCGAGGTGGTAGTGTATGAGCTGCCGCAGCTGGGCGTTGACTGCAGAGGGCGGCGGCGACATGGTGGGCGGGCGTGCGGTGCTGTGTTCGGCGGCCAGGAAGAGTCGAGTTTGACAGAGGTGGAGACGTTCACGGTGGTATAGGCATGAAGACGGCGAGGCGGGAGGCGCAGGGAGGGCGTGCAGGGTGCGGGCGTTGGCGGGCGAGTGTCGCGGTGAATGGGATTGTTATGTTGCTAGGTGACGCTTTCGGCGTGCTCGACAAAGCGAATTGGCAAACACAGCGGGCGCAGCGGAGGTGGAGGCGGGCGGCCCTTACGGTGACATGCTAGGAAGCAGCGAGGCGCTCGACTGCTGCAGCGGGGCCAGAAGGGGGGCGCGCTCTTGTTCTGCGCGAGGACAGTCGTGGTCGTGGTCGTGGTCGTGGTGCAGCGCTCGCGCTTGTTGTGTACATGGGAAAGGTGAGAGGCGCGCACAGGGCAGGGCAGGGCAGGGGAGGGCCGGCCCACAGTTGCGAGCGGCGGGAAGCCTGCCACTGCCCGCAGCCCGCCAGCGTCATCGCACACCGCACCGCAGCTGCAACTGATTGCTGGCCACTGACGCGAGCGACTGCGTCTGCTCCCAAACAGCCCCCCGGCCAAACAACTGACAATTGTCAACTGTCGCCCGCCATGGCGCAAGTACGTCTCCACCCCGCTTCCCTCAGCCCAGCGCAATGTGGTCGCCATGGTGCCCACACACGACAGCCCAGCAGCGCCCATGCAACCCCCCCCCTCCCCCAGCCAGCCAGCCTAATTACTGCCGGACCGGCCTGCCCAGCTCTCACCAGCCCTAACGACTATACCAGAAAGCCACCAAGACGCTCGCCGCCGCCAACACGCGCCGCCTGAACACGACGCTCTACCTGACCCTTGCCATCCACACGCTGTTCTGGCTGCTGCGCGCCCTCATCTTCCGCGCCTCCTTCACCCGCCGCTCGCTGGTGCTGTACCTCGTTCTGTCCGCGCCCCAGCTGCTGATCAACTTGCAATTCGAGCGGCTCTCGCGCCCCACCCTGCTCGCCGATGGCTCCGTCAAGCGCCCGGGCGAGGACCTCGACGCCCCCGGCCTGACCGAGTACATGTGGGACGTGACCTACTGGACATACGGCTGCCTCGTGCTGGCGGCGCTGTTTGGCGACTGGACGTGGTGGGCCATGGTCGTCGTGCCCGCCTACAGCGTCTACTCGCTGTATGGCGTGTACAGGGGTTTCAGGGGCGCCGGCTACCAGGATGCGGCCGGTGTGCCGCAGCCGGGCGCTGCGCAGAGCAAGCGGCAGGCCAAGCTGGAGAAGAGGGGTGGCCAGAAGGTTGCTTACCGATGAAGAGAGGTTTCGACCGGCTTTAGCCTCGTATACAGATGCGCACTTGCGTGCTCGTGCACCATGTCGCAATAGCTGGGAGGGTATGGACCATGTGGAGAGGGTGTGCAGCGTCCTTGCGGTATGCTGGGCTGCAGGGTTCGTGGTCAGGCTCTGCGGTCAAAGTCGTAAGAACTTGTTGCCAGCTGAGGACTGCGGATGCGGACAAGCCACACGGAGCAGATGGAAGAGAGGCCAGTGACTTCAGTTCGAACAAATTTGTGAACATAAAACGTAGTAGGTATATTGCTCAAAATGCTAAATGCAGGCATCTTGGCCATTGCAAGTTCACGCCCCAGATGCATCCATATGCTACATGTGATACAGACATAAACAATAGAGTTACATATCGTACAAGCTTACGCTTCGACCTTGGTCGGGATCTTGACTTGTCCCTTCTTGCGGTCCTGGTGGGGAAGACCGTATCTCCAGCCGACTCCTCTCGCGTCCCTTCCATTGCGCCCAGCGCTCTCCACGCTGATGTCCTTGAACACAAAGTCCCACCTCCTCTGAGGGACCACTTTCTGTGCTCGGAGCTCGGCCTGTCTAGCGTCTTCCTCACGCTTCTTCTCTGCGGTCTCTGCAGCAAGACGCTCTTCAGCAAGCTTGCGACGCTCGTCAAAGCTCAAGCCTGAGGCGAGCTCACGTTCCGCCAACACTAGCTCGGGATGGGGAATACGCTTATCGGCAGGAAGGAGGTCATTATCAAAAGCCTTACCGGCATCCTCACGCGTGAATTGCCGTGATTCGGCAACGGGGACCCACAGTTGTTGGCGCGTGGCAGGGTGTACGATCAAGTCATTGATGGGCTCGTGGACGACGGGTCGCTTACCCCTGTTCTTTGGGTTTGAAGTGTCGACAAATGGTGTGGTAGGCAGCATCTCCAACATTGCCTTGGAGTATGGCATGGCCAAGGTTTTACCCTAGAGTACAGTCAGCACTGGTCGCCAGAGCAAACGGTCTGGTTGGAGGCGGCGTTGTTGGTGACGTTCAGCAGAAGCAGAGCTCCTGTTTACATTTTGTAACCATGTAGTTGTCTTAAAGACTAATCGAATTTTATAATGTCTCATCATGTCATGCGAAGGGAGTAGTATAAAAAGAGAGTATGAACATACCTGTGCAATCCACTCCTTCTCCATCTGCTTGAGACGAACGACAGCGCCAACACGCTCATTGCTCACGCCGAACTCGACACTAGCAAGCGACACTGTTGCACCATCCCGCTTCACGCGCTGATAAATCGCCTCCCGCAGTTCTTCGCTCAGCACAGGCTGACTGCGGAAGTACTGGTTCAAGGGGAAAGGGCGGAGATCTTCCGCAGTCTCAGGCAGTAGCTTTGTGTCATCGTTTTTCCCTTCCTTCTGCGCAGCCTCCTCTCTCCGTCCGGCAGATTCCAGCTCCTCTAGCGACTCTTGACCCTCGGGTGTCTTAGTCTCCTCTGTCGATGCCGCAGCCTCGTTTGTGGTCTCCGTCAAGTTCGACTTGCCCGCCTTCTGAGACTTTGCGGCTTGTGCATTTTCTCGCTTGTACCCAGGCCCTGCACGAATCAAGTTGCCAAACTTGTCGTAGGCACCGAGGTAGTTCGTGGAGTCAGGAAGAGGCTCCTTTAACTGCTTCCCTGGCCCATTCAGCCACTCATAAAATCTCCGTCGCCGTAATGTGACTTGCTGACACGGTGTCTGTGAGAAGTGACGCGATGTCTGCGCGCTTTGTGTGATGGATTGCGGTCGCGTGGACGAAGATTGGCTGGGAGTAGGCCGTGGCAGAGAGGAGAATCTGGAGGAGCGTATCCGGGGAGGCATGATGGAGGTGAGCCAATGCTATTGCATTGACAGAGAACGAGACGAAAAGGAAGCCGAAACGTGGATAACGAGCGTGGAATTCGCGAAGTGTCGTTCGAAGCTCCGAACACCACGCAGAAAAGTTACATTGGTCTTAGCTTCGAGCTAGCTTGCCAAGACAAAATCACGTGATTAGTACCACCGCTTGCAGGCCAAAGCATATTCAATGCCATTGTTATTGGCACGCTTATACTGAATAAACATCCTTGTGTATAGTATCAAGAAACGAACATAATTCAAGCCAAGTGGTCTTGGTCAGAAGCAGTAGGGCTTTGATCGGCGCACATCTCCGGCAAACGTTCGATACTTGCATCTTCCCGCGGCAGTTGGTACCACCATATGCAAGGGCGGAAGATCCTCTGGACACCACATGGCCGCCAGGCGACGATCTTCTGGCTAGTCGAGGCCGACCTCGCAGTTCCTTGTTGGCTGACTCAGTATTGTGTACAAGACGCAGATTACTCCTCCAATGTAGAATAGCATCCTATCTTAGGTAAGGTGCTAGCGCTCCACAAAGATCTGTCTGTCTTCACGTGCAATGGCCTCAAGGATAGTGACGCAATGACTTTTATTAGGTAGATACGGAGACGTCGCTCTATGCAGCCACATGTAGCAACCCAGAATGGTTGGTGTAAAGCAGAATGCCAGCCCAGTAAAGACAGGCCGTTAGAACGTGAAGGCGGACCGAAGTCCAGACAAATGCTTGCCAAATCCAGATAATAGATGTAGTGACAGAGTATGGTCCAGCTCCTAGTATGCTGCGAGCCTGCAATGCGCGTAGAGATCAAAACAAACAAGTGGAAAATCGAAAAGGGTAAAACCATCGCGACAATGAAGCTTCGAAAAACTGTCCAACGAAAGATATGCCCAGCTGTGGGGTTCCATGTACGGTCAAAGGCCGTTCCATCGTCGACAATGAAGAGAACCATTCCCAGACCACAGACACGCATTGATACGTAGTCTGCATATCAGGCGAGTCAACTGCTCTTCAGTATCCGACCTGAAAGCAGCAGCTCCCTATGGAAAGCGTCCGCGACTTTGCAGAATAGAATGGGAATGAAACAAGGAATAAAGCCTCTTCGAACGCCTCTCCGTGCAAACCGTGTAGCCAATTAGCAAACGCACAAGGGGGAATCATCGCTGTATGCTGGAAGGAAGTCCATGCCCAAAGGACGCAACAGTCCTAGAGGAAGTTCCGCGCCTGTACCCATGCCCTTGCATAAATGAGAAAGAAACCAGATTCAACCCAAACAACTCAACACCTCGCAATGTAACCGAAGTGACAGGATATAACGCAACAAATATGCAGCACACATCTTGCGTATGCTTTGTGATCGATGCACCTCCAAACTCCTCATCAATCATAACCGCAATCTGACCGTCTCTAACGACCCATCATGTACGCGGAGTAGCTTCCGCTCATACTTCCAAAGCCGTTACCGCCTGTGGCCATGGGTTGGCGCATGCCACTAGACATTTCGTTTGGACCCATACCGAAGCCGCCGTTGGCGTACATCCCAAAGCCATTGTTGCCGCCCGAGTGGGACTGATTTGCTAGACCTGGAGGAGCAGACAAGCCGGGCGGCGGCCCTGTGGCTGTAGAAAATCCGGGAGGAGCCCCAACGCCGTTCCCAAACCCGGAAAGCGGGGTGGTCGGAGTGATTGACGATGCCGATCCGACGTTAGCGTGCTGTCCACTGCGGACACCAAGAGGGTTCTTGGAGAAACTGAGTCGAATTCCACCCTTGACGCTGTTATGTAGCATATATCCGTAAAGCTCGTTGAGAGCCTTGGTCGCAAATGACGTGTCTTCAAACTCAACGAAACACATGGGACCATTTTGTTTCGTGCGGAAACAAAGACGCTTGTAGCCACGTTGCTTGGAGAAGACAGCCTTGAGCTCGTCTTCAGAAGTATCCATCGGCAAGTTCCCGACATAGAGTGTGTTACATGGTGGGTTTTGATCAGCTGGATTGACCGGAGGATAAGTCGGGCGGGCGAAATGCGAAGGGTACTGCTGGAAGCCTGTGTTGGGCCCATTGCTCAAGGCGGAAGGGACGTTATGGGGAGACATGGCGGAAAGCGCCGGTCCAGGAGACTGCATAGTGGCTGCAGAACGGGGAGATGTGTAATTGTTCAAGGGTGGAGAGCTCATCCCGCTGACGCTGTTCGTGTTGAGTGACAATGAGGCGAAACGCGACACCGGAATCGAAGGGTTCGGGTTCGTTGCTCTGCGCGACATGTTGGCTTGAGCAGTCGGGCCGCCCGTGGCATATCCGATTGACTCATTGAGCAAATCGTTATCATCGTCCGCTTCGTCGTTGATGACTGATTTGCCCACGTTGCGGCTTGCGAATGAGGTTTGTACAGGTGACGTAGGTGAGAACAGGTTGGAGACGCCGAACTCTCCGTTGCCAAGACCTGGGGTTCCATTCGGTGGGGACATTTTCTCCATATTTTGGAAAGTCCCATTGTACCGCGAAGATTGGCGACCGTTTGAAGTCGCGCCGGCGATCCCCGTGGAAGATGCGATAGATCCTTGCCGCACAGATCCGCTATCGACGGTGTTGCGCCGCGAGCCAATAGCGCCGCCTAGGCCGTCCTGCAGCATCTCAACGATTAGAGTTGCATCCTTTGTAGCATTGCGCTTGCCGTTAAGGAGATCGCGCGCCTCCTTTGCGCCCTCGAAGGTTTGGAAGTAAGCGATAGCAGACGCAAAGCCCTTGTCTTCGGCAAAGCGAGTCTGAGGGACCATCTCGCAGTCAAGCAGGTCCTTTGCGAAAAGTAGAATGTTGCGCACAGCTTCCTTGTCGCTGTTGCTCGGGAGTTTGCGCAAGAAAATGGCGTGCCGGGTCTTGCTGTCCGAAGTGGAATCGGCGTCGCCGAATGACAGCATGGAGAGGCCGTTGCGGTCGGCTGGCCGGCGCTCGCCAATAGCGCCGTTCATGTTGTATGTGTGCGAAGACGAGAAGACGTCTGCCGTCATGGTATTCTGGGCGAATAGCTTGGGTGGTGAAGATGAGTTGGAGCTGCTTAGTGAGCCGTGGAGAAAAGGGCTGTTGGAGAGATTCGAAGGGCTTGTGCTGCTCGGGCTGGGCCCACCGGCCATTTCTTCCTTTGTCGTCGAGGTATCGTGGCGGGCGTGCTGGAGACAAAGGGTGTCGATCGAGGCGAGGAGAGTCAAGACGGGCGGCGCAGACCAATGCAGTGAGTCGACGGCGGCAATCCAGATGTGTCAGGTTTCGGATCGCGTGGTGGCAGCGTCGAATGTAGGCTAGGATGGGGCCTGGGGGTAAAACAGCTTCGAAACGTGGTTATGCCCAAGGCCAACAGTCGACAGGCGCGGACAAACGGCGAAGGCGCCGGTGCACGTGGGCAGACGGGCGAATGGCGCAGTGCAGTCAGAATGACGGGTGCGCGCGCAGATGGGGGACAGGAGCCTCGTGCGCGCAGCGGCAGCGGCGAAGGATGCAGTGGTGCGGTGGTGGTTACTGGGCCGGCCTGAGGGAGCGAGGCAATGCGACGACGGCTGAGGGCTGGGGGTCCGGGCTGATATGAGACCAAGGCTCGGAGGTGGAAAACGAAAGTTGGAGCGGGCGCGCTAGTGTGCGAGCGGGCCTGCGAGGAATGCGCCGGCAGCGAGGGCTGCAAGCTGCAGCGGTGATGGGCGGGAGGGTTGGGGCAGCGTGGCAGACGGCGGCAGACGGAGGCAGAGAGCGGGTGGCAGGCGCATGCAAGAGGGAGCAGGAGGGGAGTTGGGGGGTGCGGGCGCGAGAGCTGGTGGCTCAGGCGCTGGGCTGCGAGCTCGGATCGCTGGCCTGGTCGCGGGCAAGGTACGGCGCAGGCCAATCCTGAATCGGGGGCGGCACGGCGGCAGCAAGGGTGCGGGTGCGGGCAGCGCTGCGACGAGCGACGCCTGGCTGGGCAGGCGAGGTCGTGGGGGGCGCGGGCGCGGTCGCGGCTGCTGCGCGGCGCAGTGAGCAGCGAAAGCAGAGGCAGCGTCTGACTGAGGGCGAGGGAGGGAGGAACGGCACGATGCAGCACAGCAGGAGTGGGTGTGGGAAGGAGAGATTCGGTGGACGGGGGACTGGACGGCGGACGGGGCGCTCTTGCTAAAAGCGACCTCACCCAGCCCATGGGCAGGCCGCAGCGCGCGTTGGGACTGGTGCTGCCCGGAGGCCTTCGCGACCACGGGCCTAAGCTGATTCGGCCGTCGCGGAGCCGTCGAGTCCTCCAGACGCTGCCAGGCTCGCAGCGCAGTCACACAGGCACCGCGACCGACGCGCGCGACGGCGTCCCACAAGGCGGCGATGCGCGCGGCGCCCGCTGCGCTGCCCTGCGCTGCTCGACGCTGCTCGACGCGTGTCTGCGGTCTCACCACCGCACGCGCTGCACTGCGCTCTGCACGGCGCTCTGCACTGCGCTTGCACTCTGCCTGCGCTCTGCCTGCGCTCTGCATGCCCTCTGCCTGCCCTCTGCCTGCACTCTGCCTGCAACGGCACAGCGCGAGCGCTCGGCCCTGGCAAAGCCAAATAAAGCAGGCCTGCTGCCCCGACCTTGCTCGCCAGCCAGGCTGGCCTCCCGCAGCCGCTATGCTCCAGCCATCTTGGGCGAAACTGCACCGGTCGAGGGCCGCCCTGTCACTGGCTGGCCGCTCTAACATGCTCCCGCGACCTTGACCACTGCTGCGAGCCCAACGCCGCTGCAGCGTGGGATGCTGAGCGCCGCCGTGTCATATGCAGGCCCGGCCGTCGTTTCTTCTTCGCACGCCATGGCCGCTGCTGGCCGCTGCCTCGTCGCCCTTGCGCTGCGCTGCCGTCCTGCTGAGGAAGGCATGGAGGCTCTGCGCCCTCTCACCACCTCGCAGAGGCCCCACTCAAGTCACCACATCCCTGCCCATGCACGTCTGCCAGGAAGCTTTCAGGCTATCGCAAGCGGCATTTCGTGGGTGCATTCAACCAACATCACAGGCAATCGGTCCTGCTCCGCGTCCACACGAGGCCTCTCTCAGCTGCTAGCGCAACGACGGCTCACCGCGTCAGTGGGAAGTGGCCATGGCCGCCTTTGTGGCCTGCTAACCAGCCCTTTGGCGCTCAAGTGCCGGGATGCGAACGGCGAATCAGAGTCTTGGGCCTGGTTGGCAGGAGATCAGCCTTCCTGCGTCCTGGGAGTGGGACCCCAAGTCATGTACGCCTGGACTCGAACACACGAACCGGTGTTCACGGGCAATCGCTGCAGGCGCGCACAAGCTTCGACACCTTCAGTCAGCTGCAGATTCGACCGACCGCGCTGGTGGGGCTTGACCGGCTGCATTTGCTTCTGAAGAGGGGCAATTGAACCCTGCCAGACAATCCCCCGAGCATGCCTGCGACCTCTCAAGTCAGATCGTAGCCCAAACAAAGACACCGATGCAGGCGGGGCCCGTGTCCGCCAATCACGGCAACCCGACATCCTCACATCTCGGTATGCCGAAACCTACAACTGCTTCCGGTCTTCGGCAAAACCAAGTGCCTTGCCTCTGTCGACGAACAGCGCCAGAGGCAGTGTCTGTCGGCAGAGCATGCATGGCCCTTTCGCAGCAGTACAGTGAGCACACTACCTGCAAGTACCAGGTTGTTGGCCGCGACGCTTAGCGCGCCTTACACGCTCACCTGGCCCTCGCGCAGTAGGTACCCTATCGGTAAGTGGTACAAGAGAAGGCACCGCTTCCGAGAGTAGAGGCACACTTTTCGTATGATTATATGAGTCGACCTCTATAGCGTCTATGAAACACCGCCACGTGGTTCCACCTACTCCCAAATCGCCCCATCATCTCCCCTGTGCCATCCAATCACACCTGCGTGGCCGAACCGAGCAGCTTTTCAATGTTGAAGGACAACATCAGCATGTACCAGAGCTCATCGAGATCGTACAAATGACACACCTTCAACCAGTAATCACTTCTGCGCATGTGCTCAGACATCAACGTGTCAACGGTCGACCTTGGATAAATCCGAAAATGAGCAAAGGCACGCTGCTATGTTGTTACTCAAAGCTCAAGTCAGCCTTCAGCCCGCCGTTCAGAACCACTAACGACACAGCTGACACCTTCTTGGCCTTGTTGCTCTAGGCATCACCATTCGCAACTCTGGTAACGCCGCTTTTGGTCGTTCTTCAATGTCTGCTCCAAGGTAAAAACGTCCGGTTCAAATGGAGTGCTGGCCCAAGGTCTGTAATCTCTTCACATGCTAACTGATCATACAGTTTTGTCTCAATGTTCCCACAGCACTCTAGTCAGTCGGTTCGACTCATGAAATGCAGTTGAAATTTATGCTCTGCGAAAAGCCCATGGCATGGGTCACGGGGACTGTCTTTGACCTATGCTGTGCGCACCAAATACTTGCAAATCCAGATCCTGGACTTCTTGTTGCCGCACACAGTAGAGGTCTCTCTTGCCTATTCATCAGCAAGATATTTGCTGTGGATCGACGTCTCAGAAGGTAATACTTCCGTTACACAAGTATCGCACCCTTCACGCTGACACGCCATGTACACACATTCTCTCTCGTGACAGCATATCCATGTAACCAATATGTTAAGCATCCAGTCTTCGCAATCTACGGCGACTCATGCTGGCAGTAGGTCGAAGGCAGTCTTCATTCCTAGACCCAGTCCGGATAATGTGCAGCGTCTCACAAGTTTCAGGGCACTCCAACGTGGACGACGGCATGTTGTGAAATTTGCTCGGCAAAAGCACAAGCAGAGCACCCTTGCCGATGACCAAAGTGTGGTCAAATCGTTTTCACAACGCTGTTTTCTTACCTTCCTGGTGATACCGACGCTTCGTCGGCTCAAGGTTCGACGTATTGAGTTAGGGATGCACGGATTTGTACGCGGTCCATCCGAACACGTTGATCAAGGCCATCCAGCATCCACTAGCTCCGCGTGTCACCTTCACGCGACTGACTGAAAGACCATGCATGCGAACAAGGTCTGCGATCCCTGTTCGGGAAAGTGAAGGCTTGGTTCCCCTTGCTGATCGTTGGTCGGAGATCGTTCCGAGACGAGGAGCTGGCGTCAAGGTTGCCCTCCAACATCAATCCACCCAAGTTCGAGTTTACAAGGGCGCTCGATTCAATTATCGGCAAAACCTGATCAGTGGCTTATTCCAGCTCATCTGCATTGCACCGCGTTGCCATCACCTTGCACAGTCGAGCTGTGGACAGCGAGAAGCTCGGCAACGCTCGAATAGCTCAGGTCGCATTCCAGCTACTTCAAGCGAGTTGGACGGCAAAGCACCAAGGCCCTGAACCCATGCATATTCTAGCAACCGCATGCAGTATCGGTCAAAAATCAGTCCGCGCAGTAACACCGTCGGACCGTTGGCAGGCGAGCTTGCAGTCAGCACGCCATGGCGGGGAAGCGCGAACTCAAACTTCACCTCAAGGCGTAAGCGCGGAGCTGAATTGCTGTAGAACTTTGTCTGGTCAGGGTGAGAGGTGTGAGTCAGTTTCTGTCTTGTCAAGTGGCTGTTAGCGGATGTGTTGATCGCCTTCGAACAAAGGAACATTGCCTTCGGCCTTTCTGATTGGGCACATCCCCCTATGTGATAATGAGCCTACGGGAATATTGTCCGGTGTTGCAGTAAATGGCTGCCTCAAGCCCGTACCGAATCGCATAGTTGCGGCCCAATGCCCTCTACAAACATGAAGGCAAGTAACGATCAGGGTCAGGTGTTCTTGCATCGCCTTCTTTAGCCGGTAAGCGTGACGTCCAGAAAGTCGATAAGTGCTATACCGCAAGGTATATCCTTGACCTACGCTAGCCCTCGGCGTAGCTGCTTGCGGCATTGTGAAGTTGTGGATATGGTCTCTTGTGAAACGTGGAGAGAAGCACGCAAATGCATTGAGTAAGTGCTGTTCTTGTCGACGGATCAAACTTGAGCAGGAGGCGGAAACTATCGTGTTCGAGACGGTAAGAGATTCAGATGCGAAAAGCCTCGGTTTATGAACGGTGGTGCAGCAATGTTTGCTGTTCTCGTTGCGCCCGAATAATAGTGCAACAAACACGAAGTGCCCTAGTTTCAATAGAGGTTCTTACAATGAAGTACACTATATGCAGGGCAATAGGCAGTTGATTGCACAACACTGTCTTTGACTACTTACAAAAGGCAGTCTAGGATTGTTCACGTACCTCCTGCCTGTAATGTGCAGAGAGGGTTAGCAGCCCGCCTTCTTAGCAACATGAGCCTCTACCTCACAACACACACTAGTCACACACCAAATTAAGGAGAAAGTACAAGTAAAGTAGCAACTGGATTTTAGAATGTGTGCGCTGGCCATCATTGCGTGGTGCATAGGAACGACTAAAGGCGCCTTACCATTGCCATGTGCGCATTCAAGTGCAGAAAGTCATCGCAGCCTGGCGCCCCTCTGACATATAGTTATCGAACAGATGCCTTCTGTTGACCTCACATCTCTACCTTCACTTGATGCAAGGGCAAGGCCGCCACGGTCGCCTTGAGTTGGCTTCAAGTGAGGGTGAATATGGCTTTTTTCTCGCCAGACAACTTCACTCACCTGGTGTGTAGGTAAGCCAGAACAAATCGCCCAGCCCTTCCTCCTCCGTTCTAATATAGTGAAGCTCAAATCCAGTCCAGGCGCACACCCTAGGCCTACCACCATGAACGGAAATACTGAGGTTGCAGCCACGGCGTGGCTCACCGAGCTGGACGGTATCGACATCTTCTGGAATAACACAACCTTTGCTCACAGCCACCTTGGCAGGCTTCCACCAGAGTTGCTCGACAGTATTGTTAAGCATATTCCAACAAGCGATCTGCCTGCTGCTGCTCGAATAAGCCCAAGACTACGAGAGCTTGCCGAGAGATGCCTGTACACTTGCATCGATCTAAATGACGAAGGTAATGGATTTTGGACATCTCCGCCACGCAACGACAGTCTCTGGATATTGTATTGTACCCTAAATCGTCGATCCGATCTCGCGCAGGCTATTAAAAGGTTTTCGGTCACCCTCTTCGACACGGAGGTCAGTATCAACACAGACACTTCTGCACTGTTCCCAGGTGATACACAGTTGTCGTCTGCCGCAAAAGTCTCACTACAGCACATCCTCATCGGAGGCCGGATGCTGCAACACCTCACAGATGTGGAAAGCTTGGCCATACATATCAACAAATCTGCGTCTAACGGGTGCCCGTGGAGCTTAGTGGATACTGGAGGGTACAAAGAGATGGCGCCGAGTCCGCTAGCTCACTTACTATCACCCTTCCATCATGCAGCCGCACATACCTTCCAGCTGCCAGGTCTTCAAAATCTGACTCACTTCGAGTTCGGTGGCGCTGAATTCCATTGGGCTCTAGCCAAGTCTCCTGGTCTTCGGAAGCTCTGTCTGACACGCCCATGTGTTATCTTGGCTGACCGTGCGCCTGATGAGGTCAATACCAGTCTTAAGATGCTGGAAATGACAGCTCGCTCCACCATCTTGAGAAAGAAAAGCCATCGCTATGCCTCCTTCTCATCGTTCCTCGCCCATTTCCCTTCGATGGAAGGGCTTACGGTGAGAATCTTTGATCTCGCGGTAGATAAACTGCCCAACAGCCCCGATCGATTGGATGACGAGGGCGAACTCGATTACACTAACTTACTCGACAAAATCAGTGCGGTTGCTACCCATTTGAACGAGCTTGACATAGGCGTATACACCGTTGCTGAAGACGTTAATGGCGTTGCGAATGACTACCTCCGCCAGGTTCATCCTGGCCACGGCTTTCAGGAGTTCAAAGTACTCCGAAGTCTGGTCGTCCCCTACCAGTGCTTGTTGGGGCATACCTTCTCATCAGTAGACACTCTTCCATCTCCCGCCGCCCTATTGCCCTCAAACCTCGAGTTCCTCGACATACACTGTCCACAGATACACCTCTACGATTGGCTTGCTCGGCTCGACATAGTCCAACATCGGCTTCCCGAATTGTCCTCGATTCTTCTCTACTGTCAAAGTCCACATGGGGATGATTACGACGTGTTTGAATTCGTCCATAATGACCACCACGTCATGGAAATTCTGTCTAGAATCGGCATCGAGTTACATCTCGATTACCGCGATCGAGACTGGAAGAAGGAATGGGATGACTATGATCTCAAGATACTTGAAGCGATCGAATGGCTTGACGGTCTGTAAGCGGGAAGGATGCGTAATCCCGCCTCAATAGAGACAGCCGTTGCTTGAACTTGGACCGCAAAGGCGAGAAGCTCGAAGGGGGATAGGGTACGAATGGGACTAGAAATCATTGAGAAAATGCACATGCCCTATCAACGATCATAGCAGCTTCCCTCGCCTCAGAGAACAGTGACGTCTCTAACCCATCTTACCGTCGACCTAGTCAACTGAAACAGCTATATTTCACATCCAGAAAACACATTCACACTCGCACGCCGTCATCCGCTGACGGTCAACGCCGTACGCCCCCTTCCGCCTCCAGGACCCCTCCTTGGCACTCCACTCCGCACAAACCGCGCACCCCACTTTTCGCAGCGCACAAGTCTCGCAGCCCCACCCGCACAAACCTCGCAGTCCTGACTTGACCAATCAGCGTGCACCTGGCCACCACTGAACGGAAACTTGGTAGGCTAGAACAGCGCGTTGAGGAAATCAGTGCTGATTTCACTACGGAGAGGGTGCGAAGAGGGAAGGCTGGATGCGTGCCCTGCGTTGGCGGCGGGCGGAGGCGGACCGCAGATGTTGCGCAGGTTGTCTGTATATAAAGGCCTGGGACGGTCGAGGATGAACTTGACATCACCAAGACACACACAACACACACTCCACAAACACCTCCAACGCTTTTCCAACTCGAATCCTTTCGATCAAAATACCCTCGACAACATGCAGGCCTCCATCTTCGAGCTCGTCAACAACGGCAACTGCGGCTGCTCTGGCCAGAGCAACTGCAACTGCGGCAAGGACTGCTCTTGCGACAACTGCGGCGTATGTCCCTCCTCGCTCCCGCTGGTTCTTCAAAAGTCCAATGCTAACACCCAACAGAAGAACAACAACAGCGGCTGCGGCTGCTCCGGCCAGAGCACTTGCAACTGCGGCAAGGACTGCTTGTGCAGCAACTGCGGCGTATGTGGCTCCTCTATCACTACGTTGTTGGAAGTACGACGCTAATACATACCAGAAGAACTAAGTCTCTGCACAACACCAAAGATCAGTACACGGCGATCATATTTCATTTGGGCGTGAGCGGTCTAAACTCTGGAGTTGTGTAAGGGATTGTTTTGAAAGTCATAGAGAGCTGGAGTCGGGGTCCATGGAGCGGAGTTGTCTTCAGTCTGAGATATCCAACGACCATCGAGTCGAAGTCATGAATTGAGATTGTGCGAACGACCAGTGAGCAATGAGTGAGGACACGTGACTATTGTTTTTCAGCTATGCGCTATATTTGTGTATACCGGCGCCGTTACCGCACTACGTCAATTGGAGAGGGAGTATGCTCGAACATATCTCTTGGTCGCGGGACGCCAACACTGCGCCTTGGATCTTCTCTTGCTTGAATATCCCATTTCTCGAACTCTCTCATGTGCGTCTGCCGAGTGTCATCACTTGTGGCTACCTAGCCACAACAGACCGTGGCATTCTCCTGCATGCGATCTTGACCCCCCTTGCCTACATTGAAGCTCTCCCACCCACAGATGAAGTATCCAAGGTACGCGCCGATGAAGATGCAGATGATGATGTACCCGTTGTAGTACATGGCGAGCAACATGACGAAGTAGGCGACCGCAAACTGCAGCATGTGGAGTAGCGCGCGAATCGCCTGCTGAAGGATGTTTGGGCGGAAGTTTTGGACAGTAGGGGCCGGGCCTGCAGTAGTCACTGGAGTCTTACTGTTGCCGGACGATGCTGAGGAGGCAACCGTAGCTGTAGAGGCGTGTGTGGCCAGGTACTGGTTCACGATGTAGCGGTCGTATTCTTTGCCGGCGCGGCGGAGGGCCTCGAGGGCGATGACGAGGAGAATGACGCCAATGCATGATCCGGCGAACATGCCCTTGGACTTGATCTGCCATGAGCTGGAGATGAAGCCTGATGCGCGTTAGTTCTGCGTTCCTGCAATTGGCAGATGAGGAGATGCTATCGTAAGCCGGCGGGGGAGCTTGGTCTGCTCTTGGATGTAGGGTACGTACAAGAGTCGACAGTATTCCAATTCCATAGCATCTGCCATTCAAGTCAGCCGATCCAGTGCGACACGGAGATTATTTGCTCTTACGCTAATCTTGCAACCTCCACCCATGCTCATGCCGCCGCCTCCTCCATGAGACATGCCCGTACTAGACGCCATAGCAGCGCTGCCTGTCGCGGTTGTTGTCATGCCTGCCATGCCGGTCATGACTGCTGACGTGGCGGATGCCATCATGTCGTGTCCCGAGTGATCCATTATGCGTGTGATTGATCGCGTTCTGAGCCAGCGATCGACTGGTAAATTGAACAGTATCGTGGCAAGTAGAGAAATGTTACAACAGCTGAGGCTGTGAATTTATTGGCAAAGATGAGATGAGCAAGTTTTAAGTAGATTGTACAGACGGACAGGAAACGTTGGTAGGAACGATGCGTTGACGAGGAGCGAACCGATCTTTTTGACAGACAGCGACTTTGAAATGTCAAGATCGATTAAAGGGTACTGAAAGAACTCAGTATACATTGGAACGAGAACTGCACCGCCTTATGAAGCCTGGGCTGAATCCTTCACCTGCATGACAGGCGCGCAAGACCTGTCACCGCAGCGGATGCTGCCCGAGACTAAGACTTCGTATCAGCCAAACAATCCTCCGACCCGCAAGTTCGTCTCTTGTTCCTACAAAAATATCCTTCTTGGCGCATAAGACAATGCTGTGGGATGAGTGCGAAGGACGTGAGATGCTTGGCTGGCAGAGCGCCATCCCCTCAAAGGCAAAGCGCCCCGCTTATCGAGAGCATTTGCGCGCTTTGAACGCCACGAGGAATATCATTATCAGGACATGTCACCACCTGAAATCGTGAGAACGGTCTTGAATTCACAACTAATCTTGATGCCGTCCGCATAGACGATAACCACGCGATGGTGGTGTCGCATTCCTTTGGGCGACTTGCAGGCGGGTGCAGACGAGATAGATTGCACAACGTGCAATAAATGAACCTCCCATTCAGCGAGCACCGACTGAAGGGTCCCTGCATGTGTACGACAAGGGTCGATTCCCGAAGCGTGCGTGGCTCTTCTGCGCGTGTTCTTGCTGGCGTCTGAGCTGTGGCAGTAGAAATAAGTTGACACAATCAATATCCACGATATGATATAATGACTGCTCTGCGACCTTCTTCTTCCTTTTGTGTCACACCGGACTGTCTGGCTCCGGCCACCTATATATTCACGTGGTACTGCCGAGACGCGTCACACACAGCAGGTCTTGGTTCGGGCAACACATGGGATTGTGCTACAATGTACTCATGGTTGAATGATAACCTGACTGACCACCGTCTCGTTCCTGGCAAAAGGATCAAAATTCGGGTCCGTAATCCTCTGATGCTCCAAGATGTTGGTGATGAATGTCGCGTTCTGTTCGCTGTAGGTCTGTCCGACCCAGTGCAGCATGAGATCAAGACCTGCCGTCACCCCTGATGAGCTCCAGATAGGAGGAAATTTGGATTCGTCCTCGACCCATCGCGCTTGAGGGACCCAAGTCGTGTTGGGACCTGCCTTCACAGCGTTCGGCCAGGAGGTTTTGTTGGTAGTTGCCTTCCTGCCGTTCATTATGCCAGCCCTTGCAGCCAAAGCAGAGCCAGTGCAGATTGTAAGAACCTGTTTGACCTTCGGCGCTGTCCTTGCAATATATTCTAATGTAGCATTCAACGCGGGATTACGCCAGCCAGGACCACCGGCAAGGATTAGAACGTCCAGTTCTGGCGCTGTTTCGAATGTGTGCGTAGGTGGAAGCACGGGGTAGACGGAGGAATTGAATGGATTCATTGCGGCCATCGACGGTTCTGAGGATACGGGATCCATGGTCTCAGCAATTAAAGCGATGTCGATTTTATAGATTCCACTCAAGAACTGCAGAATTTCGATGGGACCATGAACATCCAGCAGGTCGAACATGCGGAAGAGCACAATGCCATATGTGCGGGGTCGCGTCGAATTACTGGCTATTGTCGCCTTAGTCTCTAGTTACCAGACACTTTAACAATGGAAGAAGAGCATACTTGCTGCAGTTCCATGGATCTGGAACGTGAAGATGGGTAAGAGCACACTGACGACACTAAGAGGTCTCATTGTGACGGTCTTGATACAGATATGTTTGCGGAGAGAAGGCCAGAGACAGAATACATGACAGCTTTATAACTGATCGACTGCATCCTAAAGTCCTGAACCCGACGTTCCTAATTATTTAATAAGGAAACCGAAGGATTCCGGCTAAGCGTGGCGCAAAGGTGCACGCCTCATTGGCCGAGGGAATGGTTCACTGGAGCTGCATTCAGAATGTTTCATCCTTACTATGGCGTGGACCGTGATTCGGTTCTTTCATCTGCGGCGATTTGCGCGCGTTTCTGCACGCTGAAGTGGTCTTTGGGGCAAGGAAGCCAAACAGTCACCCAGTGCGCAACCGGCGGCGAGAAGTGGGGCGCGAAGTGATCTGAGCAAGCTATTTAGAAACACCACGCATGTTCTACTATCACCTCCACATTTCAACAGACACAGCAAGGTTCGATTAAAACAACATGGATTACGAATTATCGCTCGACGCGAGTGCTAGCTACAGTGAGCCGTGCTAATGGTATATAGAAAGACAGAACTCCCAGAAACGCCAATGCTGCGTCCTACTGTCGAAGTAGACCGTGTAATGAGAACTGAATCAAATCGCAAGAGGTGAGAGAGCCGATTTTTTGACAATGGTGTGTGTGAATAAGGACGATTCGCCTACACTGCCTGAGATCGAAGCTGGGGTAGGTTTGCTTGGATGAACGAGCGTAGCCTGCTGGTCTCCTCCCCGAACCGGACCCAGTGTGAGTCAACACGCTTGAAGGGGCGGGGCTCGATTGGTGTCTGTGCGCCGTTCTTCTCGGTAACAGGAGAGCAGATCGCGATGGAAGTCTTGGTGCGAACGATAGGAGAGCCAGAGGGGTTGCGGACCTTCTGCAGCACGGGAGACCAGAGAGATCTTGCATTCCTCCTTGCCTGCGGCGAACAAATAACAATTGGCCTTCCACCGTCTGTAGGGTTCGTAACGACAATGGGGTTCTTCCTTCCAACAACAGGAGAGCAGATGACAATCGGGGACTGCTTCTCCAGCAGTGGAGTAACAACGACGATAGCGCCCTTCTTCTCGTTGAACATAGTAACCTTTTCGACCGCCATCTGAGGGATGACGAGCTTAGTGGGCATGGCTGTGCGGGCTGCTGCACGCTTCAAGCTGAAGTATGAACCATCAGGACCGTTGACCCAGGAGCCTGTGTAATTGGAGCTAGCCAAGGCCTTCTTAGCAACGGCAGAGCGAGCAAGATAAATAAAGTCATCGCCCTCCACCTTGATCATGCAGTTGTGCCAAGGGGTGGGGATCTGAAACTCATACGCGGCTACAGGCTCCAAACGGTTCTCGAGATCGTCGATGGGTCGGACCATGTGTTTGGGAAGTAAGCGGATAGCAAACTTGGGTCCTTTGTTATTGTGGGCGTGGATCGACAGACGGACGTAGTTTGGCAATAGAAGCTCGACCAGGTTGGAATACCCTTGGTTACGGGAGATCATCTCCTCAGCTACAAGAGCGGCTGTTTTCTTCTTCTGCTTGCCACTGAGGGACTTGACTGAGGGAACATCGGCAAGATCCTCGAGCATGAATCGAGTCTGGCCACGGTATAATCCGAGAGTCTCTGGCTCCTGTTGCTCAATGAGCGAGCGGATGAAAGCACGGTCAGCACCGCCAATACCAAGCATAAGTCTGCGGCACAGCTCTGCCTCGCCTGTCATCTTTGTCTTGACGGGGTGTGGCATCTTGTGCGCGTTACCGACCACCTTCTTCAAGCTCTGGAAGCCTTCAGAGTCGGCGTTGAAGATGTTTTTCAAGCCTTTGAAATCCATTGCAGAGACAGGTGCGGTCTGGTTTGGGAAGCGCTGCTTGTAAATCTCGGCCATGCAGGCATCGTATGTGTCAATCATCTCATCGTCGACACCAACTGTGCGTGGTCAACAAATGCTAGAAAAACATCAGGTCTGCGAACTTACTGCAGTCAGAGAAGACATGGCCATCATTGATGATCCACATGGTCGCTCCTGGCTCGTAGACGGCATTCACGTCCTTGATGAAGTCGTAAAGCACATCCAGTGCGATGTTCTCGGCGAGATCTGGCATGATGCCACCAGCTTTGTTAGGATTTGGAGATTTGCAAGGGAAGGCAGGCAAGGCAAGAAGAATGGGAAGGTTCTTGTCGACAAAGCCGTACACTCGATTGAGGAAGCCTTCACGACCACAAACATCCCACTGGTCATCCTTGGAGAGATTTTTAAGCTTGCGCTCGAAGATCTCCGCGATTGTGTTACAAATCTCGCGGTTCTTTGCCGCCCAAGGTGTCGAAGAATCGGAAATATTGTTGAAAGGTTGGAACTGGGTTTCGAGGAGGATGAAGCGCTCTGCCCAGATGCTGAAGTTGTCCGAAGCAAGCGACTTTGGCTTTGAGGTCACCATACCAAGGACCCGACCGTTCTCATGTTCAACCTCGGCAAGTACGGTGTGAAGTTCTTCCTTCTCGTGAGAGGGAGGAAAGTTGGACTTGATTCTCTGGAGTGCTGGAATGTCGGTGGTAACCTGTAGACTCTTGATCTCCTTTCCAGATGGCAGCTGTACCCGACTCCACGACGCAGTTGCAGAGCAGATCAACTCCTTGAGTTGAGGCCATGCGTCCGGCAACGACTTCGAGTTGCTACCTTCGACAGCCAAGAGCTCGCCGTTCGATTCTCGCCAATAGAGACCCTGGATGCAATGATATGTGGAAACGCCCTTGTTGAATGGTGCCATTGTGAAAGATAAAAAAAAGGCAATGAATTCGCTAAGTCGACAATGGTGGCAAAGTAAGAAATGAATAGAGGCTGGCAGAGGAAGCAAGTCAAGGAAATACGGGCTGGCAAGTGATAGTAAGCTTGAGATGGTGATCCAGTGGTCTGTCGACTGCAAGCCCTTATATGGAAGAGTTCCGACGTGTTGTTGTGCCTCAGCTTCATGCGGAAGCCCAGCGTATCGGGCACTGTCCACCAGGCTGCGGACGGATCCATGGCGTCCACACAGCCGTAAACAAACGGTGCTGCCGTACACCGACTTGCACTACTATTTACGACATCATTCATCTCGCTACATACCGATAAGCTATTCGATTGGCTCACCAACGTAACCCTTCGGTGCGCCGAAGCGGCGGTGCCGCAGGGGCTATGAGCTGGGCGTCTGCCCCTGGCCCGAATGACGATGTAAGCGGTCTGGCTTAAGGCTCTCAGCGTGCCACAATTTCGCATTACTAGTTACAGCCGGCGGAGGCTTTGCTAATGCGGCGCTGTTGCAAGCTTGTCTGCCAAAGGATTGCTGATTTGTCCAAGGATTGCTGTGTGCATATGAGGCGTGCATATCTTGGCATGCATGGAGCTGAGGGCGGAGGGCCCGAGCCACGAGCTAACGCGCGATAGGTTCGCCTAAACAGCCAAGCTTCTTACACTGCCCCCAACATTACAACCCGCCTGCAAATGCTGTCTATTGTCTAAATGTGGATGCACCAAGACGGGTGCAGGCGGCGCTTAAGCCACGTTCCTTCTGTTGTGCACCGGCCTAGCTGAGCGTGTCGTCCAAATGGAGATCCAAGGCTGAGTCTCTCTCATATCAGCAATGTGTTTCATATAGGCTTGACTAGGCCAACTTGTCACCGTCTTTCATCGCACATTTTACGTTTGTCAGGCAAGATGGTGTCGTATCTTTCCTTGGTCTTCATTGCGGTTTTTGGCACCTTCTTCGGAGTTGTCTCTTTCTTTGTTTATCTCTTCACGCCACCCAGCAACTTCCCCAAGAACATACCAACAATCCCGTTCTACTACGCTCTCCTGCCGCTTTTCAAAGATGTCGACCAGGCCGAACTCTACCGTCAGTACATGAGAGAGCCCCTCGAGAAGTACGGAGCGGTTAAGTTGTTCTTTGGTGGTCAATGGAACATTCTGGTACGCAAGCCTGCGTATATCGCCGAGGTGTTCAAACATGAAGACATCTATGCAAAAGCGGGCAATCAGATCAAAATTCCACACAGTGTGGTCGCGGAGTACACGGGTGAGAACATCATCAGCGCGCATGGCGAGAAGTGGAGGCTCTATCATGGTGTACTCAAGCCAGCTTTACAAGCGGACCAAGATTCGACAAAGATCTGGGAGAATTCGAGACTCCTGAAGGACATGTTTCTGAGCAATTCGAAGCAAGCCAATGGTGCAGGTATTCCCATCTACGTGCCTTGCCATCGAGTAGCACTTGCCAATCTCTCGGATGTGCTCTACGGATCAAGTTTCGAGACAATGCAACGGCCAGATGCGCCATTGCACGCGATCCAGATGAATATCAAGCCCATCATATTCAATCCGATTTTTCTCAACTTCCCGTTTCTGGACCATCTGCCTCTAAAGATAAGGCAGCTTGGTCGCGCGCTTAACAGAAACTTCCGCGACACACTACGGACCTCGATCACCAAAGGTCACAACCATGTTTGTAATCCAAATGACCAGAAGAATGTTGCGTGCAGATTGATTGGAGCTCACGACGAAGGAAAACTATCAGACAAAGATCTCGAGGATAACATGGTCAGCACCTTCTTAGCAGGGCATGAGAACCCACAAATCGTACTTATGTCCCTCATGTACCTACTTGGATCGCACCCCGAAGTCCAAGAAGCAATCCGCAGAGAGATACAGACACTTTACCCTGCTGATGCATCGGCCGACTATGAGCCGTCCTATGCCGATATTCACGACCTTCCACTGTTGACGGCGGTTCTCTACGAAGGCATACGCATGTTCCCTCCTATTTCGCAGTTGATCAATCGCCGGACTGCGGAACCTGTCGTCTTGGGTGGCACTGTCGTGGTTCCAAAGGGCGTGTTCATGGGCTACAACGCATATTCGACGAATCGCGATGTTGAATTTTGGGGTGCTGATTCTGACAACTTCAAGCCTGAGCGTTGGGGCAAGACCATGGACGAGATCAATCACCTATATCGGAAGGCCAATGCTAAAGGTGCTTTCATCAGTTTCCATGGAGGACGCCGTGCGTGCTTGGGGCAAAAGTTTGCCATGCAGCAGCTTCGCATAACTATACTCGAGTTGGTAAGAGGGTGCAAGTGGACAGTGGACCAGAGCTGGGATGGACGCATGACTCCGGTAAGTCCACGTTCAAGGTCTGGGAGAACAGCTAATCTAATGTATCTAGGCTGGGCCACTGTACCCGCGAGGCTTGAAGATCAAGTTTCAGTCATTGTAGATATTTGGTTGGAGATTTCGTATAGTGTGCCTGTGAGAAGGGCATATTTACTGTACCATGCATAGCGTTGGCGTTTCGATCTGGTTATCAATTCTGCCCAAAACACAGAATCATAAATCTAGACCATCAATAGTTGCTTGACTTTAAGATGTCGCCCTAGGACACAATGCTATGCTGGATGAGACTATCACAAACCCAGACAACGAATTTTTGGTACTCAATGCCATCTAACTTAGGACGAGCTGGCATCACGCCTTTCGTGCGTTCATTCTTGCCGAAGAACAACCGAGGACCAGTCCTCAGGGCTTTTGAGGCTAGCAAATTTCGGCAATCCTTCAGAGATGCACCCATCGTGATTCAGGCATCCTCAAGCTCTGGAGTTTTGAGACCCACTTTGTGCTGACATGCACTTTTAAAAGAGAGATTGTCAGCCAAACGATCACCGAAGGATCTGAGGTCAAGTGAGATGCCCTGAACGCCCTGGAAGGTCACAACATGGCACATGCCATATCGTTGTTGTGCGGCACGGTGTTGAGGGTTGAATCTCCACAAGCACGCCCCTTGGTCGAATGTGGGGAACAAGCCAAGCTGCGCCTTCTGCCCATCACACTGAGATCAGCCGCGCAGATGTCTAGTACTTTGGCAGGTATTGAATGCCAGCTCGGACTTTGCGATAAGTCACTGGCATATTGGCTGTCTTACGCGCGATCTTGAAAAGTTGATTCACACCAATGCAAATTTTATTCTCATTCATAACACAAAACGCACAGCAAGATACTCACATTACAAAGCACCCCACAGTAAGCTTACTGCAAAGTCAAGAAATGTACTTTCCGTGCCTCTACGGCGGGAACTCATGACGGATTCATTGCGGCACAGCACGGCCTTGGTTTACACGGAAATTGAGTCAGCGCCGACCTTCGTTTGACGCACGCACAAGGCTGCTCTCACGAGAAGTGTTAGGTTTGCGGCGTTTTAACATTCTGGTCCAAAGGCCGGACCACGGCTTGAAGCGCAGACGGTTACGGTAGCACACGTTCTTCGATTATCAGGTCCACAATCTGGCAGTCATAAATCGGCCAGTAACAAGAGCTAAGCGTGCGACAACAGCATTGAACAGCAAACACATGTAACGATACAACATTGTTGCTCTGCATACATGCTTGGGGCGCAGTCGGTGGGCCCAGCTAAATTGGGGGCCAGCCCACACTAAGGCGTTCAGCCTCAGCTTCGCTTACCCCATGACACTAACCGGAGTACACCTGTTTTGCAACCACTGTATTCTTTCGCGGCTGTGATTGTGACGCCCGCGCAGTGTGCTTGTCGTGATCCGTCCGCACATCCAATCCAACGGACTTCATCCCTTCGTCAACGGCACAGCACAGACAATCTGCATCACCGGAAGAGTGCCTTGTGCCGCTAAAGATGATGCTAGTGGGCAGCTGGATAATGTTGTTACGAACTTGGTGTCTTAATGCACATGCATAGTTCAGCTTTAATGTTGTGAAGCATCGATGAGAAGTTCCGCCTGTGTCGCGACCAACGCGCAAAAGTTGAGAGCGGAGCGCCCGGTGGAGCGGTGGAGCCAGGCTGGCTGATGTGAGTGCGGGCTGCTTGGCGACTACGCGCAGAGACGCATGCCTTGACCTGCTTGCGGCTGACAACGAGTCGGAACGAAAATAGCGCGCAAGGATAGGCGTTACTAACGTGGGCCAGTCAGAGGCTGCGGCTGTCCAACAAGGCTTAACATGAGCATGCACTGCGCGTGTTTGTCGGCACCTAGGACGCCCTGAGCACAAGGCGGTGCATAGGCAATCATACATATCGCACCGTTCTTCAGTCCAAGAAATTCAGACGTAGCTTGGACCATCATTTTCCACCATGCGTTCCCCAGTTGAATTCGAGAAAGACCATCATTACGATAGGTGTCGAGACAGTATTGACAGCGAATTCTCCTCCTCAGACAACGCCGATGAGCCGCTGGCACATGCAGACGATGTTCCGCTTACACCTCCACCGCCTCCATATTCGGCCTTCTCCCTTAATCGTCGGCGATTTATGCTCGGTGTCGTGACAGCGGCCGGATTCTTTGGCCCTCTGACTGGCGCGGTCTACCTCCCATCTCTTGTACTCTTCGAGGAAATCTTCAAGGTTTCGGCAACAGCAATCAATGCCACAGTCTCAGTGTACATGGTAGTGTTTGCCATCGCGGTACGTACTTGATTTGAAGCCTTTGGAGCAGGCACTGACGAACCACCAAAGCCGCTTTTTGGTGCGGTAGCATCCGATGTTGGAGGTCGTAAACTCGTGTATATGATCGGCCTTGGAAGCTTCCTTGTCTCGAACATCCTATTGGCAACGCTCCCTGCGCACATCGCTCTTCTGTTCATTCTTCGCATATTTCAGGCGTTTGGCTCTTGCATCGTCTTCTCTGTCGGGGCGGGTACGGTTGCAGACATCACGGAGCCTGCGAACCGTGCATCAGCTTTGGCATGGTTTCTCATGGGCCCCCAGCTCGGTCCAGTGCTGGGACCACTCATTGGCGGAGGTTTCGCAGATGCCTCACGTTGGAGATGGATCTTCGGCTTCTTAGCCCTGACTTGTCTTCCAGTGTACTGCGCTATCCTCTTCTGCATGCCTGAGACGCTGCGATCGCTCGTGGGCAATGGTGCTGCTCTTGCTCATCAACCCTGGTTCTCGATTCCTAGACTCCGTACGCAGCCTTGTGGCGATATCAAGGGCCCGAAGGTCCCACGCCCATCGTTTCGCAAGTTTTTGCAGCTTCTCAAGTACCCCCCGCATCTTATTGTTTCTTTCAACGGTGCTTTCCAGTTTGCCGGACTGTACGGGATGTACATCTCATTCCCAAGTGTCCTGAAAGAGACATACAACTGGTCGACTGCTCAAGTGAGTTACGCGTACCTCGCGCCGGGAATATCTATGTTCATCGCCTCGATCGTTGTTGGGCGTGGCAGTGACTGGCTCCGCCGAAGAGCCATCGCTAAGAGTCCCGACGGCAAGGTTGCCCCAGAGAAACGAATTGCCTACCAAATAGTTGGCTTCTCAATCGCAGCTGCGGGCAAGTTCATGTATGGTTGGTTTAGCCAGAACCGTGTAACTCCAGCTGCCGGTCTTATCGGCTCGGCACTTTCCTCAGTAGGAACTTCGATCGTCTTCGTCACCAGCACATCCTTCCAGACAGAGTGCGATCCGGCTCAGACAGCCAGTTTGGTCGCTTTGGGAGGCCTTCTTCGCAACATTGCTGCAGCTATTGCTGCTGTTGTTATGGATGGTCTGCTTGACAAAGCTGGTGTTGGATGGACCTTCAGTATCTTCGGTGCGATGGATCTCCTCTGCATTCCAGGCGTTCTGTTGATCATCTTCAAGGGTGCGGAGATGCGTGCGGCATTGAAGGCCCAAGGATGAGTGCTGTGCTGAAGTGAGGCTTCCTGGTTATAACGACTGCATTTTTTGCGTTCTTGCATAGCGCGGCGTTGGCTTCTACATACTTTCACATATCAGCATGCCCCCAAAGAGCGAATTAATGAGATTTGGAAGAACGAGTTTGACCTAGAAGCTTGTGATTCAAGCTCGGTAGTTTAGACAGTTCAACAATATGAAATAATAGTCTGCCTTACACTTGACTGGCTTCCCATCAAACAGAGCGGCCTACTCTTCAAATGCCACGGCTCCGAGCATCCTCCCCACCTTCTGCTTACATTGATTCTCTGTCTTTCTTCGATAACTGTATACCAGGCCGAACTGGGATCAGTATGATGTGGAATTTCTCTCGTGCTCTTTGATCCAGCTTGCGATAGTCTTTTGTTGCGAGGCAACAATTTTCATCGCCTGATCTGTATCGTACAAATCGTACCAACCCGGTGCTTCATGGGGTGGGTCACCGGCCCATACCATGCCGAACTCATTAACGTGCTGCGTCTCAGGGCGGTAAAGGCCTCCATATGCCCATGGCGAGGTACCGATATATGCACCTCCGTTACGGAACTCGTCCATAACTGTACCAATGATAGTCTTGAAGTACGCGTCTTTGTGGGTAGTTGACGCACTGCTGAGGTACGGGTAATCCTTGTCTTGATTCTCCCAGTTGTCACGAGCCATACCAAATTCCTCGAGGAAGACCGGCTTTCCAATATCAGCGGCCCATCTGCTTGAGTTGCGCATGAATGTCACTGCAAAATCCTGTGCTGCTTTCAAGTTGGCCTCGCTGGAGTTGTACATATCGTAGATGCCCCAGTTTTGGACCCAGCAGTGCGTGGTTGCATAGTCGATGGTCGAAAAATTCTGTGCATGCTTGAAATAGAACTCTCCCTGTTTGCTCTCAAAGCCGAGACTTATAAGCTGTCTTGGAGCTAGGGAACGAATGTAAGCCGTGATTCGCTCCACCCACGGGAAAAGCAGATCGTCTGGATTAGGAATAAGTCCGATACCGACGTAGCCAAGTTCGTTGGCTGCTTGTGGCTCGTTCGCAGGCTGCCAGGTCATGATGGTCGGATCCTCGGCATACAAGCGTCCTGTCACGGAGTTTCGCCTGGTCATCACTGTCTTAATGTGATCTTTGTACCAAGCCTCGGCTTGAGTATTGTTGTATAATAGGTTTGCGAAACGGGTAAAGTTACTGTACGGCGCTGCATCAATACCTTCTGTGGTGTAGTTGCCCCAACCTGTCCTGGGTGTGCTTCGTTGTGGCAATGCTGTGAGATTCCATGACTCCGGGTAAGGAATCTGAGTGTTGTTCTGTGCCCAGGAAACATACTGCGAGAATCCTCCACTCCATTGCCATTCATTACTGAGAGTCATAGTTGCTCTCATGCCTCGCTTCGACATCTCCGCAAGGCATACGTCCAGGCCCTTGAAGATGGCATCGTTGTACTGGCCTGGCGCCTTCATCAAAGGAGGGTTCATTCTGAATGGCTGTGGTGTCGGTGCACCCTCAGAACCTGCCATGATTCGAAGATGATTGACTCCTTTCGCTGCCATCTGATCAAGCTCTGTGACGAGACGCGAATAGTTGCCTCCAGACCCGTCATCAGCAGCTAGGTTCATGCATGCCCAGTAATTCATTCCTATCACCGATCAGCATTTGCTCAAATTGAATCAGAGAAGTAGCTACCTGTAAGATAGTGCAAAGCACCCGTTGAATCGTACAGCCTCAAGCCCTCAACTTTGATGAAATCATCGCTGCTGATGCCATGACGTTTAGTGCTTCCCGCTGATACCGTAGACACCAAGGCCAAAGAGACCAGTAAGTGTTGTAGTGTTGCTGACTTCATGTTATCCAAACTTCAAGGTTCTGGTCTGGTTCGAGAGATGAAGCTCGCAGAGTCCGAAGAAGCTCGGCCAAGGGAAGCTTAAGTACGCCACTGCATTCTCAAAATTGCACCCGGTCATGGGAGCGCTCGGGTAGTTCGGTAGATAGAGATTACTGACATCATTGCTCGAATTGTGTGGGGTTATGGGAAGTTGCACCGGCTGCGGAGCGCAACGTCGAAAACGCAGCTGCGCCTCACTAATTGGTCGGTGTTTCTGCCACACGACCACTTGGGCTCGCGCACGCTCAATTTCAACCTAAAGCTTGAAAATACAGGGTTGTTCGGTACCTGTAGCTCCAAAACGTCTCTATTTCGTCTTCATATCAGCCCTATGACCGCCGTTGATTGGTTAGAGTCTGGGGCATTCGGCGCTGGCGCTGTTCCGTTGTGGGGCCGTTTGATCTCCAGCAGTCGCGATGTCACCCTGGGAAGTGCGGAGCGTGAACCTCCGCGCCTGAAGCGGCCAAGCGCGGCAACATCGGCCGCGATGCTTGTAGGCTTGTAGCAAGTTCTTTCTTATACCGCAACTCTAACGATTGAATGTGGATCGAGACGGAGAAGTGCGATCTGGAGCTGCCGAGACAGGTGTGGTACGACACTGCAAAGCACTAGGACAGACTGTAGGTATCGATGAGCAATAAGAACAATGGGCTATCCACACGACACCAGGAGGACCTGCGGGAATGCACACCTCTACTAACGAGTGTCTATCTCATTTCTTTCACGTCCCACGAGCAGATTCTGAGCCAAACGCGCATTGGACCGTTTGGTAGTCTTTCCGAGTCGTTGTTTAGCAGCTATGACTAGGCTGACAATGACATTTAAAACACTGCACAGCCGCCCAAAGATGTTCCTTTTGCCCCAGTCTCTTCTTAAGTGCTTCGGTCAGAGGTTCGCTAACTTCATTCGCTAAGGAGTCGGCCAAGAACTCACATCATGGTATCACCTCCTTATATTCTTGTTGCATCGCTTGTGCATCTACAACGGACTCAGGTCACGAACTTGGTATTCTGGTTATCACAAGGACTGTTCATCTCTGCACAACATGGAGCGTGCTGATGTTGACATTTTCTGGATACTCAAACTCGTTCTGATTGAAAATACTCCAGAATAGGCGTACTGAACAGACTGTGGATATATATCATCGCGCGCGACAGAGGGCATGTAATTTGACAGGTCTTGAAAGAGATCATTATCACAGATTTAGCGACGACAAGCGCAAGTCCATGGGTGTGCGTTCTGAGGAATAGTTCGCCAGCTGGGTGCACCTCAAAGACTGCCGTCCATTCTCTTCAGGCGTTCGAATAGCTGTACGAACGCAGCTGGTTCCTGAGCACCGCCAATTTCGAAACGATCGTTGATTGTGAAGTTTGGCACTCCACTGATGTTCTGCTCACGCGCGTCTTGCACCTCCTTGTCGACCTCAGCACCGCCCTTTCCACTGTCCAACCAATCCTTGATCTCCTTCTCCCCAAGGCCGGCTTTCACACCGCTCTCCACCAATACCTCATGCGTTGTGATATCCTTCTCGTTCTCGAAGTATGCAGCAAACAACTCCTCAACAACGCGCGTCTGCGTCTTTGGTCCCTTGGTCTTGCCAAGCTGGACTAGGCGATGTGAATCGCGGGTATTTCCAGTCTTGCCACCAAACTTGAAATTTATACCTTCATCTTCACCAACTTTGGCGAGCATCTGGTTCAGGGTCGCCGTACGCTCCCTGCCAAACTTCCTGATATACATTTCCTGCTTATCCAAGCTCTTACCAGCATCGGGGTTCAAGTAGAACGGATACCATTGTGTCGAAAATGTATCATCAGATTCTGGGTGCTTCTCCTTGTATGCCGCAATGCCCTTCTCAAGGCGCTTCTTGCCAACATAACACCATGCTGTGAAGATGTCAGTGTGCAATTTTAGTGCACTTCTGTTCAGAGCAACATACGGCATATTGTGTCCGACACGATGTTGATGTTGAAATTTGTCATTTTGCTCAAGCTCTGTCTGAACGCCACGATGATTGTCTGTTTAAATCGCCCAACGATGTCGAGTTCGCCGATGCAGCAGCAATGTTCTTATACATCAAGTTGGATGCTGACAAATTAGCGCCCCAACCACGAGTGCGGAAATTCGCCACTTCCTCGGTTCCTCGCTTTATCATCAAACATTATCGGCTCGATCGAATCTCAACATCGCCATGCTCTCAAGTCGAAGATAGTGATGGAATTTTCGCCTGAGCTACAATACAAAGAAATGATTAAGAGGGCTTCGGTTGCGTGACGTACATGATCGTCAACCCGCTTCATCCTACACCTTAGCCTACAGCAAGGGTTGACTACATAATTGACTCTCATGTCAATAAGAGATCGGTCTTAAGAATTCAGCTAACTCAGCTCTGCAAAACAAGGATTGATCACCGGACTGCGTTGTTTTCCGTTGTTGGGGAATGACAGCCCAAATTTGCGCGAATACCTCCTGATTATCTTGCACGTTACAATACATACTACACGCCTTCTCCATAGCAAGAGAGCCTGGTCGCATCCGTAACGAACCTGATAGTGAGTAGAATGCAGTCATGATCCGAAGAAAAAGATCCGAACGTCAACATTAGGCTGCTGCGTGTTGCCTGCCAACGTTCGTCAACAGAATGATGAGAGCACTCGTTTATCGCTTTTTCCATCGGCAGGCAAACATCGCACAGAACTTAGTGTATGGAACGGATCGACATTGAAGATGTGCTCTGCTCAAAGGACGGAATACATGATGAACAAACCTGTGGATTGCAAAGTCTTCTTCATATCTAGTGGACTTGTAGCAAGGGAGACATAATTGCGTGGTTGCTGAATTTAGGAAGCGTCGACACTTGGAGCTTAGATGAACTTGAGGTATTTACACAAGGTAAGAGCTTTTCTATGGCTAAGCATTGGACTTGAAACCTAACCACCGAAGGACCTTTGGCATTGCATGCATGCAGAACCTGCAATTGGCAATTGCAGCGACAGCAAATGACCAGTCGAGGATGCAGCCACCAAAGCAGACCCTCCGCGGACCTTCACTGTATATGCTGTCCCAAAGAAGCATGCTATATTCAAGCATTATCGCTTCTATTGGCCGTAACCAATCATTATGCCACACGATCAGCCTTGCACGCGCCTCACCATTCGAATGGCCTTGGCAAGACCTCGATTAAGGTGCTGGCAGCCGTATTCGCTTGAACGAACCATATGTGTCTGCGTACTGCAGCAATAGAGATATTACTTCTAGGTGTGACCCTCTCTTGATCTGAATGTCTACGACTTGCCATTGCTGGGACATTTCAGCATCCTGACCTACATGAAAGATGTCGATACCAAAATGTTCGGTAAGTTGCTAATCATGTCAACCTTACAAAATCACTGTAGGAGCTTTGCTGATCTGTCGCACTGTAGGAGTACTGTTTCGACACAGGGCTTTCGAAAACTGGGTGCATAGATGCTGTCGACTTCAAATGCCAGTGTCCGAAATCCGACACACTTATTGCTGAAATGACGCCATGCCTGTCGAACCTCTGTTCATCTCTCGAGATGACACAGGCAGTAATATACTGGCAAACTCTTTGCATGCTGGCTATTAGCTCAGTAGTAAAAGTACCAGGTTTTGCGACAGATTCGATGGGCTTAGCAGAAAACCCGACTATGCCTGTGCCGAGGACTACAGCGGGCGCAGATTCGCTGTCAGTACCAACGCCGATAATACCAACTTTCGCGCCTTCCCTCGATTCGCTACTGTCAGAGTTCTCCTTCCTGGCATCACAGACAGCGCAGCTAGAGGAGTACCTCGTCTCGGAAAGCGACGGGATCGGTACTCCAACAGGTGCTTCATCCCGGGCCTCTGACTGGTCCTCGTCCGAATCTTCACCCTCGTCGTTATCCACTGGCGCAAAGGTTGGGATCGCCGTGGCTGTAGTGGGCGTTGCTCTGGCTGGAGCACTGGGTACATGGCTGTTCTGTCGGCGCCGCAGACGGACGAAAGCTGCCGCTCCAGCAACGTACATTGGTAGAGATGAAGGATTTTCGGAGAAGATGACAGTGACAACAACGATGCAGCCAATAGAGCCAAAGAAAACTCCAGGCAGCTCCATACAACGAAAGCCAGTTGAACACAGTCACATGTACCCAGAATTGGATGGTAGGACTGCAGTGAGTCCAATGAGTGCTCCAGTTGGGCCGTATGGAAATGAGCTCGAAGGTCAATACTGGCCGGCTGCTCATGAGAGAAGGGGTGAGCTGCCTGCCTGACGCATGTTGTAGGATGATCAGAACTCTGATGCCGCCTTAAGACGGAGAACATGGCCTAAGTTTGAATTTTGTCTAACCGTTCGTCGTGCGATAGTGACTATGATATCTTACAGATGTTGTGTTGTACAGGGTGTCGTCATGCTGCTCAACAGCTGGATCATAGGTTCGGCATCTTACTCCTTTGGAATTGAGGATGATGGCTGGTTTTTATCTGTCAATCGCTCTTCGCCTGTAGGTGACGCTTCTGTATGAAAGTGTGCTGAACGTGGAGTGGAGGAGCCATCGTCCCAAAACTCAACGTCGCCCTCTGCGCTTAAGGAGCCACGCTTTACAAGGTCTCCCTTCTCCTTCATCAAGTCCTCTATCGTGACAGACTTGTCTGAAAAAATCTATAGAATATTAGCTACTATCTGGGGCACTTCTCCAGGCAAAGTACCTTCAGATGATCGCTGATTAGATGCCTGTTCTTGCATCCAGGACACGAAATCAAGATGGTTCCCTTGTGGTAGCCTTGCTTGGATAATCGATGCGACGAGCGCGTCTCGCACACTTTACATGTGAATGTAAGCTCGTACGAAGGGACTTGGTCGCGATCAAGTCGTGTCTCGGGTGCCTGGCTGGATGTGCTGTTTTGTGGCGGTGTTGCTGCACTTGATCCGAAGCGTGTGGTAGATGGGAGTCGCGATCTGGAAACAGTGGCTGCAAGCCGTATGAGGGGTGACGTTCGCGGCATGTGAATGAGGCGCTTTGAGACCGCTGGAATGTATTCAGTAGGGCGAGCCCACACTGCTCGAGGCGCAGTGATGCGCGCGCAGGAGCGCAATAAAGACACGGACGAGCGCATGACCAGTGAGATAGGGTTTGATTCGAATCTGATACTAGCGACCAAGGAAGAACAATAGCGTGTAGGATGTCGTGAATGAAGCTTGACTTGCAGCTGCTGCGGACAAAATGGTCTCCACCGAGGCGCCGAATGCCAAGCAACGTCGTCACTGCTTGCGGGCGCCGCAAGCCTCCCCACCAAGACCGCAACCCACGAACACTAACACCACACCTTCTTCCTATTTCACTGTCTTCGCCGCTGCTGCTTGTTTTATCCTGTCGCTCTTTCCCTAACAAATAGTGCGCACGTTGATTCCGCCGCGAAGCCTCCCCCACCAGGACGCCTCCCCACTTGCGGCAGAGCTCCCAACTACTCTTCGTAGCTTTCACCTACAGAAGAGATGATTGCTGGTCGTGGCAGGCAGCGGATTCGGCCGCCCCGCAGAGTATGTCATCTTCACTTCACCTCCCCCGCCGAAGTTTTATAGTATACCTTCAGCCGCCTCTGCCGGCTCTAAGCCACACCACTAACAGAAAGTCAATTTCAGGGTCTGCACGGTGACGAGATAGACTTTGAAAATACGTGGGCAACTATCGAGGCTGCCTTCCGCGAGATACATACAAAGAATGCTTCGAAGCTATCGTACGAGGAACTATATCGCCACGCCTACCGTATAGTCCTCAAGAAGAAGGGCGAAGACCTGTACCGAAATGTCCACGAGTTCGAGCGCAAGTGGTTGAGCAGCGAAGTCCGCGTTGCCATCCAGCAGCTTCTCTCGCCCAACCTTCTTGTCGGTGCGCAGAGTCTGGGCGGCACAACCGCGAATGAGCGACGAGTTGCTGGCGAGAAATTTCTTAAGGGGTTGAAACAGGCATGGGGGGACCACCAAGTTTGCATGAGTATGTTGGCAGACGTACTCATGTACATGGTAAGTTGCGCCCTCGGCGCTGTAATTTGCCTTATGCCACCAACACTGATTGCTACAGGACCGCGTCTATTGCGCAGACCACCGCCGACCATCAATCTTCAATGCTGCCATGGTTCTCTTCCGCGATGAAATCCTGCACTCGCCCGTTTCCGATCACGATGCGCGTCTACTACTCGGTCTGCTCAACCACGTCATCCTTGACCAGATTCAGATGGAGCGCGATGGGGACGTCATCGATAAACACCTCATCAAATCATGTGTATGGATGCTGGAGGGGCTTCATGAAGATGAGACTGAGGCAGAAGAACAACGCCTTTACAACGTCTCCTTCGAGCGAGAGTATCTGGACAGCAGCAGAGACTTCTACAAGAGCGAGTCAGAGCTGTTGTTACGTGACTCTGACGCCGGCGCCTATTGTAGATACGCCCGAAGAAGAATCTACGAGGAAGACGAGCGATGCAAGCAGACACTCCTGGAAAGCACGGGGCCAAAAATCCAGAAGGTTGTCGAAGACGAGTTGATCAAGAACCGAATACACGAGCTAGTCGAGATGGAGAGTGGAGTACGTTACATGATCGATAATGACAGGATAGACGAGCTGAACCTCGTATATGACCTAAACCGGCGTGTCGATGAGAAGAAGTTGGAACTTACGCGGGCAATTCAAAAACGAATTGTCGACTCGGGCACGGATGTGAACAATGATGCCATTGCTGCATCCCAAGCTCCGGCCCCTGCACCTGCTGCCGTGCCCGTGGTCGATTCAGCGGACAGGAATAAGAAGGGCGTGCAAGAAAAAAGCATCAACCAGCAGACAGTTGCTGCTATCAAATGGGTCGAGGATGTTCTCACGCTCAAGGATAAATTTGACCGCATCTGGCGTGAATCCTTCGAGGCCGACGCTCTCTTGCAGCAGGCAGTCACCAGGAGCTTTGCTGAATTCATCAACTCACCAACTTTCCCACGGTCTTCCGAGTACATCTCGCTCTTCATCGACGAGAACATGAAGAAGGGTATCAAGGGAAAGACCGAGATGGAAATTGACGCCGTCCTAGAGAAGGCTATCATCTTGCTTCGATACATCCAAGACAAGGACCTCTTCGAGCGTTACTACAAGAAGCACTTGTGCAGGCGATTACTGATGAACAAATCAATTAGCAACGAAGTTGAGAAGCAGATGATATCAAAGATGAAGATCGAACTTGGCAACAACTTCACATTAAAGCTAGAAGCCATGTTCAAGGACATGACTATATCTGAGGAACTTACAGCAGGCTTTAAGAAGCATGTCGAAGGACTAGGCGAAAAGGACCCTAAGCGTATCGATCTCAACATCAACGTGCTTACTAGCATGACATGGTCGCTTGAGACCATTGGTGGTACAGTCGAGGATGGAGAAGGTCGCCCGCGATGCAATTTTCCCACTGCTGTGGAGAAGGTCAAGCGCGGGTTTGAAAAGTACTACAACGAGAAGCATTCTGGTCGACAGCTTACTTGGTTGGCTAACATGGGTTCGGCGGACATTCGAGCCACTTTCAAGAAAGTGCAACAGAAGGATGGATCATTCAAAGAGCGGCGACACGAGCTCAATGTCCCGACTTACGGCATGGTCATTCTGCTCTTGTTCAACGACTTGCCAGCTGATCAGCATTTGACTTTTGAAGAGATTCAGGCACAGACAAACATCCCCGCCCCTGATCTTATCAGGAACTTGCAGTCTCTCGCTGTTGCACCCAAGACGCGCATATTGATCAAGGAGCCAATGTCGAAAGACGTGAAACCGACCGACAAGTTCTTCTTCAACGAGGGGTTCAATGGCAAGTTCGTCAAGATCAAGGTTGGCGTGATTAGCAGTGGCAACAAGGTTGAGAGCGACCGAGAGCGACGAGAGACCGAGAAGAAGAATGATGATTCACGACAGTTTTGCATCGAAGCCGCTGTTGTTCGAATCATGAAGTAAGTACTCATCGTTGATCATCATCCTACTCTTGCTAATAACGCGTAGGCAACGTAAGGAATTGTCACATCAGCAGCTCATTCTCGAAACTCTCAGCCAGCTTGCTGGTCAGTTCAAGCCTGAAGTCAATATGGTGAAGAAGCGCATAGAATCCCTCATCGAACGTGAGTACCTGGAGCGCATCGACGGAGCGAACATAGACTCGTATCGGTACCTTGCGTAGACTGGGGTCACTTGGAATTGTATGATAGGCGTTTGGCGAGCATTGCATTTCGGCAAATTCCCACGGCGGTCTGCATAGCATGGCGTACGGAATAAGGGAGATATCTACAACCTGGGACAGATACAGGCGTCTATGGTTCATCTGGAGGGAAGGTATAGTGTCTCACACCGCGAGATATTCGCATTGAATTCCACTCAAAGTCACACGTTCTAGTTTCTCGTCTCTTATTCTTTGTTTCGCACGGTTTGTCGGCGCTGTTGGCGGCGACATGAGAGCCTGGATCTATGAAAACCACGATAGGTTTCGTGTGTTGCCGCTGGGTGTTTCAAAACGAACACTGACAGTACACAACGCTACCATTATTGTGAAACGAACCGCGCAGAGGCGGGCAGCATCGTGGCAAGTTAAGACCGCAACCGTTCGCAGCATATCGTTCCTACCTGCCAATGACAAGCGAGGTCCTTGGTATGCGAGAAGGTAAAGCACCTGAGCTCAGTCAGATTCGATCGTTCAGACAACCTAAAGTCATCAGGGAAGTGTTTTGGTACCCCAGCGATCCAACTCGGCAGTCTCATACACCTGGTCATCACGGTGCACATGCCCGCCGTCATATCGAGAAAATTCCCCCGATCGACCTCAGTCGCTTTTCAGAATCTACTTTCTCCGCCACACTATTTTCTTAAAAATTCACCCACTGCAGCGAGCCCAAAACCAACATTACACCTCTTCAGCATCAGCAATCAGTCCCGATGGTGTTGGGAAATGAAAACTGGTCCAACGCTGCACTGCACATCTTGCACAAGTTCTGCATAACACTAATGCAGGACGAGAAAATGCTTATCGATTAGCTGCGATTTCCTTTGTTACCAGTTCCTATTGGCTCAATTACTCGCACCTGCATGAGGACCAACCAATCAAATCCAGGGACGTGTAAAAAGGTGGTAAGAAATGTGGGAATGCCACACGACAAGCGCAAAGGAGCTGTGGGGAGACAGTTCTCGAGCGCAAATCTGAGGTGTGTGTGGAGAAGTAACAAGATCGCAACGGCGCATCTTGGGCATCATGCATGAAGTGGACACCATGATGACGTTGAGACGTTGCAATCGAAGCCAGAAGACCCACGAGCACTGAGGAGCCGGCCCGAGACTGGTGCTCGCCTCGTTGACAATGCTGGTGGGTATTCAGCTTACGAAAATGTGAATAATTTTGGAAGCTGTGCTGAGGTGCAAGGAGAGTAGAGAATAGACAGCCCCTGCAGTGACATCTCTAAAAGGAGGCACTCTTGCAGCGACTCGCCTGGTCAAACACGCGGCTCCCGACACGTGGAACCGTGCGACCACAGCGCTGGAATTAAAGTCGACCCTTGATTTCTGCTATTCTGCCGGTAGGCAACTCACCACTCTTTGTCATCACACAAAGGAACAAAGGAACCGTTGAAGTGTTGCGACACGAGCTGGGCGTGAACAAAGCGTAGTCGCATGCGGCATTCCCCAGCTGTGCAGTCAGTGTGCACGGTAGAATCTCGTATTCCCACCTCCCATTGCGCGTCGTAAGCCCAGTGTCGCCATGCCACGCTCCTCGGCGCCGGTGCGCCTTCCTTTTCAGTGTGGGGAGTTGCAAGGGCAGGAACACAGCCCGCCCCGTTGCGCAGGTGCGCCTCAGCTTCTTCAAACTTGACGCAATACTTCAACAACAAAGAATGCTGCACAATGATGAAACTGCTGCCTGCGCAACGATGTGCACGACCTTCATCTCCTATTTCCAGCACTCGATAAATCGCCGAGTCGATCCCCCAAAGGAAATGAAGACGCCGCCGGGGTTGCCAAGTTCGTGCGGCCAACAACAACATCCCGGTCGAGCGAACGCAACGAAGGACGGGTGACATGCCTGTCGCCTGCAGTGGGACAAAGTGCAGGGGATCGATAGCGCAACATGGGACGGCTGAGGTCCGTCAAGTGAGTTCGGATGTATCTTATGAAGGATGAGTAGAGTCTTAGATCACCATCAGAATGACATCGGCCTCGTGGATCAACAATCTGGAGGATGTGCAACCGCCTGCCGCTCATTGCATTTGGCCTCATCCCCTGGCGGCTGTTCCTGACGGGTGCGCGGGTTCCTGAATGGTTGAAACAGCGGCGCTCGACGGCGTCGAATAAGGCAGCGCCACCGCAGACCCACTGAACAACTCAAGCTTTTGTCACGCCGATCAATGACCAGCATCAATGGCTCTCTTGCAGGTGAACGCCCGATGTCTTAGGCGCAGCGCCGTCTGTCACTGGCTGAAGGACTTATTGCCTTGACATAGTCACCTTCCCCCCTGGCCGCCAGCCGCCAGCTCGATCCCTGGCACAACCAGGATTGGAAAAGTTTGTTTGCCAAAGCGCTCACTGCCGCTGCAAGAAAGCCTTCCAGACCTAGCCCTAGCCATGGGGGTCCGCTCAACCCGTTTTCATATATGAACTGAAGCGACCCCGTACCCCCATCTCTCCCGCAACGTCCCAAACTCCCACCAGAGCTGTTGCAGTCTTTCCCTACGAGCATTAGCTCTCCACGTTCTGTCGAACATCACATTCACTTTTGCGATCCCGCTTCAGCCCTGGTCGGCTCGTTCCCTGCGCTTTTCACGAAGTCGCCTGTCCAACTCGTCTCGCACCACACAAGATACCCTGCAAATCCATCATGTCTTCCATGACAAAACTCAGCCTCTTGGCCCTCGTCGGCGCCGCCGCTGCTCACCCTTCCTACGGCGCTCACTCCAAGTTCCACTCTAAGCCCGCTGCTGGCACTGGAAAGCCGTACCCCACTGGCGGCTGGTCTGGCAACTACAACAGCACCCAGGTCCCTGCCGGTACTGCTTCCTACGAGCAGGGAAAGACCAGCACCATTGACATTACCTCTACCTCTACCACCACCATTTACACCACCATCTACGGTACTCCCTCCCAGTCTGCTGTAGTTGAGAACGTTTCCTCCAAGCCTGCTGGTAACCAGTGCGGTCCCGCCACCGTTACCGTCACTGCTACCGAGAAGGCTACTGTTACCGTAACCCCTGGTGCTTCCTCCGCCTACTCTGCTGGCGTTGTCTCCTCTTCAGTTGTTCTTCCTTCCTCCAAAGCTGGCGAGTACGACGCTTCTAGCTACATTGTCGTTTCATCGACTCCCGCTGCTGAGACTTCTTCCAAGCCTGCTGTTGCTACTTCCTCCAAGGCTGAGGAGTACGAGGCTTACACGCCCTCTGCTTCTCTCCCTGCTATCACCTCGCTTGCCCAGAAGGAGTACAGCACCGCCGTCGCTTCCTCCACTGCTGCTGCATCTTCCTCCGCTGCCCCTAAGCCCTCTGGTGCCCCAACCTACAGCGGAACTAAGCGTGGTCTCGCATACAACGATGGTGAGCTCTGCGCGTCTTTCGGCTCCAACTTCGGTTTCGCCTACAACTGGGCCCAGTCCGAGAGCAAGGATGTCGGTGCCCCTTTCATCCCCATGATGCATAAGCTCTCCGACTCCACTGCTGAGGATTGGTTGGCCAACGTCGACAAGGCTGTTAAGGCTGGCTCCAAGGCGGTCATGGGTTTCAACGAGCCCGATCACGCTGAGCAGGCCAACCTGTCCCCCGAGGCCGCCTGCGCCGGCTGGAAAGAGTACATGAACCCTATTGCTTCGTCTCACCCCGAGGTCACCATTTTGGGACCCTCGGTCACCAACGGTCCAGCCCCAATGGGTCTCGACTGGCTCACTCGCTTCCACGAGGGCTGCCCTGACGCCATCGTCCACGCAACCAACATTCACTTCTACGACATCTACGAGGACGCCACCATCGACCGCTTCAAGGCTCAGATCGAGAAGGCCGCCGCCGACTACGGCAAGCCTGTCTGGATCACCGAATTCGGCCTGAACCCCGGCTCTGCCTCCGAGGAGCAGGCTGCTACCTTCCTCAAGCAGGCCATGGAGTACTGCGACTCCTCCGACAATGTTCAGGGTTACTCCTGGTTCATGGTCGGTAAGGGCGAGAACCAGCTCAACACTGACTCTGGTCTGTCCACACTCGGCCAGGTCTACGCCGGCTCCTCGTAAACGAGGACGGTGTGAGATGAGACGGGCGTTCCATGGTTTTCTTGTATATGGATGATATACCCATGCGTTATTGGGTTGTGTTTATTTTTTAATTTCTTATGTCTAAGCTATTGTCAGAGGGGGATTGGTGTAGCGAAATCGAATCAATGAATGGAGATATCACTTCGTCTACGTGCTTCTAGTATTGTGTCGTGTGACGATCAAGAGCGGACGAGGCTGATCAATAGCCGCGGTGCTCGTATTCATTACAGCAGTGGCTAGACCAGGACTGCTCATCAAACGTACCACACCACAACGTCTGGGCAACACCACCAGCGCTAAGACTCACCAAGGCACCTAAGACTATTCGACATCGCTCCGAAAGTATATCCCTATTCACACCTGCTCATGATTCAAACGAGAATACGACAATCATCACGTATACATTCGAGTGCTGTATCAAGGCTGCCAACTAGAGCATCCTTCTCCGACGGCAGAAAGCTGACAAGTCCGTATCAAGAGTGCGGTACAGCCACCGCGCCTTATGCCAGGCTGCTCAGCCACAGCACCTGGATCAACGCACGGCCTCGAGCTGGTTTGACACCACGGTGCGCCATTTTGCGCAGTATGCGCACATTCGGTCGTCGATGCCCAAACATCCTCCAACACAACCGTCGCTTTATGCTCTACATCACATATATTGCAACTTCCTGAAGTTCCCACAACAATACACATTGAGCGACCCATAAGTATACTTACCACGCCTTTCTGTGCCAGCTTCTGGCATGGACGTGAACGAACAAACCTGTCCTTGGCGAGAGAGAAGAATCAATATACTAAATAGACATGTCTTGATGATCAGTTTCTTTCTGTGGAAGAGCAAAGACTGTGTCAACAGAGCAGATGTAAGGCCCCCTCAGATGCCCTTCGAAACGCAATCCTCGATTTGAGCGCACACCCCTGAAAGAGTTGTCCTCGTACGCTGATTCCGTACAATGTTTTGCATCTGTGTGCTTTTTTCCATACTTGCACAGTGATGCGAGCAAACAGTCTACATAACAAAGTGGGCAGAGCGAACCGAGTGGAACTGTTCGAAAGCCACATACACCTAGATTATTGTTCAATCTGAAGTCTGTCTCACCTACACTATCCTTTGTTGGCTAGCGTGACTGCCTGTGCATCGTGACGCCTCCGTTTGCTCGCCTACTTTCCTCTTCTCAACTCTTCTCAGCTACTGTAATTAAGGCGAATCTACTCTCTTACGGCTCTAGTCATGGCTAAACCTCCGACCCTACTATCTCTGCCGTCAGAGATCCGCAACCTTGTCTATGAGTTCGCTCATACCCGACATCAGAGCCGACTTGAACATGCAGAAACTAGGGAGTGCTACAGTCATGTACCGCTCTTATATGAGTGCGGTCAAGGAAGGAAAGGGTCTGAGCTCACCCCGGAAGCCGAATTCAATCAATTCAAGTATGTCAATCAACAGCTCTACTTGGAAACAGCCACACTGGAGCTCAAGTACAGCGATGTTCTCGATCGAAGAGTGGCACACGACTGGGCTTTGAGCTGTTGCGCTGTCAGAGCAAGCTTCCGCGCCCTATTATCATGATATGAAGGCGGTGGGATATGAGACAACGACTCATCCGTACAGAGCTAGGTAGCACTCAGCTCGTTCAATGCTGAATTCGATAAAATTAAGAGAGATATTGGTTCTTCGCCTTGTCTACTACGTGACGTGGCTTACGCGAAGTTGCTGCGGAGACTCCAGTATGCACGTACATCTGACCTTTGGAATCAACCTTTCGGCTACGTGGCAGCAGTTCTCCCAATGCCAATGACGAGGAGTCCTTGCCATCACTGCGACCTTTAGAACACTTCAGATATGGAGCAACCGAATCGTGTTGTACTGGAGAAGACTCGCTGCAATTAGTATCGACCTCGAGGTCGCCGTAACGCCGTCATCTTAGACGCCATCACTAAAAGATCGCTACAGCATTCGGCGGGCTCGCCACGCCACTGGGCACCTGTTCTCTCATCAGCACTCCCTCTCAAAACGTAATCTATGTCCAGGATAAAACTCACCTTCAATGGCACGCTACTGACGAAACAAGTGTATCTTCCCAATTCCTCTGCTTTCTCACATAATCGCTCCAGATCCCACATCTCCCCGATCATAACTCCCCATCCGCCCAGCAACCACTGGTGCAAAAGGCCGCCACCTTGCATCTCGTTCTCCCATTCTTCACCTTTCCACAGAGCGCCAGGCTTGTTATGATCACCTACCAGCGGTGCCATTTCGAACGATGGCGCATCGCTGTTGTTGTTAGCGTCAAATCGACTCTACAGATACATGCTTGCCAGAAAGAGATACTGAGGAACATACCCAGCAACAGCCACAAACCCACTCTCCCAAATCCACCTCAACGCCTCCTTACTGCTCTCCACACCCGCGAAAGCCGGCGGCTTTCCTGCCAACGCCTTCCTCTCGCTCTCCGCAAGCCCCTCATACTGCTGCGTGAATCCCGTCCGCAAGAGCAACAGATCCCCATCTCTTGGCTGCACACCGGCCAACTCTACCATCTCCCTCAATTCCTTGGGCGTAATTGCATGGCTACTCAACGCATCCACTTCCTCCCTCCCCTTCTTGTGCAAATACCGCGGATAATCCAATATCACCCCACGCGCTGTAATGCCCCCAGCGTGCGCCACACGGTCAATCCCAATTACTCCCCTGCTCTCCAGGTCCGCTTGCGTGCGGCCTCCGTAGTAGCGGCCAGCCTGCTGGTAACCGTAGTGGCGGAAGCCGTCCCACTGGGAGGACGACTGGGTGTTGATGTCCAGATGGTCGTCATTGACGGTGCGTTTTGTGCCGTCGGGGTGCGTGCGGTTTTCCATGCGCCATCCGAAGGGCGGGCGGCCGAAAGACGGGTGCGAGGGCAGGTTGAGGTACCAGTCCAGGGAGATGCGGTCACCGGTCTGGATTTCCTTCGCAGCGGCCTGCACGGTGCGGGGCGTGAGCATGTTGAGGGCGCCTAGCTCGTCATCGAAGCCATAGAGTCCCCATGCATTGCCCGGGGGTCCTTCTTTGTCGAGGGGAAGGTCGGAGAAGGGGGGTCTGGTTGGTTGTTCCATGGTGGTTGGTGTGTAGGACTTCTGATTGGGGTGAGGCAATTGCTTTGGGTTATTTGTGAAACAGTGAGAACGTGAGTCAACGTCCCTCAAGGCATGCGTTTGTATACGTATCGAGTTGCAGATCGTGAAGCTAGCCACTGACGTCCATGTGGTTGGTGGGCACGTGGTGGGGTAGCGGGGACGCCTCCGCTCTTGAAGATGTTATCCGGGTATAACATGCGTTATCCGGCAAGAGTATTGCTGTCGGTCGGTAATGTGCCGAGTCACTTGAACTGGAGATTGCTCATTATCATAGTGATCATTATGTGATACATTAGCGCATTATATACAAGTGGTCATCTCGGCGTTTTCAACATCACCAACGTCTCCTAAAAATCAGGACCCATGCCGACTCCTCTTGAGCTTGTGTTCTTCAAATGCGCACCACTCCCTTTGAACAGACTCTGCCAGATGAAAGCCTCGCTTAGAAGCAGCTCGATGTCCTTCTCGGTCCACTGCTTCGTCGGCAGCGACTGCAGAAACATCATCACTTCCTGAAAGTCCATCTTGCGCAGCTGGTCGGACCACTTAACAAGGAAAGCTGCGCATACGTAAAGATGGAAGGATGAGAAACCGTCTTCTTCAGCCTGAAGGACGTTAGTGGTGTAGAACGATATTGTGAGGCTAGATCACTCACCAGATACGTATCCCACATCCTGATAGTGTTCTTGACGGATATTTCACGCATGAGCAGACAGTTCATCCACCGAAAGCTGAACTGTATGAACTCGACGCCTTCATTCTGCAGATGTTTCGCCAAACCAGCGTCAATGCGCGTGGTGAGATCTCGTAGGCTTGCTACTTGCCGCTGAATCCCTGGCTGATGGGCAATGTAATTGTCCTGTATCCCGTCGAGAAGCTTTGTCAAACACCAGAAGGAGTCAGCTTCAACTGCGTCAAGAACTTGCTTAGGCAGCTGTCCAGGATCCATTCCAAACTCAATGTCAGGATCCGAGATGTAGGCACCTAGGAATACCTGCCAAAACGGCGTCACTAGGTCGTTGATACCTTGTACATAGCCGGAAGCAGGATGCCGTATCGCCCACACGTAGAGTATCCTTTCCAATGATCTTTGCGTCGCTTCGTAGCTGTAAAGCTCAAGATGAGGGTTCGTGCGCGGCACATCGATGCTGATCTGATGCCAAATAGCTTCATCTAGACCTCGTCCGCGCCCCCGAATAGTGGATGGGAAGGATGAGGCGCCGGCCATGCCAGCTGCCACGGCGCCTGAGCTGCCTGAGGTACCCTTATCGAACGCCTGGCGAACGCCTTCTAGATACTCCTTCCTTTTGCGCTCCAATGTCGCAACTCTTCGCTCGCTACTTGTAGGCAGGTAACCTAGCAGGACCTGCCACGCCATCGCTCGCACCTCAGAAGGCACTCCTGACCATGCTGAGTCGCGCAAGTCTGATAGTGATATCGTGCTTGCCTGCAATATCCTCTTGAATTTGTTGATACGGGTGATTCGGGCCGAGTGCTCTTCGATCTGCTTCGCGGTCGCGTTGGTGGGCACGGGTGGGTGCTCGATGAGGTGCAACGAGTTGGCTGGGTCGCGCAGAATCTCCTGATACTGCGGTCGTAGTATCTTCCCTTCAATTTTCTTTGCCGTGGGGTAGCTAGGGATGCCTCGCTCTTCAGCAATGTCGCCGCTGTCAATGCTCCGCCATGCTGTGGAACCTGCGGACCCTAGTCCGTTCCTCGTGTGAGCATAAGTTCCTCCCAAGTCTTTATCTCTCGATGGCTCTTTCCGTCGCCCCTTTCTACGCGCGTTGGCTATGCTGGGCAGACCGAATTCATCCTCATCGTCCTCGAACATCATGTCGCCATCTTCATCGCCGGCGCCCCAGTCATTGTTGGACTGACGCAGAAAGCTACTGTAGCCTTCGCGAGTAGGCCGTGGCGAAATGTTGCTGCTTGTTCGGTGTGGTGCGGTACTGGACTCGCGACTGTGGCTAGTTGATGGCGGCGTGCGAGGGCGTGAGCTGGAACCAGAGACATTTCTACCTGGGTCAGCTGACATGCAATGAGCGGCCAGCAATGCGCATACAGGGAGTTGAAATTGAGTATGTCGGCATGCGAGTAGGACGCGCCGATGATCTTCTTGCTTTGCGTTGATGTGTTGGATGTGTTGGAGGTGGTGCGCCAGAAGGGAGAATTTGAGCTGCGCACATGTCAGCGACTATACGCTGTGCACTCAGAGTGTGGGCGACTCACGCAGAGCGGTCTGTTGGCAGCAAACCGGCATGTTAGCTACCCTCGATGCTATGACGCCTGCGGCCAAGTGGAAGAGCACGAACCGACCTGGACCATTTCCTGGTGGACAACGTGTCAGCAATCGTGCCAGTACTACAAATAACGGCTGTCGCCCATGCTTACCTGTTGTTGCTTCTTCATCCTGGCTGCAGTGTGCGCATACGTCTTGTATGGGGCATCCCCGCCTTGACGGTGGTTCGAACTCGGAGCTAGATGCGGCTCTCTTTCCCATGAACGGCAGCGGCGCTAGTTTAGCGCGTCTGCTCACCTACGCTGTCGTCAAGCTCTGCGGACTCCAAGCTTTGCGACCTGACCACTCGACCTCGAGCGATTGTTTGCAATCATCACTTGCGCCCCGTTCCCTTGTTTTATTGATTTTGCCTGCCCGCACGCCGACCGCTGCGAGCAGACAGTGCCCAGCACGCGACTTCTCCCATTCTTTTCAGCGCAGCAGCCCTCACCTCGCCATCACCATGGCCGACTACCAGGAGGAAGATCTTTTCGACGATCTGTACGTCGCATTCTGCGCGACGCTCCTTGTTGGTCGCCGTCAGCGTGCATTCTTACTAACATGCACTCAGCTACGATGACGAGCCCGCATCGAAGCCGACACCGGCAGCACCCGCACCACCGAAGGCCGAACCGGAAGTAAAGGCAGAACTGCAGAGCGCGCCGCCACAAGAAGCACCACAGGATGCTGCGCTGTCAGCTCAAGAGCCTGCCGCTGGTGCTGAGGACACGAACATGGGCGGGTCTGCGTACAACAATGGAGGTAACCAGTCGTACGACAACGGCCAGCACAACGATGACGACTACGGTCCCATCAACGTGAAGGAGGACGGGTAAGTCTTGTATTTGTCACCGTTTTCGCAACCAGGCGCATCCAAAGGTACAAAGGGCTGTTTCTGGGCCTTTAAACGTCACAACCAGTCTTCTCTTCAAGTTCAGCAAGCTATAGCGCATGTCATGAAGCCGATGGTCCTGGACTGTAAGAAAATCGGTAGAACTCTGCATGGGAGTTGCGAAAGTCACGCAAGCTGTGTCGCGGACGTGCCAGGCACAAGTCGTGTCTACACCAAGATTGCTAGAAGCTTGGCATCAAGGTGGAAAAGAAAAGGCATGGGCTTGTACGCCAATAGCTTGCGATTCGAGCGCCTCTGAGGAGGTTGGCAATAACGTCGCGTCATGAGTCTGGGAATGAGCTGGAATGTGGATAGTCGACGGCTATGCTATACTCAAACCACCCATCAGTACGCCTTACGCGAGGACTATCGCAGCTTGCCGGAGATTTTGGCAGCGCCTCTTGTCGATAAATACCTAGGTACTTGATAGCGCGTACCAACAACGCAAGCTGAGGATAGTCCGTCGACCTGCTCGATGCTCTGTTCAGACATCGGCGGTCGACTCCGTAGCAGAACACAGACGCTTCATCCGAACACACTGTGCCTATTACAGGACAGGCTGCCTCTACTTGCTGCACGCGTGGTGGATATTCAGTATTTGGAATGCACTCCGCCATGGTCTGATTGGGCATACGCCACGAGCTCGACATGCTGGACATGGGGCGCAAACACCACCCTCGCTTAACACCCTCGCATCTGCAGCATCCCACTATTGGCCTTCGACAAACAGGCCCGCAGGTGTTAAGTGCAAGAGCGTCCACATGTATCGGCGCCAAAGACTGAGATGCCGGCTCGAAACGTCATGACGACTACGACAGACGCCGTCGTGGGCACGCTAGCGGCAAACTGTTCGACTGTCGGTCCTCGAATCATATATGCTCACATTTCGAGCTGGACCAACACCATCGAAGAAGAACCCACTGAAGGAGAGCCCACTCGCTGGATGCCAATCGCTGTTGCATGGAAGTTTCGCAAGCCATGCGCCGTCTTCACTTTCGAGTTCGCCTCCACTCTCGATCTTAGGGTGTGCTTGACGTTGCGGCGACCAACATCCAGTTGAAGCAAGAGTATTTGCCTAAATACAGGCACTTGAGTCTAGCAATAACCTACGTTGGCCCGACTCGGGGCTGAAAAGCCTGGCGGGAAGCCTCCCACTACTTGATGCGCCTGGTGTACCCAGCTTGTTTTCGATCCAGATTTACACGTTAGATGGTATGCTGATAATAGTACAGTAAAATGTTTATTGGTGGTTTGAACTGGGAAACAACAGAAGGTAAGCACAATCTCACGGTGCTCTAGAAGTCCAGCAACACAATTACAAGAAGCTGTTTACTAACTGTTATCCAGACTCTCTCAAAAACTACTTCACGCAGTTTGGTGAGGTCAGCGAATGCACTGTCATGCGCGACTCTGCAACTGGCCGCTCACGAGGGTTTGGCTTCCTCACTTTCAGAGATCCCAAATGCGTCAACACTGTCATGGTCAAGGAGCACTATCTCGATGGCAAGATTGTACGTCTGTCCGTATTCACAGGAGCGACAAATTAACAATGTGTTAGATCGACCCCAAGCGAGCTATTCCCCGTGAAGAACAGGAACGAACCAGCAAGATCTTCGTTGGTGGCGTCAGCCAGGAAGCAACTGAAGAGGACTTCACAAACTTCTTCAAGCAATTCGGTCGCGTTGTTGATGCCACTCTCATGATGGACAAGGAGACAGGCAGGCCTCGTGGCTTTGGCTTTGTTACCTTTGACGGTGACGCAGCCGTAGATGCTACCTTGAAGCAGCCGCTCCAGATTCTCGGCAAGCCGATTGAAGTCAAGCGTGCCCAGCCACGAGGCAACATGCGAGACGGTGAGGACGACAAGAAGTTCGGTCGCAACAACAAGTTCGGCAATCGTGACGGAGGTAATAATGGCTATGATAACCAGAACAACCAGCAGCAACAAGGCGGAAACGCCGGTATGACGCCTGCCATGATGGCGCAATACTGGCAGCGAATGCAGCAGTACTTCCAACAGATGCAACAACAGCTTGCTGGAGGTGGCGGCATGCCAGGCGGTATGGGTGGCATGGGCGGCATGAACCCTATGCAAATGCAGCAGATGCAGAACATGCAGTCCATGATGGGTGGTATGAACCGCGGGAATGGCAGCCCGAACCCACAAAACATGGGTGGCGGCATGAATCCTATGCAGATGCAGCAAATGCAACAGATGCAACAGATGCAGCAGCAACAGATGATGCAGCAAGGCGGCGGCTTTAACGGCGGCAATGAACAAGGTATGATGGGCGGCTCCCGTCCAGCGTACACAGCTCAAGAACAACTAGCCTTCGAACAACAAAAATACGAGCAACAACAAGCCCGCCGTCAACAGCAGTCAGGTGGATATGGAGGTCAGGGGGGACCCACAAGCTGGGAAGGCATGTACGACGATGCCCCTCAGCCCTCCATCCCATCTGGCCCTGGTGGCGGCCGCGGAGGCTTCAAGCACCAGCACAACAACCGTCAGCGTCAGGGCTCGTCACAGCCCCCGACCGGACCCAGCGCCGCACCGATTAACGCGCCCACGGGCCCCAAGAATGCCGGCAAGCCTGGTGCCAACTATCGCGGCGGTGGTAGGACCAACAACTTCCGACATCAGCCCTACGGCGGCGGTCGCGGTTAGAACTCGTGTGTCAGTTCTTGAAGAAGCCGCCTTTCGAATGATGAAGATGCGAGTCTTTCTTCACTAGCACAAGACGTTAAATGGAAGCTCGGGCATATCCAGCGCCATATATATCTTGTCCAAGCATGCCGTCAGTATATCTCTCATCTCCGTCGCGGATAGGCCTCAGGACGCCTTCGATACGTGCGCCGGTATATGCAATTTTCCGCGCGAGAGATGGGCCTGACTTCATTGTCTTGACGACCCTGCTGTTTGCAGCCATCCCCACTTTCTTCTGCGACTTGTCTTTACTACCAGCTTTCCATGGCGTTTGACTGCAGGGTGCAATTCGAAAAGGTGTATCTATGCGCCACAAACACGGTTCAGGGTGGTCTATCTCAACATGCGCAACAGAGCGTTGTTTTGTAGGATATCGGTAATACAATATGTTCTTGAACATCAAAGTTTATATTGAGTGATTGAACTGCTACTCGTCGAGTGCTTGAGTGCCAAACGGCACAGACATGAACATTAGGTCAGGTCACTGTACCTTCACAATCGCACTTTTGGCTGAGACCGAGGAAACGGAGTTATTGCCACCCCACAGAACAAACGACGCGCAGCTACCTCATTGTACCAGAACAGCCACTTTATGATAGTTTTAAAATCTCCACATCCGATATACCTAGCTAATATAACAGGACAACTGCGCCTTCTTACACGCTGCGTATTTTCGCCAGACCATGGTAAAAGTGCGATCATGGCTTCATCACCATATCAGCGTCGGTATCGGCAACCTGGTGTGTGTTGTAGAATAGACTCGCTGTCGACTCCCTTGGTAGAGAGCAAAAGGCACGGGTAGTTGGTTCCAAGAGGCTTTGTACACATTTTCGCCGTGAAGATGGAAGACAGAGTTGAGGGAGGATCAGTGATCGGAGTTATGAAAGGGCGGTGGATCCTGGGTGTTTGAGGAACTTGAAGAGGACCGGGAGGGTTGCTGGGCATTAATTGGGAGTAATTAATTATTTGAAGAGAGAGCGAAGCATGAGTGGTCATGTACATCATTCTGTATTATCTGCTGAGCTAGGGCTCGTTTCTCATATCTATATATCCATCATCAACCATTTATCCATTGAGGGAGCCATCTCTATGTGGGCTTGTACGAAACGCCCGTTTTCAAGTGCGGATACCGCGCAAACTAAACACAGACCTTGATCTTAAACTTCAAATACCCAGACGCCAACGCTATAATGCCAAGAGCTAAACCGAGAAGAGACCAGGCTACAAACAACTTGATGAGTTCCTAATACAAGACGCTCCCTACCACGGTGAGGGCCATGACGGTGATCAAATACACTGAGCTGGTCATGAAGCTGTCCAGTCCTGGGGCGCTATTGGCGTTCGGGACAGGGGGAGCAGTCTCAGCAGCGTTATTCTCCAGTGCTACGTCAGAGCTGACCTGGGCAGTAGAGGTGGGCTGCTCAGCGGCTGCAGTGGCAGAGGCCTGGGTGGCAGGTGCCTGGGTCGTGCCAGGATACGAGGTGTAGAGGGTGGTGAAGCCCCGGTCGTCGTAGCCAGTCAGGACCGGAGGCTTAGAATCGCCAGAGGAGGCCGATTGCGAAGCTGCAGGCGATGCCGTAGAGGAAGCGAGAAGGGATTGCTGTGGCGAAGTATTAGCAAATGTTTCAGAGTATCGGAGAGTGCACACTAGGCTTACTGACAGGAGCTGAGCTGGGTGGGAGGACTTTGCCTGAATCAGAGACAGTCCACCCGCTCGGGAGCCCGGGGTAGTTGCCAAAGGTAGGCTCAGGAGTCGGCGAGGATGAGCCTGGAATCCAGGGGTACACGCTCGGTCGCTCGTAGTCGGACGAGGTCCTTGATGGAGTGAAAGGCAAAGGAGCGCCGGTCGCGGTCGCAGTGATCTGAGGCGAGTCGCTGTTGAGAGGCTTGTCTCCTCCAGAGTAGATCTTACCACCATTGGACTTGATCGACTGCCATGTCCCACTGGTATCGCCATAGATGTACTGGGTTCCTGTAGAATAGTCTTGGACCTTCAGAGACTTTACTGTCATGGTGAATGGGCCCTGAGTGTAGTCAGTGGGACCTCTGGCCCACTCGATAGTACCGGCAGCGTTGCCTGGGTCACCACCAGCCCACGAACCAAACTTGATTTGCATGGGTGTCTGAGGATACTGGTTCTCAGCGTTGGCAGGCTCAAGAGTGCGAACGGTCACGCCATCGATTTGCCAAACAATCTGCTCAGGAGTCCACTCGATGCTGTATGTCTTGAAACCAGACTGGCTGCCAGGGTCTGCATGGAACGCACCACGATTGTAAGAAGTGGTTTGACCCTTGCCGAAAAAGTTGGTCTGCACCTCATCTGGGTCCGAACCGAGCCATTCCCAATCGATCTCATCAAGTGTATCAGACTGCATGACAAAGCTGCTGACTATGCCTGCTCCGGGCGACGCCTTCAGAACCACGTCGACCTTGCCAAACATTATGTACCACTTCGACGTGAGTTGAGGCGCATCGCCAGATTTGGAAATGGTGAACGAAACGCCATCTTTGCCGTATGTGGGGTTAGATTGGGGTGTAAAGCTGTCGGACTCGGAGCTGAGGTCAATGTTGACGGTGCGGGCCAGTGCTGAATCGGGCGGACAATCTGTTCGCACTGTAGGATTGCAGTTTGTGTATGTTTGTGCGGTCGAGGGAGTAATGAGGCAGGCTGCAGACGCAAGAGCCGCGAGAGCTCTTATTGTGGAGCGCATCGCGAGGTATGTTGATGTGAGATGTTCACGAACAGTGCCAGCAAAGGCCGTCGCGTGGTAGGTGTGGTACGGTTGTATCGAGTAACGAACACAGTGATGTCGAGATAGCGAGTGTATGCTGCTAACCGTGTGAGTGAAGGTATAGAGCTGCTGCACAAGTGCTGTTCAGCGATTGAGAGGTGGAGAGTGAATGGTGTGATGCTTGTGGCCGGCCCTGCAGGCCGGCTGATATATGCTGACAAGATTACTGCCAGCCATCCTGCAGCTTGCACCTACGTGTTAGTCAATAATCAAGGCCCTAGTTGCGCGGCACGGCTGTTTGGCGCATGGGTGTTGGCCAGAATGACGAGGCTGGCAGCGTAGTCGCCCTTGGATACGGTCGTGGGTGGCTGGGAAACCAGCCTCTTCGATCGCCCCTACCAGAACCTGGACGCAGCTTGACAGCGATCACGGACAATGGCAGGAATAGAGTATGACGCCATGACGGTTCGAGAAGCCCGGCTTGCGTGCTTCAGCGCTTCAGCGCACTCGATAATGTGTAAAGCATTGATTGTTGCGCGTGGGTGTGGGGCAGGGATACGAGTGGCGCCACAGCTGAGATGGCCAGCCACATCTGGCTGGACCCCTCAACACCATGGAACAAATTCGTCCAGCTTTACGAGGCTAAATTTGGACATTGCCGCGCCCGCATACGATTTGCCTCTAGATCGTCAATAGCGCCATCCGCCGTGTAGACCCTGCATACGTCGACGTTGGAGGATTCCATCTCCCTTATTCAGCAATTCTGAGTCACGCGGGCACTACAACTTCTCGTCCGGTTACGAGGTCTCAACGCCAGGAACATCGAGGTAACATCACGCGGACATGTCTCTTACGAACGCTACACCGCTAGATATCGCTCAGTCGGCTAGGGAAGGCTCAAGAACGCTTGCTGTCCTGAAGACCGAGGAGCGCAATGCCGCATTGACTGCGATCCACACGGCGCTAGCAGAGGGCAAAGAGGAGGTGCTAGCAGCCAATGCTAAGGATCTCGAGGCTGCAAACAAAGCTGCGGCTGGTGGGACGCTTAGCGCTAGTCTGGTAAAGAGGTTAGATCTGGGGAAGCCGGGGAAGTATGAGGACATGCTGCAGGGCATCCTCGATGTCGTGGAGCTTGAAGACCCAAGTATGTGTTATCAATCGACTTCGACCCTGCATTGCTCAATCTTGGGTTTCTTGTGCGTCAACCTCTACTTTGAAACTAATACAATGCAGTCAACAAGACGACCGCAAAGACATTGCTGGATGACAACCTCACTCTTTCGCGCATCACATGCCCAATCGGTGTCCTTCTGATCATCTTCGAGGCTCGCCCCGAAGTCATCGCCAACATCTCCGCACTAGCCATCAAGTCCGGAAACGCAGCAATTCTGAAGGGTGGACGTGAATCTAGCAACAGCTTTGCAGCCATTGCATCCATCATCTCCAAGGCCCTCACATCCACTGCTGTTCCTTCCAGCTGCCTGCAGCTTGTCCAGACTCACGATGTCATCGCCGACCTTCTCAAGCTGGACACGTATATCGATCTTTGCATCCCTCGCGGCGGCAACAAACTCGTCCGCTATGTCAAGGACTCCACGGCTATCCCGGTACTGGGCCACGCAGACGGCATCTGCTCCACCTACCTGACGAAGGACTACCCCGCCGACAAGGCCATTAAGATTATTGTCGATGCAAAGTGCTCATACCCAGCTGGCTGCAACGCAACCGAGCAGTTGCTCGTGGACGAGGCTGCACTCGACACCACGCTGCCGACCGTTGCCGACGCACTGCTCAAGAAAGGCGTATCTATTCGCTGCGACCCAGCTTCACTCTCCGCGCTACAGAGCGCGCTGGATTCGCACTCCTCTGCACTCCTGCAGTCCGCAGGCCCCGAAGACTTCGACACGGAATTCCTCGACTACACCATCGCGGTCAAGTCCGTCCCCTCGGTTGCAGAAGCCATCTCCCACATTAACGCCCACGGCTCGCACCACACAGACGCAATCCTTACTACTGATGAATTCACTGCGCACTCGTTTCTGGCGGCCGTCGACTCATCGTCGGTGTATTGGAACACCTCGACACGCATGGCGGACGGCCAGCGCTACGGCTTCGGTACCGAAGTGGGCATTTCTACAAACAAGATCCACTCCCGTGGCCCCGTCGGACTGGAGGGTCTATGTATCTACAAGTGGGTGATTGTGGGCGACGCGCAGGTCAGCTCCGAGTATGGCGCTGGGGGCAAGCAGTGGAAGCACCAGAAGCTCGCTGTTGGCGATGAGGAGAGCGTGGCGCAGAACGAAGAAGAGAGGGAGCTACTGAGGAAGTTCCGCGCTGGCAAGGGCCAGTAGGGTGCTGTACGATATTGTATTTCACGCATAGTTGTACTTGTGCAAAGACAGTGCTGGGAGTTCTGCTCTCTGCCAAAAATGTATAGATGCAGATGTGCAACACGCAGCACAACTTCTTCTTAACCGTGCAACAATCTTCTCGCTTGCATTCAATACCACACACACCTCTACCCAGCCAACGACATACTGTAAACGCGTGTACTCTACCCGCACCGCAACGCACCGCAACGCACCGCAACGCCTTGACTCGCACACCCTCGCCTCAACAACAGACGGCCAAATCTCTACACGACGATCCGCATAAGAAGACAGAGTACGTGTAATCTACTCTCCCCCATCTACCGATCTCGCAACCCACTTCCTACGAATCACGGGCCCCAGGTTCCTGTCTATCTCGGTGGTACCTGGCACAAGCGTTTCCGGACGTGCCACGCGTCAGCGGCGAGTCGAGTCGGCCGGCCCGTTGAGCGGTGCGCGAGCTTGCCGCGTGTTTCATAACAAGGACGAGGCTGCTTGATTCAGATTCACGTTTTACTTGACGCAGATTTGCGTGCTTGGTTTAGATTGCTTCGGGGTGGTGCGACGAGGGTATGGGATCGGCGGTGACGTCGTGCAGGCCAGCAATTACCGATTGTGGGACCTTGGTCTATCGGTGGGGCTGTTGTAGATTGTTTGGTTCGTTGTGTTATTGTTTGTGGATTTTTGTGATGGCTCTCGATATGAGGGACAGCTGTGCGTAGATGTGGAGGTGACAAGTCGGAGACTGCAGCGCTGAGAAGATACATGTCTATTGCGATGCTTTTGTAAGCGTGCCTACTTTGACTAAAAGCGAGGCCCAACTTCGATGCACTGCTGCGCGATCTTGCTATCTACCAAAAAGCCCTCGCATGCGATGCGAACTCCTGCCTGTTCCCAAACCCCAGATGCTGATATGTGGTATCCTGTAATGTCCCAAAGTCATGTTCGCTCATCAAAATCTAAACCTGCTAGCAGTTTACTCCTGCTTGTTCAGGTAGTTCTGGCCGACCTTCTTGAAGATCTGGGCACCGTCCTGGAGGCGGCGCTCCTCGTTCTTGCGGCCGTTGACAAAGTCAGGGTAGTTGAGAGTCAGCTCAACAGCTCCATTGACAATGGCGTCAACGGCCTCTACACCCAACATGAACGAGTGATCCTGGTTACCAACTTCGTAACGCCATGAACCAAAGCGACCACGCGAGTAGATGCCCTTCTCTTGCAGAGCGGGGAGCAGCTTCGTCAAGACACCCTCACGCTCGAGCGAGGGGGTGGGGTAACCGTGGTCGAAGCGGCGGTGGTAGGTGGAGACGATCTCGTCCTCAGGCTTGATCATCTCGGTGTTGATGAGACCTTGAATGCAGTCCTTGAGCATGTTCTCCTGGTCAACGGGCTTCATGCTTGACTCAGAGACCTCCAACATGATCGACCAGTAAGGGCCCTCCTGAGGCTCCGAGGACTTGGGCTTGGAGCCGTCGGCAAGCTGCTGTGTAGCCAGCTTAACATCCTTCTGAGGCTGGTTGTAGGGCGAGTAGTTGGAGAAGATGGTGGCGCGGTAGAAGGGGCAGTCGTCCTCGGGGAAGTACAGCCAGCACTTGTCGCCAATGCGCTCTGGTCGCTCGCCGCGAAGACCGACACCAATGACGTGGGTGCTGGAATAGAACAGGTCCTTGCTGAGAGCCTGAAGCTCCTTATCGCCCATAGTGTCAACGAGAGCGTCAACAGCCATGGTGTTGATGAGCTTGTTGTACTTGACAACGCGGCCGTCCTTCAGTGTGACGCGCTTGTTGTCAGCATCGACCTTGGTGACTGTGCTGTTCTCGCCATAGCTGGTCTTCTCCTTGGGGAGTGTGTTTGCGACAGCGATCCAGATACCACCAGTTCCGTCCCTGGCAGGGAACTTGAAAGTGGCGTTGGGGCCCCAGTTTCCTGCAGTCTTGTTGTGGATGATGTTGTTGATAACACCCTTGACGTTGGGGGCAGCGACGCGCTCACCGAGCCATGCGCACTGCATCTTGGTGGTGGGCACAGCCCAGACCTTGTAGTTGTAGGGCCTCATGAAGAGATCGGCGATACCAACACCCATCTGTCGCAGAATCCACTCATCAAAGTCCTTGGGCTTTGTGTTGGCTACGCGAGCCTCGAGGGCGGCATCGATCAGACCGTCAACGCACTTGGCCTGGTCGTCCTTGTTCAACATGGACAAGTTGTTCTGGAAGGGGTAGGGAACCCATTGCTGCTTGCAGCGGACGTAGGAGATGCGCTGGTGTGTGAACCAGTCGTCCTCCCGGGGGAGCGCCTCGTCAATAACGTCGTCGAAGTACTTGTAGTGGGAGAAGATGACATGGCCGCCAACATCGTAGAGCTGGCGCAGTATTAGCATTTATGCACGGGTAGCCCAATTGACAATTGGTGCACTCACGAAGCCCTCGGGTGTGGTGTCGGTGGAGGCCAGACCACCGGGAGTCTCGTTCGAATCGACAATCAGCCATGAGGGGCCATCCTGATGCTAGTAAGCAACTGCCCCACCAAACGTACAGGATGCTCAACATACAAGCTGGTGAAGGCGCTTTGCGGCTCCCAGACCGGTGGGACCAGCACCGATGACGAGCACGTCGACGTTGCTGGAAGGAGGTCAGTCCAATGCTGGTTGGATGGCATGCGGGGAGGCGGTGAACGTACATTTCTTCCTGGTTGGAACCCATCTTGCCTTGCAGAATTTCCTGGAAGCTGGGGACTCTTTTCAGTGTTTGACGGGCGTAGTTCAACATTCACTCGGCGATCGAGCAGGTGTTATGGCAATTGGACGGCGACGGGTGGAGCAGTGGCCAAAGGCGCCCGGGGCGTAGTGTGAAATATAGCTACAAGCGTGCCAAGGACGTCGACGGGGTGTTTAGGCGGGTCCAGGGTGCTTCAACACTAGGGCTAGGCCGGGGGGCAAGCAACGCGAGCACAGGCGAGCATCTGCATCTGCACCTGCATCAGCATCCGCCAGAAAAGGGGCACTGCACATCGATCCTTTGCTCCCAGGCACGCGCAGGAGGCCAGCGTGGGCGCAATGATTGGCTGCTGGCACATGGTGCTGACAGCTGTCTCGAGTGTCTTGCGTGCTGTCCGGGCGCTGTGGGCATTGTGGCCTCTGTGTCGCTGTCTTGCCCGCACATGGTGCAGGTTCCCTTGGACGTGAGCCTCAGACACGGCCGAACAAAGCAGCAGTGCAGCATTGAGTTTCAACCATGGCGCGCGCGCAGCAGCAGATTGACGACGCACCGTGTTTGCGAGCCGGCCGGCGCTGGTAGTGCCGCCCTGCATTTTCCATTGCGTCTACATTTTGCAAGGCGACGACATGCATGACCCCTATCGCCGGCCTCGGGAGGCTCTGCGGTAGCTGTTGCAAAACTCTGGCCCCATCCAGCCAGCATGCCGCAACAGGATGGGGCCCCTGCAATCAGCATAGGGCGCGTCTACCGAATCTATGCGAGGGAGCACACGTTGCAGCGCCAGCAAAGCTTGTCCCGCTGCGGCAACTGCACCCTCTACACCAGATGTCAATCACGACCACAATCAAAGTCCGATCTACGGGTGCTATTTCGGGGGCCGGGACATTTCGCCGCATGACGCTGCGCTGCAGACGGGCTCGCTGCAGACCCGCCGTCGACGCGTACTCGTTGCTCGCAGACAAGAGAGCGGTGCCGAGCATGTGTAAAACCCATCGCAGATTGGCCGTCCACTTGCGGGAACTGCTTGCGCGTCCACGACGAGCGGGCCCGGCAGATCTGTTTCACGTTGGCGTCTGGCGCGCACGCAGCCGTGCGGTGGCCGTCAATCCTCATCTGGCGGGCGCTCTCAGCGCGCAGGCTTCTCGAAGCAGAGTGCTGGGCAACGGCGCACCCCTACTCGCACTGGGCCTAATGCGCCGCAAACAGCTAAGCAGCGCCCCTGTGGTGCCTGTGTGCGACGCCCAGTGGCCACCCAGCGAGAGTGCTGAGTTCCGCTCCGCTCCCTCCCCTAGCGCGCCTGGCCCGTCGCTTTTGCACGTCCCAACAGTCCTGGCCATTGCTGGGGTGCGTCCTGCATGATGCTGCTTAGTGGTTAGGGCGCCTGCGTCTTTTATATCCAGCCTGCCTCCTGTGCGCGCCGCTCGTATACACAAGCAGACACAACTCTTCAGTGCAGCCTGTGTGACGCCTTGTGCATCGTCCCTCCCCTTCGCGGCGAGACCCTCCACGCTCCCACCACCAGCTCGCGCCGAGTCCTCACCGGCGTTGACGTTCCCATCCCCAGCGCAGTGACCACCCTCTTTACATCTCGACTACCGCTGCGCTCGACACCTCTCCTCAACCGTTCACTCTCTCACCACCAACACCACCACCAGCCAGCCAACCAGCATGTCTCAAGACGAGAAGGTCCGCTCCTCGGTCGACGCAGCCCGCGACACGGCTCTGCCCGTCCTGCCGACCGTCAACCCCGATGCCCCCACGCCGAAGCCAAACGCACCGGCCTCCTTTCACCCTGCCGTCTACGTTGCGTATGTGGGAGCACTTTGCACGATTGGGAGCACTCGCTGACGCTGCCCAGAACATGGATTACCCTTAGTTCGAGCACAATCGTTTTCAACAAGTACATCTTGGATACTGCAAAGTTCCGTACGTGGCAGTCGCTCTACACTCTGGACAATGGCTAATATTTCTGCCAGACTTCCCAATCTTCCTCACAACATGGCATTTGGTCTTCGCGACCATCATGACACAGATCCTCGCGCGCTTCACCACCATCCTCGACTCGAGAAAGAAGGTGCCCATGACCGGCAAAGTCTACCTGCGCGCCATTGTGCCAATCGGCCTCTTCTTCAGTTTGAGTTTGATTTGCGGTAACCAGGCATACCTGTACCTCAGCGTTGCTTTCATCCAGATGCTCAAGGTACGTGTAGAAATTTCAGAACGTCATGATTACAGCCTAACTTGCGCAGGCTACCACCCCTGTCGCTGTCTTGCTCGCAACCTGGGGCATGGGAATCGCACCCGTGAACCTCAAGGTCCTCGGAAATGTCTCCTTCATTGTTCTCGGTGTTGTCATCGCGTCCTTCGGCGAGCTTCAGTTCGTTATGGTTGGCTTCCTCTTCCAGGTGGCTGGTATCGTCTTCGAGGCTACCCGTCTGGTCATGGTCGAGCGCATTCTGAGCTCCAAGGAGTTCAAGATGGACCCTCTTGTCTCGCTCTACTACTACGCTCCTGCCTGCGCCGTCATGAACACCCTCGTCCTGATCTTCACCGAGCTGCCCACTCTCACAATGAGCGACATCAACCGCGTTGGCGGCTTGACCCTCGTTGCGAACGCCGGTGTCGCCTTCCTTCTCAACGTCTCCGTTGTTTTCCTGGTACGTCTTGAAGCCGTGTCTTACATTACGCACAGAACTGACACACCTGCAGATTGGCAAGACCTCGTCTCTCGTCCTTACTCTCTCCGGCGTTCTCAAGGACATTCTGCTCGTTCTCGCATCCATGTTCCTCTTCCGCGACCCGGTCACCCTGCTCCAGGCTTTTGGTTACAGCATTGCGCTCGGTGGTCTTATCTACTACAAGCTTGGTGGAGAGAAGCTGAAGGAGGCTCTCAGCGCGGGCAGCATGAAATGGGCGGAGTTCGGTCAGACCCGCCCTGCGCTCCGCAAGCTTATGGTCTTTGGTGGCGTCATCGTCTCGATGTTCTTCATCCTCGGCAGCCTTGGTCCCCGCTACGCCCCTGACCAGACTGGCAAGCTCTACAACGGTGTCCAGAGCGGCATTGGCCATGTCCTCGGCGAGAAGGGCGCATAAGCGCCAGATACCCCAAAAGTGGATGTTCAAGATCTTTGCCACATCAAGTTATACTTCTTCAATGTTTTTCTATCCTACTTTCGGAGTGGCTTTGGGATGACTTGGGTTCGGGTGTTTTGAAAGCATAGACAAGCGGGCTCTTGTGGGCTCGGTGTATGAGGGAGCGATCTTCAACTTTTACGTCATTTCTTCCCCTTTCCACTTCACAGAATTCATTCGCATGTCAGGGAGCAATGAGGCGAAATCGATGAAAGCAATATGCCGTATATACATAGACTTCGCAGTAATTTGGCTGTGAAGGGTCGGATCAGGTATATACTCTTGAGCTACTTAATGGTAATGGACTGTGACGGTCGCGTTTGAGGTGTTTGTACAGTATGTGCGTGCATGTACCATCGTCGACAGTAATCAAAATGAAACATGTAATTGCCTTAATGGTCTAAGTTCGATCCTTCGAAGCATCCGAGCGTGCATCGGTATAACCTTCACCGTAAGGCCACATACCCTGCTCTTCATCATTCAAATGAACTCGATTGTCTACGGACAAAACAACTAACATCTAGACGACCTTTGTCTGCACATCACCATCGCGCCTCATTCTTACCACCACCTATTTCCCCATTTTACTCAAATACCGCTCCCACCCACTCTCCAACAACTCGCCATCCTTCCGCATTACCTCTTTCTCATTTCCCTCCATCCAAACCCTCAGCCTCTCCCTAATCTCCTCATCCCTCGCTCCCAGAATCCTTACCGCCAACAACGCCGCATTCGTGCTATTGTTGATCCCCACCGTAGCCACCGGCTCCCCCCGCGGCATCTGCGTCATGCTCACCAGGCTGTCCCACCCATCCATGTGCGTTGCTTTCACGGGCAAGCCGATGACGGGCAGCGTGGTCCACGAGGCGCACATACCGGGGAGGTGGGCCGCGCCGCCCGCCGCGCCGATGATGACGCGCACGGAGGTGTTGACGGCGTTCTTGGAGAAGGTGCGCAGCCAGTCGGGCGTGCGGTGCGCCGAGGTAATGCGCGTGGTGAAGGGGATGTGCAGTTTTTCGAGGATCTGCAGGCCGGCTTTTAGGACGGGCAGGTCCGAGTCTGAGCCCATAATTACTGCAACGAGGGGGGCTGCGGAAGGCGAGGGGTCCTTGGAGCGTGGGCCCAGGGCTTTGCCTTTTTGGTCATCCACAAAATCGATGAGCGGTTGGATGGCGGCCTCGGCTTCGCGCAGAGTTGGGCGAGTGAGCGTTAGATGGCCCATTTTGCGCCCAGGGCGGCTGTCGCCTTTGCCGTAGAGGTGGATCGAGGCGTCTGAGTTTTCGAGCGCAAACTGTGCGACCTTCTTGTCCGAGTCGGGGCTTGCGGCGCCGAGGATGTTGAGCATGATGGCGGGTTCCTTGAGACGCAGCTGGTAGGGTTTGATGGGGATGTCGAGGATGGCGCGAAGGTGGGCGTCGTACTGGGAGATTGGGCAGGCTTCAATGGTGTAGTGGCCTGAGTTGTGAGGACGAGGGGCAATCTCGTTGATCAGGAGGGAGTCGTCTTTGAGAAGGAACATTTCGACTCCGAAGACGCCTTTGCCTTCGAACGCGGCGATGGCCTTCTTGGCGAGGTCTTGAGCCCGCTGCGAGGTGGATGGGGAGACGTTGCGGGGAGGCGTGTAGGTGAGCTTGCAAATGCTATCTTCGTGGACTGTCTCGACTGTAGGGAAGGACAGGACGCCATCCTTGGTCTTGACCACCATGACAGCCAGTTCCATGCTGAAGTCAGCCCATTTCTCCGCATACAAGGGGCGACCGCCCAATGTCTTGATCGCAGCGTCGAAATCCCCCTCGCTCTTGACGACAAAGTTACCCTTACCGTCGTACGCTTCCGTCTTGCTCTTGAGCATATACGGATAGCCGTACTGGAGTCCCACCTCTTTCAAGCCCTCTGTTCCCTTGCCCTCGAGATCGATGCTTTCGGCAACGTCGACTCCATACTGCTTAAGATGCTGTTTCTGTGCGTACTTGTCCTTGATGGTGCGCAGCGTCTTCCAGCTGGGCTCGACTGTGACCTGCCCCGCAACCTCCTCGAGCATGTGCGTGTCGACATGCTCAATCTCGACGGTTACAACGTCACATTTCTGAGCTAATTCCTTGACCTTGGCTGCTTCCTTGAAGGAGCCCTCAATGTGGCCGTCATGTGCTGAGATCTGCTTTGCTGGGGAGTTGGCGACGTCCAAGACGTTCACTTGAATGTTAAGTCTGTTCGCAGCCTCAATGAGCATACGGCCGAGCTGGCCGCCTCCGAGCACGCCCACCTTGCGCTGATCAGCCATTGTGAGTTGTAATTCTGGGGTGCGATGGTGAGTCGTGGAGACAGTCAAGTTGATATGACTGCTTTAGGCAAGTACAAGACTCGGGGTAGGGTCGGAGCGCAGGGCTGGTCTCATGTGGGGTGCACGAGAAAATTTAGTTCATGGTTTCTTCAACGAAAAACGACGATCTTGTAATTGGCCGAAGACTGCGCAATCAGTTTACTGCCATTAAGGACTCAGGATCGTAAGTTGCTTGTTTTCAAGACACCGCTATTCGATAGCACTGTGCACGCTGCGCAAGCACTGTCAGGAGATGATCACGGCAAAAATTAACATGATGCGTTCACTGTAAAGGGTATAACTTCATGAGAAAATACCATGAGCCTCGAGTGCTCATCGGTGTGTGTCCATTGCATGTACGGACATTGAGTATCTTTTTGAGAACCAGCCAAGGGCTCAAGCCAGCCGTGATGCACGCTTCGTAAATCAATTCCCATGACCGTGACCACGCCAGCAACCCCGAGAAATCGTTCCACCTCAAGCTCAAGCAGACGCTTAGACCTTGAAACCCCTGGACCTTCTGCGGCCACGAGCGCGCTCGAACTTGCGGCCCTTGGACTCGACGTAAGGCTTCTTGTTGGAGTGGGGACCAAAGCCAAAGTGCTTGACGGCCTCACGGGAGTTCTTGGGTCCACGGAGGAGGACAGTGTTGGCACCGGTAGGGAAACGGGTGGCAACCTCGTCAATGGTGAGGACCTCACCGCCAGCCTTCTCGATGCGGGCGCGGGCCGAGGCGGTGAAGCGCAGGGCAGCGACGGAGAGCTTGGGGAGCTCGAGAAGGCGGTTGTCGTCAGTGACGGTGCCGACAATGACGATTGTCTTGCCTTCGTTGTTCTTCGCGTTGGCCTTGTTGGCGGCGGTAGCGACGATCTTAGAGAGGGAGACGGGAGGGCGGTTGATCTTGGACATCATAAGACGGCGGAGGACAACCTTGTTGAAGGGCGCATCGGTGCGGCCTGCTTCGCTGTTAGCCTCCCAATTCCAACTCGATTCCGCGTGCGCGCGCTCGCTCGCTTTCAAGAGGTGATTACTTACGGGCAAGGAACTTGTACAGACGAACCAACAGCTTAACGTAGGGGTTGGTCGACTTAGGAACCTCTGTATACTCGTCAACTTTCGCTCTCGCGAAATTTCATGTTGCGTCCATAGGACAGCTTCGCCAGCGCATTGCTGCGCCGACTCGACGGGGGATCACATACTGCGGTGCCCGTCTCGAACATGGTGGCGGTCGAGATCAATTCCCATCTTGACTGATTTTGCTCGTGATGTTGTCGGGGAGCTGTGGGTTAGTAACGACGATGGAAGTTCGCTGGCGAATTTCGAGATTCCAGAGTGTGGGCTTAGCGGGCGCTTGGCGCGCTTTCGCTAGCGTGTGAGCACGTGATTTTCCTGGTGTGAATCTGCTTCTCTACTCCAGCGAGAGCATCGCTCCACCAATAGAACCTCATTTCCAGGCAGTGGGCTCGCAGCATATATAATATGAGGCGGTCAGGCTTGATTAAATTCAAAAAGTGGACATATCTCCACCACACGCATCTAACAGCCGTTCCACTCTCTCAGATCTCAGATCCTCAGAGCTCTTTTTCTACAAACACGATCCACCTCACTGCAGCTTTCCCAGGTTTCTCTGCAGAGTATCCCAGTTCGTCCCAGGCCCACTATTAAACATAAACAGGGCATCCGGCTTGATCCTCCTACAGACATCCACCACGCTCTCAAACAGCGCCGTCTGCGGCGGCACAAGCCTCAAGCCAGAGCCAATCATGATGCCGTCGAAGTGCTCAGAGCGGAGCTTGGCCTCGATCCACTGCAATCCAGCTTCTGCGTTGGCGTCGTTGATTTGAAAAGATGTGACATCGACGCCCGCGTCGCGTATGCGGTTCTCATCCGTGGTAATGGCGGCCTGGATCTGATCGGGCGTGCCGAAGAGCTCACGGAAGTAGGTCGGTATGTCGGAGTGGACGTTCAAGCCGGTAATGAGGATTTTGAGCTGCTTGGTAGTTTCGAAAGACATGATCTGTAGTGCGTTGTATGTGACTTGATTTTATGCGCTACTGCGTAGACGATAGCAATATCTAAACGTCTATATATCAGTAGGCATCACCCATGTTACACAGTCCATTTCGCGCTCGCTGTCGTTGTGGCAACGAATGCTCGGTCATTCGGCCTTCGTGGCTAGATTTACTCCGTCTGACTTTCGAGTCGCAACCTGCAGGTGGTGCTTGAGAGTAGTCGTTGGTCATCTTCGCTGGCCAGTCCAGATCGACAGCTTGGTCACACCTAAGCACGACGTCACGCTGCGGAATACCACCGTTGCGCCAAGATCCCATTTCTCTCCTTCCTATCAGCAACACTTGATAGCTTCATAGTGTTGGCGCTGACGATCTACGTTTATACAGTGAATACTTCGCTATCATTCAAGGACGTATAATGCGGTTGGCTACAAGAAGTCGCCTCTTTACCTCACATTGCAGCCTGCGTCTCGAAATCATATCACTCCACTTAGCCGACAAATTTCCCACCACAGAAAACACAAACATCGCAAGCCTGGGAGAGAACGCGAGCAAGTGTCACTTTAGATTGTGCATCGGTCTCTTCTCCAGCCTCCTGTGCCCTCACGAACTCTTCGCTCAAGAAGGGCGTACTGCAAATGCCACAGTATTTAGTTATGCCGGGCGCTTGTATGGCTATGAAACTGACACCACATCGTGGAAATTCATGACCACTGGTGCAAGTAGCGGTAGTGAGATCTGTGAAGGGGATAGGTGCAGAACAAAAATCGCACCGATCCGTTGCAGTGATCGTCTCATTGAGTATTGACCTGTCGTGGGACGCCACTTTGTCAGTCGAGCTGAAGCCAGTATTCTCTGAAACAGAGTCGGTCTCCATGGCGTCAGCATCTGTTCCGGTAGCCGACTGCTCCGGTTTGGTATCATCCATGGTTTCTATTTCCGTGTCGCTGGAGATAAAAAGTCCATTAATCAGTGCAACTAGTTGCTTGTGATGCAACAGCACCTCCTTGCTAAAGGCCGTGTGCGATAGTGCTGGGGGTAATTTCTGCAGCACGGTGGCAAGCCGGTAAGAGATAAGAGTCCTCGCAAGCTCATTCGAGGCTGTGTCGTTGCAAGCATGGCCCACCAATATGCTATAACGATCCCTTAGTGTGTTCTCGTTAAACATTGCATGAGTCTTAAATCTGCGGACAAGTTCTTTGATATCGTCCAGCTCAGGCACCAGAGCATCACTTTCAGCGATCTCTATAGGCTTGTAAGTCAACAACAGCCTGCTAACAGCTTCTTCTGCAAAAGCAGGCATCTGGTCGGCGTCCTCGACCGTGTTCTCCACCAGCTTCTTCAGTGTGAAAAGAACTCCTTCTGCGGTCACATTTCGGATGGGAAAACTTTCCCGAATTTTGTTATACTGTCGCAGGGTGCTGAGCGCCACCGTTCCGCGCCGATCTGCTGGCGGGCCATACTCGATCGAGTCAGAAGGGTGTAGACTGTTACATGCAGCAATGAAGTCTGCCAGAGGGGAAGCTGTGAGACCCCACACTTTCGTCTTACTATATCCTTTCAGATCATTCTTGACGCTGAAGAGTACCATGCTATTTTCGATTTTCTCCTTCCAATTGGGGGCTTTGATTGCTTTTAAGGTACCAGAGGTTTCTTCCACAACAGCAGTTGGAGACTGTACTGTCGACAGTAAGGAGCTGAAATGGAGACGGGGTGAGGCTTGATTTTCACAGTCCCAGGCTGTACCGGAAATCTGGTCCCATCGGCCGTCAAGATCGTGCTCGGCCATGGCTACTATTGATGCGTCATCGACCGAGATGGTCAAGTAGACCAGCCCTGAGTTGGTGAATAACGCAAGCATGGCTTGGTAATTATCTTTCAATCGTGGACACCAGGTTGCAGAACCATTGTATCGCAGACTAATGCCAGGGTATGTAACTTCAGCTCCCAGCTCGATGTTCGCGTTTGTGCAGGTTACTACTCGTCCCCTGACCTCTTCATTTGTCGCATAGACGATAACAGATTGGTGGACATCACCTCGTAAGACCCAAGGACTCCAGGCCACATGTGATATAAATCTCTGCTGCTTCATCAATCCATCGAAGAATAACGGATTTGTAAATCTACTATCCTCTCCGGGTTCAAAAGCTATATGAGCCAACACAACTGTATTCCAACTTTGTAACGAGCCGAGTGTCGAAGTTGGGGAGTCTATAGACAGAAATAGAAGTTGATTGTCATCATTTGTCACGGCCAGGTACTGACGACCGTGTGATGTCTGTGTTCCCATCGTGCTGGTCGCTGTAGGTAAGGCTGGTGCCCAGGTGAACGATCGGATGCGTGTTCTGAGCCGTAGCTGTTCTTCAGTGCTGGAGGTGATATGACTGGTGTGTGATGTCCCGGTCTCGGCAAAGTAGTCGGCAAGCGCACTATTCATAAGGAGCCTCCGGTTCCAGCTGGACTCCTCATGGAGCTTGCCTTCAGCTGACCAGATCGAGAGAACTAAGTTCGAAGTCAATACTGCAAGAGCACACCGCCGATACTTCGCAAGGCCAGGTGATGACCAGGCTATTGCAATGGGCACACTCGGCGAGATCTCTTCGCCTATGGAGAAGTTCGCCCACGGTGCAGGATCCTTAATTGGCAACTCATCGTTAGAGAACCAGGGTACCTGGAGAGGGACATGCTGCCATTGCGGAACGTCGTTGTCTCGCTCATACGAAACGGTATTCGGGAACTAGTCTGTTGTCAGTATTTACCCACTAAGTTGTTCTATGACAAACTCACTAGCAACTCAACACGCTCGTCAGAAGCCAACGCGATGATGTTGTCCTGCGACCAATCAAGGGCCTGAACACAAGACGGCCAGCACCTCAGCTCTGTCACATCTGCCATGTCTGTGGATAGTGTTGAGTTCTCAAGGCTTTGCGGCGGACGTGATCATGACAATAGATGAGGACGATGAAGTGAGAATGCACGTGATCTTAAGATCACCATTCTTTTATCGCCGGAGGTCACTGATTCATCCGTAATCTCGAGACTAGACAGTGAATCGAAACTCAAGCGCAAATATCACTTCTAACAAAGGGAAGAACACGGGTGTGATCCAGGGTCCAACCGGCGCTATTCCTGGTTGATGCTAGCTCCCTTATCGATAAGGAAGTTGCCCTGCCATGGGAAAATTCACTTTTTTTCCTCATCGCTTACAGCCTGTCTCAGACCCTCAGCATAAGTTAAGATGGGGAAACGATCGATTGCCGAGGTTGGCGATGCAGAGCTGTCCAGAAAGAAGAGCAAGAAGGACAAATCGGAGAAGTCCAAGAAACAAGATGTCGCAGACGCAGTAGAGACGAACGGCGACAGTGTAGCCGTTTCTGAGGCCGAGCGCAAGGCCGCGAAGAAGGCGAAGAAAGAAGCAAAGGAGGCCAAAAAGGCGAAGAATTCCGAGTCTGCCCCTGTTACAGAGGATGAGGATGCGGCAAAGGCAGCCCGGAAAGCCGCGCGCAAAGCAGAGAAGAAGGCAGCCAAGGAAGCAGCGAGCGCTGCCACCACAGCGCCCACCTCGGTCGCAACTTCAGCGGTCGCCTCGCGCGTCGAATCGTCCGCTACGAGCCCCGAGCCCACCGCAGACGGCGAATACCAGGAGGATAAGGAATTATCCCAACTTCCCCAGTCCGAGATCGATGCCTTCCTCACCAAGCACACCGTTACGATCGACGATCCGAAACCTGGCAAGAAGTTGCGCCCGATCACAAATTTCAAATATCTGCCGATTAAGAACGAGGCATTTGCTAAATTCACAACACCTACTCCTATTCAGGCTGCGGTATGGCCATCGCTGCTCTCAGGACGGGATGCGATCGGTGTGGCAGAGACCGGCTCTGGTAAGACTCTGGCTTTTGGCGTGCCTTGTGTGCGCTATATCCAGTCTTTGCCAAAGAACAAGCGCAAGGGTGTGAAGGCAGTCATTGTTTCACCTACTCGCGAGTTGGCAGTTCAGATTCACGACCAGCTGGTCACACTGGCCGGTCCTGCAGGACTCGGAGTTGTCTGCGTATACGGAGGTGTACCCAAGCCTCCTCAGATTGAGGCTCTCCGCACAGCATCTATCGTTGTAGCGACACCTGGTCGCCTCAACGATCTTGTGGGAGAAGGCAATTGCGATCTCAGCAACGCCGACTACGTTGTGCTTGATGAGGCTGATCGAATGCTCGACAAGGGTTTCGAGGAGCCCATCCGTCAGATCATTACAGAGTGCCCCAAGAAGCGTCAGACACTTATGTTCACGGCGACATGGCCCCCCTCGGTCCGCGAGCTTGCGTCTACCTTCATGGTTTCGCCTGTCAAGATCACGATCGGTGACAATGTCTCCGGCGAGCTTCGCGCTAACGTCCGTATCAAGCAGCAAGTCGAGGTTGTCGATCCTCGTGCTAAGGAGCAGCGTCTGCTTCAGCTTCTCCGGCAATACCAGTCAGGAAAGAACAAGGACGATCGTATTCTAGTCTTCTGTCTGTACAAAAAAGAAGCCACGCGTATCGAACAGTTTATCCAGAGGTCAGGCTTCAGGGTCGGCGGCATCCATGGCGACCTGAGCCAGGACAAGCGTACTGCTGCATTGGCTGCCTTCAAGGAGGGCAAGGTTCCGCTGCTTGTAGCTACTGACGTGGCTGCTCGTGGTCTGGATATCCCAGCTGTGAAGGTCGTCATCAATGTTACCTTCCCCTTGACAGCTGAAGACTACGTCCACCGAATCGGTCGGACGGGTCGTGCCGGACAAGATGGCCTTGCGATTACGCTCTTCACCGAGCACGACAAGGGCCTATCCGGATCGTAAGTGTCATCTTAGCGCAGATCTACGAGCACACACTAACAACGCGTAGTCTCATCAATGTCCTCAAGGCAGCCAATCAGCCTGTGCCAGAAGAGCTGATGAAGTTCGGCACTACAGTCAAGAAGAAGGGTCATGAGGCCTACGGAGCGTTCTACAAGGACACTGGTGACATGAAGGCTGCGACGAAGATCACATTCGATTAGATGTCTGAGGTCACTTTGCAGCTCGCCGCACGCACGCTGGCTTTCCAGTCGGCGATGCAAGTGCTTAGCTGCATTGCCCTGCAGCCCAAGCGGGGGTCGATCTAGTATTTCCTAGCGGAGGCGTTTCGGCACACCTCAAAAGTCCCGAGTTAGACCGCTCAGTTTGATTAGATGGAGTTTTGTTGCGGGTTACAGAGCATTAAATTTCTACTACTTGTGTCATAATCATACGATTTATCTTCTGTGGGGTCTGTGCCACATCAAATAATCGCCGTTTACAAGAATTTCTGGGGTCGCCGCAACGACAAATGCTTCACAGACGCCGGCTGTTCAGCCTCCAAGGCTTCTGGCCATTCCAAATGCACGTGGGTAGCGTCCCACACCTCTGGTAGCAGGAACACACCAAAATTGCACTACGACCCCCCTTGTGCGATGCTGCACCCTCTAGCAGTTCACCGCGGGCTTCTCAGATGGCCTTACAGCCTTTTACCTCGCTTTAGGCGCACCTTAGTCGCAGCCAATCGTCACTAAATCGCATTAGTAGGCCATCGGTGGCAGACTGACCACGCCATTCCCGCAGCCAAGCTGTTTCCACGCGGGTTTCTCGTGCGCTCACACGCTCTGGCTGGGATGGGTGGCCTCTGACGCCTCTGCTAAGGGGACCTCGGGGAGCGTGTGGGTTCTCAGCGCCCGGCAGGGTTTCCAGCGGCGTTGTGATTGGGCCCTGGAATACTTCCGGATGTGGTCGCCGACTACCACATCGCCGACTGCTGACTGTATGGGCCTGCGAACACGAAACTGCGAATCCTTCGTTCTACGTTCGGGACGGCGAGCATGCGGACGGGTTTAATATATATCCCTTTCACACGAGACCCGCCAGTGGCAGAATGTGTTTTTTAAGTTCTTTGCTCTAGCCTCGGTTTCAGGAGTCTTTTTTCGACCACATTTTGACGAGGCGGTTTTGTCGTGTACGCTGGCGATTCCGTGAAATAGTCCTTCTGGCCGCGCAAAAACAAAGGACAGCAACCGAGTGGCTGACTTGGCCCACGACTCCATACGTTCTCTGTCTCGGGCCTTCCACTCGTTCTTGCACTGTACATCTTGCATCACCGCGCTGTCATATCCGCTTCTCTCCAAATCCACAAATACGAGCTCGCCAACATGTGCAAGAAGGCAGCATGCGACACATGCAGTACGTCTTAACTCCGCTCTATCTCCTGGCTAGCATCCAACTCCAACGCATACATACTAACACCACCCCTTAGACAAATCGACATGGTGGGGCTGCGGCAAGCACGTTTCCGGTGTTATGAACCACATTCCCACGGCCGAATGGTGCACATGTACACCAGGGGTGATAGTAGACGATAAGACCTACCCGCCCATGGGTACACTTGCGGCTGCGTGACTAGATGGGGAATGTGGTTCCCTTGGGACATCGAGGGAGAAATATCTCTTCTCCATGATCCAGGGTATGAACGGTGGGCCACATCCAAATCACCCGAAGCAAAAGCCGGCAGCAGCAAAGACATGACATCAGGGGGAGATGGTGGTGGGAGATGAAGCAGTACAGGAATGGAAGTCCGCGTGTGGGAAAGACAGAAGAGCAGGGAAGACATGTAGGCATACCTTTAGACGGGAAAGAGATATGAGTCAGCAGCGGAAAGACGGTCTTATGAGCACATCACGGCGTTTGGGCAGATTTCGGGCAACGCATAGCGGCGTCTCTCGACAGGTTTGGATCTCCTTGCATACGAAGCTTACACTTTTCTCAAGACGTGGATCCGCGATTCGCGGTGGAGTCAATAGCACAAATATGGTTGCATCATCGACATTGCAATACAAGAACGTATTGATTTCCAAACCGTCGTGTCTCAATATCTGCCCAAACGAGTAACGCCGTCCCGACCGTGACCAGACCCAAGGTATCATTTCGCGTAACTCATAACAAATAATAGCGTTAGACACATGACGCATACGCTTTACGCTGATGCCTGTATAGTCTTGTATCCCTCAGACAACATTTTCTGAACGTCCTCATCTTTGTGTTGCAGACAGCCCAACGTGTACTCGACATCTCGCCATTGTCGCTCGTTCTCAGCGCGAGGCAATCTGGCGGCAAGTTTGCCGGCAAGCTGCTTGGCTTGTTTCTCCTATTAGTGATTAGTGATATTTTCTGTGTAACGTCGAGCTACATAGAGACTTACTTTCTCAATGTACCCAGCGAGGTATTTGATGATGCGCTTGAAGGCGTCTTCATTGAGTGCCGTATCAGCACTGAGAGTGCTGAACATATCAACGAACTGGTTGTAAATGGCGTTGTCCTTCGTGGATAGCTCGCTAAAGAATTGGCGCGCCATTTCTGTGGTCTTCTTATCGCTGTCCTCAATACATTTGGCCATCTCGGCAAGCTGACCCTTGACTTTGACTTGACCAGCCAAAATGAGGAATGTCAGAGTCTGCAGACATGTTCGCTTTACGCTCTGATCATTGTCATTGAGACGGCGGTATAAGGACTCGGTATCCTGCTCAATCAAGTGGTTGAAGCAAACTGCCATGTCCCCAAGAGCGATGACAAGGTTGCTGCGGACAACAGCATCCTGACTGCGCTCGAGGATGATGAGAAGTAGGTCGAGGTTGTTCTGGCAATACGTCTGACTGACGCACATAAGCTTGCCCAAGCACAGCGCAGCTTGAGCTTGTAATGTGGGGTGGTTATACGAGGTGTTGTTCGCGCAGATATCCGATACTAGGGAACCAAAATTGGCAAGAAGAGATTGAGGACCAAACAGTAGCTCTCGCTCACGAACTTGAGCAATGGCATCCGTGAAGTCATCCTCGTTGGTGCCTGCCATCAGATCAAGATCGTCGGCTTCAGCCTCGAGTGCAGGTGTCGGATCCTTTATCGCACCCCTCCTGCGCCCCTTCTTCATGGGTGTAGGATCGGGAGCAACTGAATTCCGAGGCGCCGCCTTCTTGTCTTTCTCCTTCTCTGCTTTTCGACGTTTGAACTCAAGCTCACATAGCTCGAGGTGGACAATCTGCTTGATAGCGACATGTCCAACAATGAACAGAAGCTGCGATAATGCTAGCGCCGAATTTTGTTTTTTCGATTGTGACGCGTCAATCGCAGGCGCATCAGGCATCTCTTTATCATCATCCACATCCATGGGCTCCGCGTCCACATCCATGGGCTCCGCGTCATCACCTTTCGGGCCTGAACTCGTTGATGGTCGAGAAGGTGCCTTCGGAGCAAACACACGTTTGGCTACTTGTCTGATGATCTCCGAGCATAGAACATCGGGGTGTTTCGAGAGTACATAGATCGCGCTGATCGCTTGATCTGCGACTCCGAACCATTCCTTACTATCGGACTCCAACTCGCACATCGCGGCCAACCTGACCAGAACAGCATGGTCATTCGGCAGCTTCACGACTGGAGCAGGAGCTTCACCAGCCTGTAGCTTACCAGAAGCAGCGCTGATTCGGCGCAAAGCGACGCATGTGTAACGAGCGAGCCCAAAGTCGCGACGCCCGAGTTTCCCCAAGCCAATCTTCAGACACGTCTCCATCTCTTGCACAACAATGTCAGGTGAAGAAAGCGCCAGCATGCCCAGCACAATGATAGCACCCCGACGCTGTCTCATGGCGAAGTCCTTCTTCAGATATCCGTATATAGCCCAGAGTTTCTCAATGACTAGGCTGTTGACCAATCCTTGCTTCATCATGGTACTCAAAAGCTGTTCAAGAGAGATTAGGTCGGCGGGCGTCGTGTCAAAGGTCAGGCTGATCATGCCTTGAGTGATGTATTTGGCGGCCTGATCTGCGTCACAGCCTGGAGGTGCGTTGAAAAACAAACCTTTGTAGCAATCAATAAGGTGCGCCTGGACGCCCTTACCTTCGTCGCTGTTGCCCTTGGTCCAGATAAGTCGAAGCATTCTCTTGATACCGAGCCTCGCGTTTGTAATCTTGTATGCGTCGATTGTGGTAAAAAAGTCCATCGCTTCAATGACCTCGTTCTTATTCTTTGAGGAGAGTAGCTGCATCACTTGCTCGGCCGCATCATTGACAACCTCAATGAATCTTAAGGCTTGCCGAACAAAAGAACGAAGCTTATTGAACTTTTCGAGTTCTTGCATGTTCTGAGCCTCCCTCTCTCTCTTCTTGATCGCAGCAGCGTGCTCTTCGGCACTCATCTCTTCTGGATTCTTCGTAACACCAGCATCTGTCTGGGTGGCGTCAAGGAGCATGGATTCATCGACATCACCTGGCGCGCGCTCCTGGAGCTCTTCCACGGGAGGCTTCAACGAGGCGATGTTGGTATCGATGTCTTCCAGCCCTTTCTCCCAGTCTTTAGTAGTCAACAAACCATTATACATGACTGAGAAGGGGTGTGTCTCAACCAGTTTCGATAGAAGCTTGATGGCATTTCGGCGTACGTTACTGCTCTTGTCCTTCAAGCTTTGTTCAGCAGAATCTGTGGCAACCTGCCGGCGCTTGCGGCCTTGTTTTGAGGCCATGTGAGGTAAATCGCAAAGCTTAATGTAAACCTGCATGACTCGGCAACGGCAGTAGGGATTTACGTCCAGAAATCGCTGCTCCAGAACATCGAAAAAAATATCGATGTTTCTCCTGTGCGCATCGCTGCGGTCGTCTTGACTCAACTTGCTAAGCATGTTGATGAGGTTGCCGCATACTTCGATCATAGCGCAACGTAGAGTGTACGCCTCGCTATCCAACAAGTTATTGAGAAGTGCTCCTTGTTTGATGATGACATTTGGTAATAACTCGGAGATCTTGATTAGAAACGTCGAGACTGATTTGGGCCCTTTGAGATCTGTGGCGCTGTACTCTTTCGCACTGATATCTTTGAGGACATCTTCAGCCAATTGCGAATAATCGTAGGCGTCAGCGAGCGTATGAAGGAATTCGGCCATAGGTTCAGAGAGGTGTTCGAAATACGTAAGGCACTGGTTGATCGATGTCTGTGCTGTGTATGCATGGCCATGGTGCTTTACTGCGATACATAGCACCCTAAAGCAGTGGTTTCGGATGGCGTTGTTCTTGACCCTGGCTTCATTTTCCAGGATGTGGTAGACTGGTTTCGTGAAAAGGCTGATGAAGGTGTCTCGCTCTGAGGTGGTGACGAACACACGGCTCAGCTTCAGCTTCAGGACCTTGCTGACCCTATCGAGTGCAGTCTCGAGCTGTGCAGCTGCGTCCCATGCCCCATCCTTGCTGCTTCCTGTCTTTGATTTTGCCGTCTTACCCCTTCCTCTTGCTACTGGCGCCGAGGTCGACTTCTCTAGCGCTCTAGTTTCGACTGCGGATATGGTCCAGCGCAATAAGAAGGCGTACATCTCCAAAATGTTCTTGTGGTGTGGGATCGCATCTTGTTCCTCAGCTTCGAGATCGGCATGGACGATGTCGGCTTGTGTCGAGAGCGCGGACACAAGGAGATCGAGAATCTTGCCGAGTGCTGTTGGTGGTATATGAGATGAGCTCCTGATATACGCAGTCTGGTCAGTTGTTTGCTCTGCTGACTTTGTGCAAGAAAAGATGGCGAAGCGGAACCTACTTTAGAAGGAACTGGATTGTGTCGAAAACATGGCTGCGACTTATCGCATCTGGGTTCTCTGCCACGGCGTCGACGACAGGGTTCAGTTCACTGTTGATTAACGATAGCGAAGACAGCGCTTCTGGGTCTTCTTCACATTCCTGAAGTGCTTGAGGTGCTTCCAGCGTTGGGATTGTGGAGGGGTCGCTGTCAAACAGCTTAATCGCCTCATTAATGTCGAAATCCACGCGCGCCTCCATGATGCGCAGAGTCGCGTGAAGACAACGAGAAGAAAGCGAAAAACAAAAAGGGGCGGCGACGCAGCGTCGTTGCAGCCGTGTTGTTGCGAGCAGAGAAATGGTGCGGGCACCTTCGAAATGGAAGGCAACGGCTTAGCTTTGTTTGTTGTTTGTTGCCGGAAATGGGCTAGCGGTTTCTATTTCGCGTCTTTCAATCTGTGGAACCGGACTGATGCTCACACACCCGAACAACAAAACAACTCTTGCCGCACCCACCATGGCAAAAGCTCGCGTATCGCTGCAGCGCCAGGCAGAACAGATTGACGTGCACGAGGATGACCTGAAAGAGGAGGACCTGAACTCGGAACTAGGCGAAAGCATGGATCCCCTCGATGAAAGCGGGCACACCGTCAACAGCAGTGACGAAGAAGTCGAGGATGCTGTAGCTGAGGATATGGCACGTTTTGAAGAGTCCTTTGCTGGTATCACTAAGAGATTTCGATTGATCAACCGAATCGGTGAAGGTAAATTCCCAGATATTGATCTGCTGCATGCAGCGTCACATGGCGGGGCTTACAATGCTGGCAGGAACGTTCTCGACTGTATACAAGGCTGAAGATCTGGAGTACAGTAAATATGACAACAAATGGGACATTGAGGAGCGTGAGAACAAAAATTGGTCATCACTAGGGCACCGTAAACGATCAAAACGACCGCACTATGTTGCCATCAAAAAGATATACGTCACGAGTAGCCCTATTCGTATCTTCAACGAGCTTGAGTTGCTCTACGATCTTAGAGACTCGGACTCAGTCTGTCCTTTGATTACTGCCTTTCGTCATCTGGACCAGGTTGTTGCTGTGCTACCGTACTTTCAGCACCACGACTTCCGCGACTACTACCGAGAAATGAAAATCTCTGAGATGCGGCTGTACTTCCGAAGTATGTTCACGGCGCTTCGTGCGGTGCACCAGAAGAAGATTATTCACCGCGATGTCAAGCCGACCAACTTTCTCTACAATCCAGCATTGCAGCGTGGAGTTCTCGTTGATTTTGGATTGGCGGAGCGCGAGGGTACAGATTGGCACCCATGCGCTTGTCACCTTACCGACGAAGATCGCCGCCACAGAGTGACACACAGCGTGTATGCGCAAACACAATCATCGGGTCATAATGCCTCCAGTTATCCAAAGAACGATACGCGGAACAGCCGCCGAGCCAATCGAGCAGGCACTCGCGGCTTTCGTGCCCCCGAAGTGCTCCTAAAATGCACGCAACAGACCTGCTCCCTTGATATGTGGAGCGTAGGGGTCATCTTATTGACTATGCTGTCCCGCCGCTTCCCATTTTTCCACAGCGCGGACGACATTGATGCGTTACTTGAGATCGCTACTATTTTCGGTCGCAAGAAGATGAGGGAAACGTCTTTGTTGCACGGGCAAGTCTTTGAGACCAACATTCCTAGCTACAGCGAGAGCGGCCATAGTCTTGAGAAAATCATTCTGTGGTGCACAGGAAGGACCGGTGATAAGACGGCGCCAAAGAAAGAGTTGGAAGGGGACGAGAAGGAGGCTGTACAATTCCTGTATCGTCTGATGGAGTGCAACCCAGCCAAACGTATCACTGCTGACGAGGCTCTTCGGCATCCCTTTATCGTCAAAGCCGATGTTGACAGCGAAGTCGAAGATGCGATGATTGACACTGTCGAAGCATAGAACAATCGACGACGATGACGCATTTACGATAAAATTCAGCATGGAAGGCGTTTGGGTGTGGCAGAATTTGCCTTGAAGCATTGTATCTGGAGTTTTTGGCCATCTGGTGGAGTCCATGTGATGAGATAATATGATACCCTTCATCCTTGTATGTTCTGGCCTCTCGAAACACCGCTTGAGATAATATACAAATACAAGGCACATGACCTCCAGACCTACAAATGCTAGCCTGTGATACATCAACAGCCGTTTGATCTTGTACAGAAAGAACATAATATCCTACACCATTATACTGCGCGTGTTTATGTTCACTCAACCTGTTTCCTCGCATTCTCAGCCCTTTCCGCAGCATGTCTCTCGGCTCTATTCTTGATCTTCTCTGCCCTCTTCCTCTCGCGCTTAGTCTCTACCTGACCTCCTTGCCCTGAGTGCGCCTCCCTGCCTCCCTTCCCCGCTCTTGTCTTCTCCGCCTCCTGGTGCAACCTCATTTTCTCCATGGCCTCCTCGAGCGACGGAATTTGTACACCCTGTTTCTTCGCCTGTGCCAATCTATGCACGCTCGCTTCTCTCCCCCGCTCCGCCGCGCGAACATCCTTTAACAGCCGCTCTTGCACACGCAGCTTGTCCAGCTCCTCTGCGTTCAACACCCGCGGCCTGTTCTCGACGGGCTCGCCAAATGGTGCGACGATCGCGGTGACTACGTGCCGGATTGTGGAGCTTGTGCGATGGCCGGAGGTGATGCGGACGACGTCGCCTTCGACAAGCGAATTGTTTGGATCCGACACGGTGTAGTGCTTGTGTGAGGGGAAGTGCTTGCGAAACAACTTGTTCCATTCCTGGCCTGCTACGCGGACTTTGACTGCGCGCGACATTTTTCCGGCAGATACAACGACACCTACTTTCTGGGAGGTGATGTATTGTTGCACCAGAGGTGCGGCCGTAGTGGCCTTGACCGCCGCTTTTGTTGCCATGGTTGGGGAGGGAAGATGTGATTGAGCCTTTCAATGCGCCAAGCGTTGTAGAGTTTCGTTCTGAACTGTAGACGAGTGTAGACAGCAATTCAATGCGTCTCTTCTTTTGTAATCGAACTGCCGGATTCGCTGACGCGGTGATGCTGCCGCAATCGATGTACGGAGATGCTGGCCCTCTCCGCAAAAGTTCGACGCGAAGACGAGCGCGCCAAGCTCTGCTCCGATTGGCCGGGATGTTGACATTGGCCGATGTTGATATCGTGTCCAAAGCTCCAGGAAGATATAGCCTCAAGTTTCACTTCGCGCTTGTCTTTCACATTGACTGTTGCTCGTGCGGGCATTGCTGAGGCAGTATTTCCCTGCGATTCATGTAGCTGTTTCGCTGTTCCCATCAACGCTACCTTTCCTGCTCGAGACGCTGCGACCTCTCCACGCACCACTGCTGGTGCTCCACATAGGACAAGATGTTCTTACGGATAGCACATCTGGTGCTCATATTGTGCTTCGCACTGCTGGTTATCAGTGCAGAAGACTACTATAAGGTATGCTGAAGAGTCTCCGTTAACCGCCTACACGTTCAACCTTGCGCCTAGTACTAACCTGTTGCAGTTGCTAGGACTTAAGAAAGATGCTTCCGAGCGCGAGATCAAGAAAGCCTACCGCACTTTGAGTAAAAAATACCACCCAGATAAGAACCCGTATGTCGAACAAATTACCCTCCCCTTCCCATTTCCTTCATAGGCTAAATTGACTCCCAACTCAGCGGAGACGAAACCGCAAATCACAAGTTCGTCGCAGTCGCCGAAGCCTACGATATCCTCAGTGTGGAGGAGACACGCAAGATCTATGATCAATACGGACATGACGGTATTGAGCAGCACAAGAAGGGCAACGGCCCCGGTCAGCGCCACGACCCCTTCGACCTCTTCTCGCGCTTCTTTGGCGGTTCAGGTCATTTTGGACACCAGGGCGGAGAGCGACGAGGCCCCAATATGGAAGTCCGTGTCGCTATTCCTCTGCGGGACTTCTATAATGGGCGCAAGACCGAATTTACGATTGAAAAGCAGGCTATTTGCTCCGCATGTGAAGGCTCTGGATCAGCAGACGGTCATGTGGAGACATGCGGTACCTGCGGTGGACGTGGTGCTGTGATCAGGAGGCAACAACTTGCCCCGGGGCTTTTCCAACAAGTACAAATGCAATGCGATGCCTGCCATGGCAAGGGCAAGACGATCAAGCACCCATGTCCTGTCTGTCACGGCAGCCGGGTAGTCCGGGAATCCGAGACCCATGAGCTGGACATAGAGAAGGGCATGCCCAAGGGCGTACGCATTACTTATGAGAATGAGGCCGATGAAAGTCCAGATTACGTTGCTGGAGATCTGATTGTGCACCTCGTTGAAATGGACCCTGCACTCGGCGAACAGGACCACGAACGCACCGATGGCACCTTCTTCCGCCGCCGCGGTTCCGATCTGTTCTGGCGCGAAGTACTCTCCTTGAGGGAGGCGTGGATGGGCGACTGGACGCGCAATGTTACACATCTGGACGGTCACATTGTCAAGCTCTCTCGCAAGCGTGGCGAAGTCGTGCAGCCAAACACTGTCGAGATTCTGAAAGACGAGGGTATGCCTGTCTGGCACCAACAACTGGAGAACAACGATGGACTGGTATATGGCAACTTGCACGTCGAGTACGTTGTTGTGCTACCAGACCAAATGGAGAAAGGCATGGAGAAGGACTTCTGGGCTGTATGGGATAAGTACAGGAAGAAGAGCGGTGTGGTCCTTGACCGTGCTCTGAACAGACCGGAGGGCGAGATCAAGATGCCGAGTGCGGACGGCCACGATGAATTATAGAGCATGATAGACGAATTCTTGCATGGTACGGATACCCGTAGGTGAGAGGAGTCATGGAGTTAGACCGTGCAACCCCCGATGTGTGCATAGAGCAGATTCGAAACGTAAAGAGTGAATAAAGTCAGTAAGCACCTCACAACCTCTACACTCTCGCCGAGACGATCCACAAGGGCAGGCTTCACCTGATCCATCTAGTTTGTGGACACTCGAGCGTAGGAGATGGTGGTCAGCATATAACAATGAGGCTCAACTATCCCGGCAAATCTGTGCCGATCCTTGTTCGCAGCTGACTCCGCTTCCTCACCTGTCCTCGCAAGCCTGACCTCCGCCCCCACACTGCACCGTCACGAAGCCGCAAGGCCTCCACCGGTGATCGATATGGCGCCCATACCCAGCCTCGCGCGTTCCATATACGTAGAGTCTAGGATTAAGTAGCATCAATGCATACCCTTGTTACCCAAGCTTCTTGTTTGCTTTTGCTTTCCCGGCGTTGCAGTCGTTGCAGCTGCACTGTCTTGTTTGCACCTTCCGAACTGCGACTCCTGCCTTCATGAGACAGACAGATATCGAACATTGAGCTTGACTCACTTATAGCCTCGCCGTCATGAGCAGCCTCAAGCGTTCGAAATCAGATCCACCACCGCCCATAACCGTCGAAGATACTGCGACTGGGCAGCCTCCACAGCCTTCCTCGTCACCCACAACAGGTAATTGAGTAGCCAGGAGGTTTTGGGAGTCACTGGCTGATCCGTAAGTAGAGCGAGCGCAGACGTTCGACGTTCGGCCAACATACAATCGTGAGGACTCACGACCAGACACCCGTCAGCGCCGAGCTACTCTTGGTCATAAACGCAAGCACAGCCCCAACCTCCAATGGCACGAAGAATGGACCGACGAACGATGGAAACATGGACGTGTGTTGATGATCGACTATGTTGGGAGAGACCGTACCCCGGAAGGCAGAAGGAAGGTTGTCAGTCAAGAATTTTGCGACGTGGACAGCTTGCGCAAGTTTTACACGAAGAAAGATCGCTCGCAGCAGGCCGCGCTTCGCGTCATCCATGTACAGAATGCTCCTTGGGCAACGCGCTTTCTGCTGAACAAGTTCAATATCGACGGAAGCCATGACCTCGTTGGTACGACTTTTGGGAATTGGGCTCAATACGAGCGGCCTCTGGTACGGAATAACAAGCCTGTCCCTAACGGAAGAACGTTCCGGACTCAACGAGATCCTTGGAGAGGCATCAGTCGTGCGTCGTTCAGTTGTGATTATCTGAAGCATTTTCCGAGGGGCAAAGTACGAAAGGCTAGAAATGGCACCAAAATGATGGAGCTCAACGGCTATGACGCGGACGAGATGCCTTGCTATACCTACGATGCACTTGTGCAGCGTCTCTCAGTCTACGTACAGTTGAGTACATCTCCGCCCGGGTCTGCAACTGACCCGGATATACCCAACCCGTACAATGAGGAGGATTTCGAAGACTACCAACGCTTGAAGAAATCTTATGGCGACGTCAATGCGAATGAGCACAGAGAGAAGTATATCTCCAAACTCAACACTTTCGACAATGGCAGTACCATTATTGTCTTCGAGTCATCGCAATCCGGCGATGTTAAGGACACGCTGATCGGCGCCCGGCAAGAAGTAGAGTCCCGCTGGCGACGTCTCACGTTTTATCTCTCACGTGCAGAGGCCTCCTCTGATGAGACTCTGACAGTTGAATGCATGGACTATATATTGAAAGACGTCTTTCAGGCACTCTCTTACAACTGGAATCGCTTCCTCGCCGCTTGCGAGACCCACGTTGGCATACTCGAAGACAAAATATACGACAATCCAGCAGACGAATCACGTGATCAAGAGTTATGGAGTAATAGCGCTCTGTGGCTCAAGGTGGAGCGCTTGATTTGGAAGCATCGTGACATGGTCGATGACATGCGTAACTACCTCCACGAGCTTGCATCGGGTGACCCGGGGGACGACGAATGGCTTGGAAATGCCCCCACCGAGCTCGAGCGCCTCACCAATCAATGCGAGCGCGATATTATCAATCCTACGAAAGAGCTTGCGGATTTGATGTACAAGAGCGTAGGCATTCGAGATGCCCGGCATTCCCTGCAGCTTGGCCTGTCTATGTGGCGCCTCAGCTGGATCACCTTCATCTTCTTGCCGCTCACATTTATGTGCGGCTTCTTCGGTATGAATGTCGACACTTTTGAGGGCAATCCAAGCATCAAGTGGTTTTTCATCACCTCTGTCCCGGTTTTGGTCACGGTACTCATCTTGTGGTACGGTGTAAAGCACTCCCTCTCGACGCAACGCCAAAATCCACTGCGGAGAGGAGTTTACGAAAACCTGTACCAAGACCTGGCAACAGACTATCCGCATTTGTGGACCAGACGCGGGCCAAGGACCGATCTCACTATGATTGGGACTTTTGGATTGATAAAATGGCGTCTAGTCACGAGGTGGTTCGGCAGCGAGAAACTGCAGAAGAAGGGCGATTACAACCCCGCAGTCGACGAGTTTGGCACCTGGTCTCGCATTAAACAGTATCTTGTTCGTCGCTGGCTGCCCGAGCTCCGTATCATCGTCGCAGATACGCTGCCCCGAAGCCGACGATCAGACGACGAGCCATTAGAAAGCATAGCGAGCACAGGAAAGGATCTCGGTGCCATCGCCGAACTGATGAGCATCGCGACACCCGTCGCCCTGGCTGAGATCGAGCCTACTGCCGCAAGTAGGCTGCAGCGTCGCAACCCAGTCGCCCGTTTGAAGAGTTTGAGCCCAACAAGAAGCGATAGGAGTGGAAGCGGAAGGCCGAGCAGTGATGGAAATGCTAGTGGGATTATGGTTGATGAGAGAGGACTCAGTGAATCTGAGCGAAGTGGAGACGAGGAGCAGGATCGGGAATTCGACAGAGCGCGGATAATGAGCCAGCAGCTAGTCGTGCCTTTCTTGAACGGGCGACTGTCGTCAAGGGACAGTTAAGAACCGGATGGCAGTGTACGCAAAATAAAGGGGCTAGTATCTTTACTTTTGTGATTCACATACATTTTCTCGGTATTTGTTTCTGCCTTGGATCTTTCTTAAAAGTCAATCACCTCCAAAAATGAAAAAAGACTTTCTGAATGTCTGTGTCTGCTACCTTCTTGTACAGTGTTGGCTAATTCGGGCGCAGATCGAATCTTAGGGCTTCAAGGGAAGCGTCGAAGTGCTTACAGTGGTGCCACAGCATATTTGTTTAAGCCTACAATGCGACGAGGTAGTGAAGCACGTCGACCTTAACAGCGGCACCGACCTCGTCCCTGTTTCGGCTTTGCATCGCATCCAACGGAGCACAGGTCGAAGAAGTCAAATGAGCAAAGCTGAATAGCTGAGCGTTTGCTGATGTGCAAGGCTGTGGTTTCTGCTAGGATGAAATCGCGGAAGGAACCCGCGCAGCTTACAACCAGATTTGCTAAGCTCGGAAGCTACAACATCCCGGACAGCCGCCCCGCGAGCCTTGCCTTAGCAACGCTTTTGTAAGCATTGTGAATCAACAAGCACTTGCCATGCTCAACATGGAGACATGCGCTCGGAGCAATTGCTCCGGTAGCCAGATTTCGCGTGTGATTGCATCAGCCATTATCGCGCTCGCTCTTAGATTTGCAAAACTGACTGCCTCATCACGTCATCCATGTCCATTGCTGCACGATCGCTGCTAATAGGCCTGGTCTTCGGCATACTTCTTGCCCTTCTGTTGCAGCAATTGACACCCCACATACAAGTGCCGATACGGATTTCACGCGAGACTCCGGCGAGTACTACACCGCTTCCAGATTCGGATTCGATGGCGCAAGTTCTTCGACAGATTGCTAGAAAGGTGGTGCGCGGCGCAAGTGCAAGTGGATCAAACTACAAAAGCATCACCGCTGCTCCCTCCTCTCTTCTGCATTCCAGACCCTCTGCTATTGCATCTTCAGCTTCTTCTTCGATACCCTCAAATTCTTTCTCTACCACATCACCGGCCATGGCTTCTTCCCAACTTACCAAGTCGGTCATTGAGGCCATCAAGGAGCGTCGCACATACTATCAGCTCAACAAGGAGGCGCCCATCTCAGACTCCAAGATAAAGGAGCTTGTTGAGCAGGCCCTCCTCCACGTCCCCTCCTCCTTCAACTCTCAGTCCACCCGCCTCGTGGTCCTGCTCAACAAGGACCACGAGCAGTTCTGGGACTACGTGATCGAGGTCCTCAAGCCCCTCACGCCCGAGGACAAGTTCGACGGCACCAAGCAGAAGATCAACGGTTTCAAGGCTGCCTACGGCACTGTACGTCGCTAAATTTTCTTTTTCTTGAGGCTCTCCAGGTGGAGCACAATCATGGCGCTGCGGCGCAGTGCGTGATGTGGGAGCTCCGGAGGCCCCACGATATGGCAATGCCGCCCCACATGCACAGCATGATGCAAGCCCCACTACTTGTTACGCCTGCATTAGCCACGCCAGAGCCACACAGCTAATTGAACTCGCAGGTCCTCTTCTACGAAGCCCCCGAGCCCGTCGAGAACCTCCGCAAAGCGTTCCCTCTGTACGCACACCACTTCGGCGACTGGTCCGAGCACACCAACGCTATGCACCAGTACGCGCTGTGGGTTGCGCTCGAGGCCGAGGGCTTCGGTGCAAACCTGCAGCACTACAACCCCATCATTGACCAGAAGGCTGCCGAGCACTGGAGCATCCCGCTCGAGTGGAAGCTCAGGTCTCAGCTGGTCTTTGGTGGCCGCGCTGGCGAGCCTGGCGAGAAGCAGTTCCAGAAGACTTTTGGCGAGAGGCTGTTTGTTCACGGCTCTAAGGAGTAGATTATAGACTAGAAGTAAGGAGCATCACATAGCGAATTGAGCATCTGAATTCATCAATTTTTTATATATGATGTGCAAGCTCCACGGCCCGTATGTGAGAAAGCCTGCTGATTGTGCGGGATGTTTCGCATGGTTTACTTTTCAGTTGTTGCAACACCCACTTGGTATATATAAAGGTTCATCATGCGTTCCATCTATCTTACACATTGATATCCGCTCCTCTACATAGTGATCTCGATTTATGTATCTGCTCATCAACAGCTTAGAAGCAGAAGACCTGGTCCTCGAGCTTGCTGACAGGCCTAGCCTTGGTGAAACCCAGACTCTCAGTTGCCTTCTTCATAGCGGCAACCATAGGTGGGGGTCCGCAGATCAGGACCTTGACGTCGCTGGCGGGCGCGGGAAGCTTCTCCTTGATCATGTCTGCGGTGACGAAGCCAACACCGCCGGTCCAGCCCTCAGGAGGGTTGTTCAGGACATAGTGTATGCGGAACTTGGGGTCCCTGGCAGCAAGTGCATCGAGGTCGTCCTTGAGAAGGATGTCGTCGGGGTTAACATTCGCAAAGATGAGGTCAATCTCGGTCTTGTCGCCAGCGGCGCGACCGCGGTGAATAGCCTTGATGACTTGCAGCATGGGTGTGATACCGGTCCCGCCAGCGATCATACCAAAGTGCCTGACCATGTTGGGGGTGTAGACCATTGCGCCCTTGGGGCCCTTAACCTTCATCTTGTCGCCAATCTTTAGGTTTGCAACATGCTTGGAGATATTACCGGTGGGATACGCCTTGATCAGGAGATCGAAGAAACCCTTGTCGTTGTCGGAGGAGGTGGGAGTATACGAGCGAACTACTTCCTTGGGTTGGCCTTCAATGGTAGCAGCGAGAGAGATGTGCTGGCCAATGGGCAGACCGAGGATGTCTGACTCCCTGGGAAGCTTGAAGCGATAACTGCACGAATTGGTTATTATGGCACTGGAGGACTGTAGTGGACGTACATGGCCGTGTTGTGGGAAAGCACAGTCTTCTCCCCAAGCTCGAACTCCTGGAACACGTCAGGCTTCAAGACCTTGCGGCCACCACCTACAACTGTTAGTGATCAGGTCTGCTTGTCTAGAGCTTACTAAACATACTCTGGCTACCAAAAATGACAGCGCCAGTCAGGACGGCGGTCAGGGCAAAAACGTATGGAAGCCACTCGCTTTTGAACGCAGCGGTTCCAATCAGCAGGACGGCCGAGGGCACGTAAATGCCAGTGACATACTTCGTCGCGAAGGGTGAAGACATTATAAAAAAAAGGTCCCGGGGCTCGTGAAGAGACGACTGTATATGAAACTGTCAATTGATATCCAGAGGCGCGACTGAAGACGCTGGAGTGTGGGGTAGCTCGGTGAATGATCGGTGCTCAGCAAAAGTTGCTCCGAAGTCGAACCACTTGGCTTGGCAGGGTCGCTCTTTTCCCGCACGAGTGATGAGAGCCGAGGATCTTTCAGAGTAGAGATGAATTCCGCAACAACGGAACACGAACGCCGGCAGATGCAACGGAATTGAGCAACAGGTCAATTCCTGGTATCGTGGTGCTTGTATGTCCAGCCTTTTGTAATTGTTCACTCGCAACGATCACCGTCCCGCACGGACAGAGTGAGCAATTTGGGAAAGCGAATCCTGTCCGCGGCGGCCTCCCGTGAACGATATCGGGTCGAGCAACTCTTCGAACAGCCTTCTCACAATCGTCTACTAACAATCAATGACTATCTCTAAACTGCACATGACGAAGAGCGCCCCCGGTCGAATTATGGAGCTTTGCATCGCGTGCGTGGCATGAAGCCACCCAATGCGTGATGATGCGCGAGGAGTGATACGTATGCGCATTGATCTGCATACTAATTCTTCATGTATGCCCATGGATCTCGCTCTAATGTTTAAAAGAAGAATGCCAGTTCATTTCCTTGAATCTGCTACCCCTTCATGAAGTGAAATACTGTCCCTCGAAAACGACGTCACGTCGAAGATCGACGGCCTAGAGTAGCCCGATAGACCCTCTAAAAATGCCAACTGCGGCGTGGCGCGTCCCGTGCTTTTGCATCCATCCTGCAGCCCTGCTGCTGCGCCTTAAGACCAAAAATACTGTACACTGCCTTGGTGCGAAGAATGACTCTAATGAAAGGAAGAGAAGGAACGGCTTAGGTTTCTGGCCAGCAGCGACACTGATTATGGCACCATCGCCTTTGTTGTACAACAATCATGGCTGAAGCCCCGCTTGCCCTCCTCCTGGAATACCTGGATGCAAATCTGCAGCCAACATTTGTCGTCCAACTTTCGCATCTAGATCGGAAATCGAGTGGGAGTGAACGGGGATTTATTTTTGCGCATGCCAATCCTGCGCTGTTGGGTCTTGAGTCTCTCCATATTGAAATTGTCAAACAGCTACACCACAGTTCGGATGCTTCGCGCCTGGTCAACCTCGGCAGACCGTCTCGAAAGAATCCGGCCAGCCATACGGCCTCATTCTGTGGGATCGATTGGGTTGTCACAATCGTTGGCAACAAATGGCTCATAGCCGTGGCGACAGATTTGCGCGATAGCCCGAATGATGGTGGACATGCCAGGACTTCTCAGGCCTTGCCCTTGACAACTTACCCTACCAAAGCGAATATTCACGATCTTAAGGGCACTGACGCCTCTGATATTTCGGTACATGAGACTGGTCAGAGACGCCTTTTGGGAGCCGTCAAGCCCAATGGCCACTTGGGCGACGTCCAGTACCTGGAATGGATGCGTCAGTACGATTGGGCATCTTCGCCAGTCGGTCCAGTTGACGGCTGGCCCAAAGAACTTCGAAACATGTGCGAATTTGCTCTGGCAACATCAGACCCAATCAATATATTTTGGGGAGACGAATGCACTTTGCTGTACAACCACGCTTATTCGATTATCGTTGGAGACAAACATCCTCGTGCGATGGGCCGACCTTTCAAGGAGAATTTCGAGCAGTGGCCAGAGTACTACCAGCTGTTCCACCGCATGAAGGAGACTGGCCAATCCGTTCAGCAAGAGAAAATGCGGCGGATGCTCGTACGTGACGGTTTTCTCGAAGAGGACTTCTTTGATTTTCTTATGGTACCTATTCTAGCTGCAGATGGTGCCGTTGTGGGATTCACAACGCGGATCCATGAAGCAACACAACAGGTCATTTTTGAACGGAGGATGCAGATCTTGACTGACACCAATAAGGCTATATCGACGACGTACACTGTGCAAGATCTGTACGCCGCCGCGACTGATGTGCTTGACAAGCATACAAGTGACATTCATTTCGCAGCAATCTACATTACGGACCTCCAAGAACACACTTTGAATCTTACGCTTGAAGCTACTGCAGGCATGAACAAGAAGTTTCTTGGCCTTTCACACACGGACAACCTTCAGGGGCCACAGTTCGGTCTTCGCCATGCGCTCCAAGATGCCTGTAGGAGCCATGAGCCAAAAATCTTATCTACATCTGATGGCAGCCTGAGTCAAAGCACGCTGAGTCAACTGAAAGAACAAGGTGTCGAACCGTGTCGGGAGGTTGTCGTCCATCCACTGAAGTGCTTCGTCGAGGACAATATAGCCGCTGTCATAATCGTTGGCACCAGCCCGCTAAGGAAGTTCGACGAAGACTATCGTTCCTTCTTAAAGCTGCTGACAAGGCAAATCGAGAATGGTATTACTGTTGTTAGGGGAATTGTGAGGGAGAGGGAAATGCACAAGAAACAACTCAGTTCCGAGCTGGAGAGGAGATTGTGGCGCTTTGCAGAGAATGCGCCGGTAGGAATGTACATGTACAATGCCGAGGACGTGTTAACTTTTTGCAATACTGCGTTTGAGGATATTTGCGGAACGCCCAGGCAGAAACTTACTGAGCCCATGGCTTGGATGGAAATGATTCATCCAGATGGAGTTGCGGATATGACTGCAATGTGGGAAAGCTACACTCAGTCGAGACGCGATGAAGCCATCACGTTCGAGGTCCAATTCAAGAAGCCCTGGATCTCAAAGGGTGATGGCGCTGAAGTAATTCTGGATAGGACTTATGCATTGGGTATTCTTCAGTCTGAGTATTCCGACGAAGGTAAACTCAAAGGGACTTTGGGCTGCATCACCGACATATCGTCTGTCAAATGGGCAGAGAAGGTCCAGTCTGCACGGCTTTCCGAGGCAATAGAACAGAAGCGACAACAGGAGAACTTCCTGGACGTCATATCACACGAGATGAGTATGTATCCTTGGCGGCCATGATATCCAGGCACTGACTTCATATCCAGGAAATCCACTGAACGCCATCTTTCAATGTGCCTACGAGCTTGCAGAGAACATTAAGTCCAAGCTCAAGAACAGTGACCCTAGCCAGGAGCAAGCCGAGACATTGCACGAGTCACTTGATCTAGCAACGACAATTACATATTGCGCGAACCATCAGAAGCGTATCGTGGACGATGTCTTGACTCTATCAAAACTAGACGCTCGTCTTCTCCAAATATACCCAGAACCTACAAACCCGATCAAGCTGTATAAAGAGATTCTTGGACTATTTGCGCCTGAAATACGAGCTTCAGGCATGAACACGAACTTTATGGTCGGCGAGGGCTACAATCGCCTTGATGTCAAGCATGTCATGATCGACCCTAATAGAGTGACACAGATTGTCATCAATCTTCTGTCTAACGCCATAAAGTTCACAAAAAAAGGGAAGAAACGAGACCTTGAGATGACTCTCAACGCTCATATAGAGGAGCCAGCGAACAGACCCATGGGCACGAGATATGTCCTTTCAGGTGATCAGCATCAGGATCCTACATCCCTTTCAGAATGGGGGCATAAGGAGATTCTCTACTTGTCCTTCTCAGTCAAAGACAGCGGTCTTGGAATGACCCCGGAGGAAGCCAGCAACTTATTTCAGAAGTTCTCGCAAGCCTCACCTCGCACGCACACTCAATTTGGTGGATCTGGCCTAGGTCTTTACATTTCACGCAACCTCGCTGAACTACATGGTGGACGCATAGGTCTGAGTTCGCAAGCTGGGTTTGGTAGTACCTTCGAATTTTACGTCAAAGTCCGTCGAAGCGAAATCCAAGAGGTACCAGCCATGCTGACCGACGACCCGTCGTCTGGTGACGAGTTGAGGCATATGGTCATAACTTCGCCAGTAATGCAGCAGGTTCAACCCGTGCAACTTTCAGAACGATCTTCCTCCGAAGCCCAGACACCACCGTCTTCTTCGCAGAAGAACATTCTCGTCGTGGAGGACAACCTTATTAATCAGCGGTTACTATGCAAACTTATCACAAAGCAAGGCTATGATACCACGGCTGCAAACAATGGCGAAGAAGCCCTCGCAATCATGGCAAGCTCGACTTGGAACCCTGTGCATAGGAAGGCCAACAGCGACATCGTACCGACAATTGACATTGTTCTTTGTGACATTGAGATGCCCATTATGGACGGCAAGGCGTGTGTACGCCGTGTACGGCAACTCCAGCACGAAGGATTGCTGACTCGCAACATACCAATGATTGCGATCACGGGCAATGCGCGGCTTGAGCAAGTTGAGGAGATGAGGCAATGTGGCTTCAATGATGTTGTCACTAAGCCGTACAAGATCAATGAACTGCTGGGGGTTATCAAGCGGTACGTAGAGCAGTGCGATGACCCTTCGCCTACAGCAGTGTCTTGAGGAGAGGGGATAACAGAAGGGAGCGAATGGGACCTGTATGCACCTCAGAGAAGGATACAATGGTCCGTGCATGTCGCACTGTGGGACTTTGACTGGAGGGGGTAAGAGTTTCAGGATGGTGAGGCTGCTCTCCACGCATGGTTGCAAAGAATCACGTTGTACAATAGTGTTTGGTATAGCGACTTGAGAAATTGTACCATGTAACAAAAGTTGTGTTTTCAATATGAAACCCAAGTCGATGGTCAGTGATACCAGGAGGTAAAGATCGCCAATGCAATTACACTTCACGACCCCGTCCCAACCTCCTTTCATTCCCGGACAATTACTACCTCGTACTCGCGGCAACAAACACCCGATAAACTTCGTCACGCCTCTGATCGACAGGCACGTCTTATTCCCCGCTGCTTTTCCCTTGCCGCGCTCCACGCAGCACTCTACGGACCCAACTCCGCGGCGTCACTTCGCTTCCGTAACCCAGCGTCCTGTCTTGCCAAGCGCTGTTCCTTCCGCAAATGGTGCCTGATGCACCTCCTTCTTGCAACCTTGAGCGGCCATCGCTTATGACCGTGTTGCGCATCTTTTTCCTTTGTGGGGTATCATAGCTGAGGGTTATTCTCCGATATAGTGCTGTCTTCGATGCTGCGGAAGAAGATTACCTGAATAGGTAGTAAGACCGGCTGTGGGTAGTTTGATAGGGTCTAGCAGCTCGTGCTAGCAGGTCATCGTGTGCTTCGAGAAGGGTTGTGGAAGTATGCTCATGAGCTTTGTAGTGCGTTGTGGCTTCTGTGATGCGTGCGTATCTGTTGCTCCTCACCAGGGCTACAGTGTTGTGGCTTTGACTTCATTGTAGTCTTCAACCTGTCGCGATCCAGCCATGCTCATTTTGCTGTTGGTCCCACATCTTCCCAATCCTTGGAATCGATCTCGAGCTGCTGCTGCTTGGTCGATCTCGTCCATTCAAGCAGTGAATCTTTCTCAGATCTGAACAAGGTATCGACGGATCGGTAGTATGTCGCTTCCTCCAGAGGATAGTGATGTTCCGGGCGGATACGAGTGACAAGAAACAACAGCATGATGACCACGACTACGGTCCAGATTGGCACGAAACGGCGAAAGCAGAACATCTTGGCTGACAGTTGAGGTGTGTGTCAGTTCAGCATGGGAGTGTTTTTGCCATATATACAAAATTTGCTGTCCACTTTTCTTTCAGCACGAGTCAAAATCGTGGATACGAGAACCACGGATGACTGAGCTAGTTGTGGTGGTACGCCACAGGTTGGCCCGATACCTCGGTCTCTAAAATTAGACTCGAGCTCGCACTTTCCGAGCTGACCGAGCCAGCTATCGATAAACAGGAACATCAGCAACGACTAATTCTGCTCGTCGCTACTTCAAGACTATGAGAAATGCTTCTTGTTGAACTGATCAATGATCTGGCGTGCTGCAGTCACGATCTCAACTGCGCCAGGCGAGTCTGAATGACAGCAGAGCGACACTTGGTGGTCGCCGATCGGTAATTGCACTTCCTCGCCAGTAACGGCGGTCACGGATCCATTTTCGACTTGGCTCTTGATGTGTGCTTGAGCTTCCTCAGGTTTCCAGGGTCTGAAACTCGTTAATTCAGGAGGACAAATTGGTGCTATTTGGAAACGTACTGCTTCTTTCTGTCGATGACCAACTTGCCGTCTTTGCTGTACTTAACATCCCCGTATAGTTCGGCAACAAATGGCAAGCCAAGCTCTTTAGCTACCTCTTCGTGTAGAGTACCTGCGAGGCCAAAGACAGTGATTCCTTTCGGAACACCCTCATACACTGCCCTGCAGACTTCCTTGTCTCTATACATCATGCCATATAGTACTCCGTGCGGTTTGACATGATGCAGTGGCATGCCTTCGGCGTCCAGAAACGCCTTAAGCGCGCCGACTTGATATCTTGTCATTGCCGTGAGCTCTTCAGGCGACATCTTGATCTCTCTCCTGCCAAAACCTTGAATATCTGGTAGGCCAGGATGCGCGCCTACAGCAATGTTCCGCTTCTTGCATTCTCGGACAGTCTGTTGCATGATAAGAGGGTCGCTGATCTGATCAGCGAGGCCAACATCTTCCTGGCATCCTGTTGGACCTACCCGGCGTGGAAACCGCATGCCACATTGGCATGATCGATCAATGGGATCAGCTCTTCATCCGGCCCGCATTTGAAGTTGCCATAGCCCTCACCAAGGTCGACATTGATTTTTACAGGATGTTTACTGGCCGGCATCGTGAATGTCTGGTTTGAGAGATTGTCTCATCACTCATTACGATATTCTGGCAGCCGACGGTGCTGATCCGCAGTGTATTGCCGTGCTACTACCGTGTTGTGGGTCTACCGGCTGGTCCACGGTCATTATCACAACCCCTCTCTAAACACGCTTGGATGACGTCGACGCGTTCAACCATCACCAACCGCAACGCAGCATCGCATCAAACTGCCATAATTGGTGCGCAAATAGCGCAGCAAGCCAGCTGTATTAGGGTCCGCGGCCCATGTCACCGCCCGCATGGTGGAGTCTTGAGATAATGGACGAGGCGGAAGTGGACGCGGGGTCGACGGCTACTGTATCGTAAACGTGTGATGAGGCAGTCGCACCATGCACACAACAAAGATGGGGAAATTGCAGACTGTTTTAATTGCCAATCGAGGGGAGATCGCAGTTCGGATTTGTAGGACGGCGAAGAAGTTGAACGTGAAGACTATTGCTATCTACTCAGAAGCAGACGCAGCATCGAGCCATGTCCGCGATGCCGACGAAGCTGTGCTCCTAACCGGTAGTAACGCGACTGCCTACACAGACGAAGAGGCTATTCTGAATATTGCAAAAGAGAAGGGCGCAGACGCTATTATTCCTGGTTACGGCTTCCTCTCCGAGAATGCGCCCTTTGCACGACAAGTGAGTGAGGCCGGTCTTGTATGGGTTGGCCCTTCACCAGAGGCGATTGAGGCATTTGGCGTCAAGCACACAGCACGCGACTTAGCAGCTAAAGCTGACGTTCCTATTGTGCCCGGTACTAAGGGTCTTGTCAAGGATGAAGAAGATGCCGCAAAAGAAGCAGAAAAGATAGGCTTTCCTGTCATGCTGAAGGCGACAGGTGGCGGCGGAGGCATGGGCTTGATCACTTGCAACACCCCTACTGAAGTACGGGAGGGCTTCAAAATGGTGCAATCGCGCGGTCAGACGCTCTTCAAGAATCCTGGCGTATTCATTGAGAGATACTTTCCAGCCAGCCACCACATCGAGGTCCAGGTGTTCGGCAACGGTCTGGGCCAAGCTATTCACTTTGGCGAGCGAGAATGTTCGATCCAGCGACGGCACCAGAAAGTTGTCGAGGAGTGTCCCAGTCCATTTGTAGAGAGACACCCTGGGTTACGACAGAAGCTGGGAGACGCCGCGGTTCGACTATCAGAATCCATCAAGTATGGATCAGCTGGGACAGTGGAATACCTTGTAGACGACGAAACGGGCAACTTCTTCTTTCTAGAGATGAACACACGTCTACAGGTCGAGCACGGTATCACAGAGCTCTGCTACAACGTTGATTTAGTGGAATTGATGCTACTGCAAGCAGATGCTCAGCTGTCCGGCAAAGGTGGCATAGAGGGGCCAACTCTAACGCAAATGCAGCCTTTGGGGCCATCTGGTGCAGCAATTGAAACCCGTCTGTACGCAGAGAATCCTTTGAGAGACTATGCGCCCTCACCAGGTCTGCTTCAAAAGGTGGAGTGGAAAAACGTAGCTGGCAGCCGTGTAGATACATGGGTTTTAACTGGGTCACGCATCACAACTAACTATGGTATGCACAACACTGCTCCAGATTTGATCAAAGTTGAACTTGCATAGATCCCCTAATCGCGAAGGCAATGGCTCATTCGCAGTCTCGAAATGAGACCATATCACGTATGAAAGAGCTTTTGACTGGTTCCTTGATATCAGGGCCGCCCACCAATCTGGAGTTTTTGGTACAGATATTGGACAACGCTAGATTCGCTTCTGGTGACACAATGACGAGCTTCTTGCAGGACTTTAAATTCACGCCGCATGCAATTGACGTTATATCAGCCGGAGCTTACACACTCATCCAAGATCTGCCAGGAAGGCCGACCGTCGGTAAGGGGATACCACACTCCGGACCAATGGATCCAATGTCCTTTCAGATTGCAAACATGCTTGTAGGCAACCCACGCGGTACTGAAGGTTTAGAAATAACTTTGAGCGGACCCGAGCTTCGCTTTTTTGGGCCCGCCGTTGTCGCCCTTTGTGGCGCACCCATGGAAGCCTCGCTTGATGGAGAGGAATTTCCGATGTGGACCAATGTCAAGATTGGAGCTGGCCAGAAACTCAAGATCGGGAAGACTACCGCAGGGGGATGTCGTTCGTATCTTGCCATCTATGGTGGCCTTCCGACAGTAGCTGACTATTTCGGTTCCAAGTCAACATCTCCTTTGGTGGCTATTGGTGGCTATCAAGGCCGGCAGTTGGCACCTGGAGACCTTCTCCAGATCAGAAAGGAACTACCGACAGACATCGAGACTACCACACTACCGGAACGTCTACGCTTAAGCTACAAGACTGATTGGGAGATCTCAGCGATGGTAGGACCCCATGATGAAGGCTACTTTGCGCCAGAGGATATCAAGATGATCTATGACACAAAATGGAAGGTCTCCCACAACGCATCTCGAAGCGGCATCCGGCTTGTCGGGCCGGTCCCAAAATGGGCACGCAAAGATGGTGGTGAGGGCGGCGCACATCCTAGCAACCTGGTCGAGTACGGGTATCCTTTGGGTACACTGAATTGGACAGGAGATGATCCATGCATATTTCCTGTTGATTGCCCCACTTTTGGCGGTTTCACAAGTAGCACGACTGTTGTAAGGGCTGATTGGTGGAAGCTCGGTCAGCTTAAAGCTGGTAACACGCTCAAGTACGTCAGAATTGGCCTGGAGGATGCTCTAAGGAAGAGGAAGCGCAACGACACCTTCCTGAACTCAATTGAGGAAGCCATCAAGAGTAAGAGTGATTTCGACGAAATCGATAATTTGCAGGCTGGGCACGTCGACTTCCATCAGTGTGAGATCGGTAAAGCAGTCATTTGGGAGAAGGCTGCAACGATGAACAGCCCTCAAGTCCGATACCGACAGGTGACCACAATTTACTGTAGCAATTTTTGTTTCCAGCTGACAGGAGCACAGGGTGGTGATGATCATCTTCTTGTCGAATACGGCAGTGAATCATTCGACTTGAATCATCGATGTCGCGTCACAGCTCTTGAGAATGCCTTGCATTCTTCAGAAACACCTGATAGCATCAAGAGCAATGTCTTCAATACTGTCGGATGCTGCACGACGCTTCTAATCTACTACAACGGTTCTAAGTTACCTCGAAGCGAGCTTGTGTCGCAACTACAGAAGATTGAAAAAGGGTTTGGCGACCTGCGATCTACCAAAGTCCCCACCCGAGTTTTCAAGCTCCCGATCAGTTTCGAATCGAGGCTCCAGGACGAAGCAACTCAGCGGTATATGACCAATCAGCGCCCTCACGCCCCGTATCTCCCAGACAACTTGTCTTTCGTTGCGAAAAACAACGCTTTCACACCTCAGCAGTTAAAAGACATCTACTTGAACGGCCAGTTCATGGCAGTTGTCGTAGGCTTCTTCTGTGGCAACACGGTGTCATTGCCAGTCGACCCTCGACAACGGATGAATGCACCTAAGATGAATCCTTCACGTGTGTTCACGCCAGAAGGAACTGTGGGTTGGGCGGGAAGCTGCATGTCAATTTACCCTGTCGATTCGCCAGGAGGGTACCAGATGACCGGACGGACAGTACCCTGTTTTGACTACTTCGCGCAGAAGCCAGGCTTTGACAAGCCTTGGATCTTCAGAGATTTTGACATCCTGACTTACTACCAAGTCAGCGAACAGGAACTCGACGGCTTGCTTGGCGAGTTTAGAGCCGGCAAATTCTCATTCGAGTACGAAGACGTCGAATTTGATATGGCAGTGCACAACAAGTTACTACAGGATACCGCGGAGGATGTCAAGAAGATTCGTGCAAAGCAAGCTGAGGCTCAAGAAGAGATGACAAGAGCCGAAAACGAATCTTTTGAGCGCTGGCAGAAGGAAAAAGCCGAGAACCAAGTTGATGAGTCTACCGTCGAGAAACTTTTGCACGACCCTAACATCATCTCCATCGAGGCTCCTGTAGATGCCAACGTATGGAAGATAGAAGTAGGCGAGGGTGATGAGGTCGAGGAAGGGAGTATTGTAAGCGGTCGAATCATCCACATATGAAGGCTCAGCTAACAACACAGATCGTCATCCTTGAGGCCATGAAACTAGAAATTGCCGTGAAGGCTCCAGATGCGGCAGTAGCGAATGGTGTCAAACTACGAGTCGAGAAGTTGCTGGTGAAGCCGGGTGATATGGTGACGGCTGGTGCGCACCTTGCATTGCTGAAGAAGGACTGAAAGGTGCGTTAGACGATCATAGACATTGAAGATTAGTGTAAAGTACATTGGAATTACATCAAACTTAGGTTGATTCGAAGTTCTATAGAACAATCCTCGTGAACATAGGCACATCCAAAATCTACGCAACGACATGTTTGTTACTAGTATGCTCTTTGGCGGGGTCCTTTGATAGAAATCTAGGGCCTCCGATCACTCTACGCAAAAAGAATTTCGATCTGCCGCCCATGCAGTTCTCGGCAGTCTTACGTATCCTAGTCCTCAAATAGGCATGTAACTATCATGAATGGCGACCCCAATGTTTTTCGTTGTATCGCAGCTAATGAGACCATGTTTCCAGACCACATCGTCTTATTGTTCTTCATTGAATTGGAGTATGGGTAACCTTGTCACAGCTGACTTCATTAATCGCCAAAAACAACTAGGGGCATTGAGACAGAGTGTGTTTTTGGTTGCTCAAAGGATCTTCTTTGTGAATGCGCCAACAAAGCTTAATGGCAAGGAAATTTGTTGGTACTATCAAGGTCAGCAGTAGGCACAACTGACTTTGTTAATTCAGCAGCATGCTTCATCTTTGTTTTATGTTCAGCCTGAAAACATATATCTTCAGCAGAGCGCTCAGTGAGAAAAAATAAGAAAAAAGAGGTAATCCTCACGAACTTGAAATGGCACTCCCTTCACGCCCTGACGTTATCGTCAAAGACGACCGAACCACTCACTGTAGCCTAGATACAGCCGACCAAGGACTATTCAATGGTCTCAAAACCCCCAACCACAGAAGAAAGTTCTGTGAGATGATTCACCGATGGCGTGATGAGATTCAGATGAGTTGTATGTCAATACCGTGTACATGAATAAGTTGACTGACGAATGCAAAGCTGTTTCGGCGCCAGTCAATGGCCATACTATTGCAGCCAGATGGAAATCGAGCGGCTGTAAGTTGAAGCCACGACGGATGCGCCCGATCGCTGCGCAGGCAATGCCACCACAACTTGTTGCTACAGGGCCACCAGCGGCTATGCAAGTAGTGCCTCCAGTAGCAGCACCGACTGTTATCAGTCCATTGCAAAGCCCATTAGCGGAGCTGTCGCCAAGATTTATGTGTCAAGCTGATGAGAACGTGGACATTCTTATGTCACCTACGAAAGGACAGGTGGACTTCATTGCAGACAACCTGAATGGGCCTTGGAGGTTCGCCGATGTCATCTCTCAGAAGGAGGTTACGGAAGATAGCGGGAAGTTCACTCTGGCTCCAATGACATCCATCTGTCTATTTGTTCGTCCAAGCGTGGATGGACGGATCGAGGAGGTAAGTTCAACCAGGGAGATACATGTCATTTCACTCACAAGACATTCAGCAAATGGCAGTCAAATGTCAAGAGGTGAACGAGCTGGCTAATGATTTGAAAGACTCAACGCTTGCGACTGCCAACGCGGCTGTAAAGCGTGAGCTCAACATTCATCAGCTTGTAGGATCAACGCAGTGCAGTCATGTCATCAAGTATCGCGGTCACAGCGTACGTAAAAAAGACACTCATGTAATCAAGCCAGATAGTCAGGAGGTCGAAACCTACTCGCGAAAGACCGTTCATCTCTACCAGGACTTTGCTGACTGTGGTAACCTTGAACACTTAATCGACCGACACAGGGTCGCAGCAAAGTAAGTCGCCTGTTATTCGTTGACGTTGGGTATCCTGACAGATACAGACCCATCCAGGAGCACTTCATATGGTACACCCTTCGTGAACTGACCGAAGCCCTGATCGCCTTGAAGAGAGGGCCTGGCCATTGTTCAAAGCCACACCCGCCTGCAGCGGAACTTCCGGCTTCCGATGAGTATCGACCCATACCAATTAAGCCATGGATCTCTACTTTGCACTTGGACATAAAGACAGATAATGTCTTTTTAAAGACGAACAATACTGATTACCCAGGTTATCCGAAACCGGTGTTGGCAGACTTCGGCATTTCATGTCAGGCAAATGACGGTGTTACTGACCTGGAGAAGAGTATACGTAGTGGGGCGGAGCAGCACCAACCGAGATTCGCAGGGACAAGCGGGTGGCACCCTCCAGTAAGTGGATCGGCAAGTATTTCTTTTAGGTTTGGCACTCACCTTTGCCTGCAGGAACGCCATGATGGAGCTCTTGACATTGATGACGAAGGCTTCAGATTGGATCCTGCTTATGAGCCATATGAGTGGCAGCTTTCAGAAAAGTCCGATATATGGGCTCTGGGTCTCATCGCGCACAAGATGATGTACTCGCATCGTACTGATACTGTAGAATCTAAATCAGAAGGTGAAATCTCGGTAGCAGATTCCACGTTGAGTAAGGAAGGTACCTGGAAAAACACCCTTCTGAAGGATGAGATCTCGAAGCAAGGCAGTCACTTCGACATCTGTGAAGCTGAAATAAGCCATCTGCCTGAATTGTACAGTGTGCGATTGTGCGCCCTCACCTCACGTTGTTTGCGGCATGATATTGAAGGTCGACCGGATCTTGACAAATTGCTGTTGACATGTCAAGAGGAGCTCACTCGTCTAGATACGCTCTCTGAATCCACTGCCGACAAAAGAAAACGCGAGGATAATGCTGAAAAGACCACGCTTCTTATCGGTGACGATGCTTGGGACCGGAAGTTCAACAAATACAGGGTCGGTGAGACTTATCAGCCTAGACGTCGACGCACGAAGATCGATATTTCTGATGATTATCGAGAAGTCTATACTCAGCTTGTCAATGCATGGTCAAGCATGCGGCGCCCAACACCTGCCAGCCAAGACACTGTTATTGGTGCCATTGTCTCTTACTTGGTAGGCTATGATGAAAAGCCTGAGGAGTACAATTGGGCTGTCAAGCATTTAGTCAGCTGTCTTCGTAAACGTAACAATCCAGTTGAAGGCGCCCACATCCTTACCGCGACTTACACCGAAGAACACGGCGCACATGTGTGGATCGAGAACGTGTTTGAGCCCGAAACGAAGACTAGAGTGCTGGAAGATCTACTTGGACTTGAGGCTCTTTGGGAGGGCCAGCACGTAGGATATGAAGAAGATGAAGGGGTTGATGTTGCGCTAGAGACGTTCAAGAATGCGGTAGAATGGGGTTTGATCATGCTGAGAGATACGATGACACCACTTGAAGTGAACGATGAGAAAACTGCCGTCGGTGGCCTTGAGCCCGCTGAGCCCCGAGAACCGAGGATGGAAGACCAGTCGGCGCTACATTGGGGTGTCTATGATTGGATTTTTGTCAGACCGACGGGTGCCTTCTATAAGAATTAGTTTATCATTGAGTAGATAAGCAATTTTCGCTAAGATGCAATTCAAACTTCAACGGTGGTTTGTAAAGCGCCTCGGACTTGAACTTTTAATCGGCGCGCTGGCAGATCAGACCAGTCACTTACCAGCGTTGCGCATATCAAATTTTACGTAGCACAGTTGATGAGATGCACATTTAGGCCTGGGCACCTACGCTTAGATCACAAGCGTAACAACAACAGAAGTCTTTGATACCGTTGATCGGATACTATGTGCTACTCAAAACTTGCAATATATTGCAGCTTGAAGTCGACCCGTCTTTCATGTCTCATCGACTCACGGCAGCTAGATGCGCTGTTGCTCGCCCCTTTGTTTCTGTCTCTGAACACGGCTACGTTAAAGGTGTCGTTATCATATGAGACGGACCGACCGCATCCATGTAACATCTGCGGTAGAAGCATGCAGCGCACGATCTTGCAGAGCACGTATTTCGAAAGTTTGGCAGGGAGCCTGCTCAGGGAGCGCATTATTACTGATGCACGGTTGTGCTCTAGCTCCACTATTGAATACTGTGCTCCTTGTCATCCATGTCCTGAAACATCGATGATCGAAACGAGTAATTTCCGAACAACAAACAAGCTCGACAAGCAACGCGTATCCGGACGTGCAGGTGGATCGAGCCATCCTGACCCCATATTTCGGGAGATGTGAATGAGGAAGCGAAAGTCGAGACCGCTGAAGAGGCGTAATAAGAAGTGAGAACTCGCAACATAATCTCGTCAGTATACATCAGCGCAATCACTCCTTCCACCGATCATTAGCACAACAATCTTGTTCGAGTCTCAAGATGATCGCTAAATCTGTCATCACCGTGCTCACTCTCGCAGTCGCTGCGACCGCTACTCTCGACCCAGCTGCCTCGAACACCAAAGGAAAATTCCCCTCTAGCCCCAGCTGCTCGGGTATGTCGATTGTACTTGTACATATCTCTGAGACTTATCTAATACCACTTCAGCGACAAAGATCTCCAAGGCTATTCAGGCCGCTGAGTGCAGCCACAACACCCGTGTCTCTGGCAAGCAGACGTTTGCTGTCTTCACACAAGACCACCAGTATGATGGCAACAACGGCTACCCGTATGGTACATGCGAGGCGTACACGTGTGAACCTGGCACAAACATGAAGAGTGATAGTGATAAGTGGACCTTCTTTTGGAGCGACGCTGGTGAGGTGTCTGGCGAGGGTGCTGGCTGCATCAAGAGCCCCAAGGATGGCACATGTGGTTGCGAGAACTCAGATGGCACATTCATTTACGGTGGAAGCAATTGCAAGTAGGTAGCTGGGGGACGGAGCAAACTGACCGACTCATGGCAACAGACTTAACTCATGTTTCGAGGGTTGAGGTGCCTCAAATTCTAGATACAACCCTACCTGTAAGATACGAGAAGACCGAGTCGATTCCGTACAAGGCTCGATAGACCAATTTCGTGAATCTTGTGTGAAGAGCCTTGGAGGGACGCCCCTGTACACGTGATCGACTAGGCTCTTCCTGATATTTGAGACTCGGCGGCGGCCTTTTCTTCGGTCAACTCCACCGTCAATGCAATACCGAGCCACAACCGCTAATTACGTGTGGGTCAAGGTCTTGTGCCGACACTGCTCACCGGTACAAGCCATACTCACACAAGAGGCGCCGCAGCCACAGACGCACACAGCCAAGCCACCCGAGCAACTAGCCGAGCGTATTGAACAGCCAAAGAATACCAAAGGCTTGTCCCTCTCCGCTCCAAGTGCATCCAACAGCTCCGTGCGCGCCCTCTCGTCATGTACGCGCCAATGAGACTCTATCTTGTCAGCGGAGAGGACGTTATCGACTGCACATAAGACTTTCTGCACTTGGCACTCGGTTCCGTATTGCCGATTTCCACTACTTTTAGTGCCAAGTTAGGAGCATACAAGACGACAAGGCGGAAGTCGGAACATCAGAATCTTTCAACCTTCCTCTAGCGATGTAGACGCCAGAGGTGCCAATGCCTTCCAAGCAGCGATTTAGTGTCTGAGAACACGGCAGGCTGTTTTCGACGCTATCGACAGGTCCGCCACAAGGTGCAAGATACGGCAGATTCACTGTTATCTCTGGTTTGCCACGGTGTAGTCATGTGAGGATGCAATGGAGGGCCGCGACGTAATGTATAAGATCTTCCTGCACGCGAGCATCTTGCCGAAGCGGTCGAGCCTCGACGGTCCTTCTTCAAAGTCAAGTCCTTTCGGATCCGTTCTACTCGCATTCGACATAATCATCAACCATGGGTGAAATCGAAGAAATCAAGGATGGAAGAGTTGTCCGAGAGACCTCTTCCACGAGCTCTCCTTCAAATCTTTCGCCACAACCGACCTACGCTGAAGACATGCCCGAGTCAAAGAAGACCTTGTGGCAGAAATTCCTTACTCCTGGATCAGTCCTACAAATCATCGCTGCTGCACTACTTGCAATTGCTATTGGTTTGATTGTCTCCACCCAGGTTGACGATATTCCCGCAGCAGCTCCTGCGCTTGTTGCCATTCCTGGAACGCTGTGGTTGCGCGCCTTGCGGGCGGTTGGTCAGTCGGCCATTCTACTTCTATTATGATCATGTGCTAATCCTGTCAGTCCTTCCTATGATTGTCACGGCAATGATCATGGCCGTGCAGCGCCTTCGCACCATGACCAATGGTGGTGGTAAAGCTGGTCAGCTCGCACGCTGGACTATTGGGTACTATGTGGGCACCACTATCATTGCGGTCGCGCACTCTTGCATACTCGTGGGCCTGGTGTGGTCGAAACTCATGACCGTAGTCGGTCAGGAAATGCTGGATGATGTTGACGAAAAGACACAACAGGACATCGAGGACCGCCAGGACTACGCAATTCACACGGTCGTTGTAAACATGTTCGAGTCCCTGGTTCCAAGCAACGTTGTCAATGCCATGGCCACGGACTCGCTTCTCGCCGTACTTGTCACTGCTGTGGTGTTAGGATACACTATCAAGCCAGGCAGTGCACTCATTCGCGCAGTCGAAGAGATTGAACAGATCATCATGAAGATCATCACGGTGCTCATCTATCTCGCACCTGTCGGTGTCTTCTTCCTCATCATGCCAAACCTCTTCCGCCTCGACATCGCAGAGATTGGAGTCAACCTCGGCATTCTTATTGGTGCTACCCTCTGCGGTATGGTCCTGCATCTGTTCATCATTATACCGCTCATATTCATTGCCTTCACGAGGATGAACCCCTACACGTTGTGGATGCGATGCAGCCCTGCCTGGATTACCGCTTGGGGTACAGCGTCCAGTGCTGCAACGCTTCCAGTCACTATACGTTGTGTATTGGCCCAAGGCGTACCAGTTACGATAACCAAGTTTGCAGTGCCCTTGGGTTGTTTGATCAACATGGACGGTACCGCTATCTACTTCCCAATCGTGGTTGTATTCTTGGCCGCAACTCAGGGCATTACTCTCCAGGTTACCGACTACATTATTGTTGTCCTACTGTCTACACTCGCATCAATTGGTACGACTCCAATTCCCAGCTCGAGTTTGGTGCTCGTAGTCATGATCTGCGGTAAGTTCTTCACACAACAATCTCGTTCCACCAGAATCTGACTTGATTAGGATCCATCAATGTCCCTGTTAGCGGCATGTACGCTGTAGTTGTTGCCATCGATTGGTTCCTGGACCGCTTCCGTACCATGGTTAATGTCAGCTGTGACACCTTTGCCGCCGTCATTGTAACGAAGATCACAGGTATTGTGGATGATCCGGAAGACGAGCTTGATGATGCACACGCAGGTGCTGCTCATGGTGCCACTGTGGATCCCAACACTTTGCGGGAGACCCATGGAGAGGGAAAAGTGTGAAGCTTGCGTGGTTCAGGACGAGAAAATATGTGATCAGCATACAACAAGCGTATCAAATATCAAAGAATTTTAGTTTCCACCATTTTCAACGGCCATCCATCGTGCTCGAGAAAGACCTGTTGTCGTCAAAATGCGCGGCTTCTGAGGATAGGAAAATTACTCAGCCGATGGAGCTAAGAGCGTACTAGAATAAACTCAGATTCCCTACTGGTCGAAGCCTTGGTTCTGTGAGTCCGGTCTTCATTCTACTATATTACAATGATTTGGTTCGTTTCGTGAAACGCTAGTCTACATTTCGACTCCTTACTCTAACCAAAGCCTTCATAGAAGCTAGTGTAAGGAAACATGAATAGACTACGTTCTCTTTTGCGAGTTGCAGGCTAATCACCGCTGAGCTGCAGTGTGCAAAAATACCGTCGACGCTGGCCATGATCCGCCCTATCTGCAGCAGCAACCCATGCTAATACTTTACATTCAATTAATACCAAAACTAATACTTCCCACTCTCGTTCACAAGTCCCTTTCCCTCATTCTCCTTCTTACTTCTCTGACTCCACTCCGGCGCCTCATCGATTCCATCCTCCTCCTCCTTATCCCCAATTTCCTTGGTCTTATGCACGCTAGTCGGCAAATGCTCACCAGGCGCATACACGGTAATCAGCTCCAGCGGCTGGTCGCCGCGAGTAACAAACTGGTGCTGAGTCCCCGCAGGTACCACGACGACGTCGCCGGCCTTGACTTCCTGGTCTTTGCCTGCGACGGTTGCGAGGCCCCGACCGGATGTGAACATGAGGATTTGGTCAACGGTGTGCACCTGCTCACCGGGTTAGTAAAGGTGTAAAAAGCCGGACAATGAGACATTCTCCTCAGGGTGGACATACTTCATCGCCAATCTCGCCGTTGACGGGGACTTCCATGGCGACAATCTGGCTATAGAGACCCGTGTGCAGCACCGTTCTGAAGTCGCCGAATTCGCGCTTACTGCTTAGCAGGCCGGCGAAGTGGACCATTTCGTGTTTTGGCGGCTCGTCCTTGCGATTTCCGGCCTTCTTGTACGCATCCATAGCTCTTGATGTGGTCGTGGAGAAGTACCTGGTCGGGTTGTGGGGAAGTGGTCGTGCTGTTCGGAGCAGAGAAGTCGTGAGTCGTGCAGTCTTGTACATTAGGTTTGTTTACATGTTTAAAGGAGCGTCTGGGTATTTATATGCAGCATTGCGAGCTCAATGCCGTCTCGTGATGGTCGTTGCCATTACGCAACCTAGGTGTATGACGTCAGTATGCGATATCTGTGGTGCGGCGAGTGTTACCGCAACATTCGATTGCTGCTCAGCATCTCGAACGGGCTGGCTTATGTGATGCTGATTGAGAATTTGGTGATTGGATATATCTCGTACCTTGATGACGCTGCAAGCTAATTGGCGCTACCGGTAGTGTTGCTTATTGCGGACGCCAGACTGTCGGACCTCGAGGTTGAGGGTCGTTTTGGCATGCGCAGCGAGTGAAAAAGATCTGAGAGATGTAGACGCTGTGAGTAATGCCTGGATGTTGCGCAGCAGTTGGCTTGTTGCAACAGCGAGGAATTACTTCCAAGGCTATTCATGGCAAAGGAACCGCAGGAAGACATGTCAGTATTGTGATTTGACGAATGTGACAATTGGGTATATGATTGATGTGAGTAGATGCTGGAGATTATTCAAGATTTAGTGTACATATTTCTACTCCTTTCAACACGGTTGCATGCTTCGGTGTGATACGATGCTGTCCCAAAACGCCGTCACCGTCACCATTTGGTGTTCTGATCCATCGCGTGAGCGACCCGAAAAGTCACACCACGTCCGTGTCATCGAGGTCACGCAGTCTTCGCCGAACCTCCCACAACACATTCAACTTCCAACCTTGCGTCTGAGTGAAATCAAACGCGGTAGCCTTCCGAGTGGCTTGTGTTGTATTCTTCAAGATTGGGAGGAGTTACCGGTGCAGCGCAGCGCATTCCGCTATATGGGCCGCACGAGTCAGAGGTTCGCGGTGCAGTGGCTGGCCTCTGTCTACGCGCCCTAGAGCACAAAGGTGGTCTATGATTAGACCCTGTTCTGGCTCGCATGCTCTTCTTGCTCGTGATCCAACTCCCGCTCGATCTCTTCCTCCTCGGTAGGCCCAGGGCCCCTGACCTTCTTAGCATCAACCTCACCTCCGCTCATCTGCCATTCCATGAGTTTGCTGAACGCGCCTTCGGGGTTGGCAGAGAGTTCTTTGTAGGTTCCTTCTTCGGCGACCTGACCATCGGCGTTGATGCAAATGATGCGATCGGAGCGTTTGATGGTGGATAGACGATGCGCGATACTGATAGTGGTGTTGTTCTCAGCCAGCAGTTTTCCGAGAGCCTGGTTGACAAGTGTTTCGGACTCTGCGTCCAAAGCACTTGTAGCCTCGTCGAGGATCAGGATGTCGGGCTTCTTGATGAGCGCACGCGCAATGGCAATACGCTGTTTCTGACCACCAGAGAGCTGGGTGCCACGAGCACCGACGTGGGTCTCAAGGCCGTCAGGCTGCTCTATGTTAGCTTTTACGTAGAGTGATACAACGATCTACCTACAAAGTCGCTGATGAACTGGCAATTAGCCTTGCGGGCTGCTGCCACAATCTCAGCGCGGGTTGCCTGTGGGGCACCGTATGCGATGTTCTCTGCGATGGTACCAGAGAATAGCACAGGTTCTTGGCCGACAAAACCGATCTTCCTCCTAAGCTGCTTGGCGTTGAGCTTGGCTATATCACGTCCGTCTATGGTGATAGTCCCGCCTGTTGGCACATAGAAGCGCAACAACAAACTTGCAACTGTGGACTTTCCAGCACCACTGGGCGCGACAATGGCGACGTTGGTACCCTGTTCGATCTTGAAGTTGATGTCCTTGAAGATCTGAACGGCCGGCCTTGTGGGATAGGCGAAGGAGACGTTGTTGAACTCGATCGGTCCGCGCGCTGACCTTACGGGCTCACCCTTCGTTGGCGAAATGGTGGGTTGGCGATCCTGGAGTTCAAAAAGACGGCTGGCAGCACCAACTCCCTTCATCATCTCGCCATAAAAACCTGACAGGCCGACCATACTGGAGCCAGCGTATGCCGTGTACATGAGGAAGGACGAGAGCTCGCCGATTGAGATGACTCCGTTCTTGACCATGCCACCTCCAACGTAGAGAATCGCGATAATTGTCAAATTGCCCATCAATCCAGTACTACCGTAGAAGCCTGCAGCAACCACGGCTTCCTTCTTGCCAAGCCCAAATATCCTCTTGATTTGGCGGTTGTAACGCGAAGCTTCCTGTACTTCGCCGACGAATGCCTGACTGGTCCGAACATTGCCCAGGCGCTCCTCGGCGATCTTTGTAAGGGTACCAAGATTCTTCTGGATCTTACGACTCAGGGTCCGCAGTGAGCGACCTGAGATGAAAGCAACGACGGCGACCGGTGGTCCAATCAAGGCAAGGATTCCGGTGAGCTTCAAACTAACGTAGCCCATCATGACGAATCCAGCAGCACCGCTGACTAGCGAGCGAAGGCCGTCCGACAAATTCTGTGTGATGCTCTTTCCAACAATGATCGTGTCTGAACCAAGGCGGGAAATGAGGTCACCGACACGGTTCGCGTCAAAGAACTCGGCGTTCTGGACGAAGGTCTTGCGGTACAGCTGGGATCGCAGGCGCGCAACGATGCGTTCACCCACGATGCGCAAAATGACGATGCGGCTGAAGTTGGCCGCAGCACCCGCACAGAGTACTGAAGCCAGCGCAACGTAGAATGTCGACATGTCCATGCCAAAAAGAAGACCGTCCGTTTTCTCGGCTTGAGTAGCGGCGTCCAGAATGCGGCCGATGGAGAAGGGAATTGACATGGAGATGGCAGAGGAGAACAGGAGGAAGACAAACGCCCATGAGAGTGTTCCTGCTTCTGGCCTGGCGATCTTGATCAGACGCCATATCTCCCCCATGCCACCGCCTGACTGCGATTTACCCTCCTTGCTCAGCTTCGCGCTCAAGTTGACCTGACGTGCTGCTGCTGCTTTTTCCGACTTGACAAAGCCTTGAGACTCCTCGGGCTCGCCATCGTTCTCCTCAAGATCTATGGCGCCCTTCTCTTGCATCTCCTGCTTGTAGGACTTGCGTTGTCTTGTTGGAGTCCTATTCTGGGCCTCGGTCAGGATCCTCGATGCCGTGAACATGCGCGAGGGCTGCTGGAAGACATTGCGGCGTACGGTGCCAGCCGGCGCAAATTGAAAGGCGGCTGAGGAGGGGAACAGAGATGACGCACATCTGCTCGCGCATTGTATTGTGGAGGCGGTATTGTACGCAGGCGCCGGGTTTGTAGTGGTGAATGCTCTCGATAGCACTGATACGGGCGAGCTTATCGTCATGCGCGGCTGTATGGAGGAGAACAGAGCTCCATTGCCCGGGCCATGCCAGGCCTTGGCCGCGAAGGCCGCTGTTCCGCGCATGGTGTCGCGGGGCAGACGGGTAGTCTACCTAATGCTGATTCTGGATGGGCGCACTATGGGAGCATTCGACATGGCGGGAGGTTGGCTGCAAGGGCAATGGCAGCACGGCGCTGAACAGCTCCTGAGAAAAGTTCCGCCTCGGTGGTGACGAAAGGATTCCGGGAGATCGAGCGCGCGGACCACGTGAAGCCCTGATTGGTAAAGATCCAGATGGCGCGAGATTACCAACTTCAACGCGTCACATTATTGTACAAGTGGGCTGTCTAGACGAGCGCGGTGCTCCCAGGTCGCTTGGACAATCAAATGTTGTTACGACGTCACTCATACCCGTACCGGATAGTCAAGCTTTGCGGCTCCCATACGCGCCACAAGTCAGAGGTCGGACGCCCAATGACTTGGACGAGCTAGCTGTCACGCAACGCATCATCAATCGCTTGGAACTATACATGCCTGCCAGTAGTGAGTGTCGTTGAACGCTGCGAGAGCTTTCGCGCGTGCCTCCCAATGTAAAATGTTGAGGTTAGGCGGTCAGTACGCACAGCCACCCGTATGACTCTGTGGTGAGTGCTCAGATCGACTCACGCATCAGAAGACAAGATCAACTATGTAAGATCAATAGACATTCTCTACCGGAAATCTGTCGTCCATAGCCTTTGAAATTGATTTCCTACAAGTCATGGCGCCAAAGCAGCCAGAACCGATACACCTCGAAGGAACAACCCTAGAAGGAGGAGGACAGCTCTTACGTATCGCTCTTGGTCTCTCCAGTCTTACTCAAAAGTCCGTCCAGATCACCAACATACGAGGCAGACGGTCTGGTGGCGGCGGTCTGAAAGCCCAGCACTTGACCTCAATGCTGTGGCTCGGCCAGGCCAGCAATGCGCGCATCAGTGGTGCAGGGCTAAAGAGCAAGGAAATCACATTTACACCTCATCGACTGCCTAAACACTCCCCAGATGTTGCAACAGGGCATGTCACAATCAGTCAAAGCACTCCAGGTAGCATCAACCTCGTGCTCCAAGCTGTGCTGCCATACTTGCTTTTCTCCGGCGCACAAGAACCGATCCGTCTACGCATCACGGGTGGAACTAATGTATCGAACTCACCATCCTACGACTACATTGAGCAGGCTCTCATACCTGTGCTCTCCGTCATTGGCATAACAGTCACATGTACATGTCACTCCCGCGGCTGGTCCACAGGAAGCACACGCCTAGGAAGCGCAACATTCACAATAACACCTCTTGCAAGCACTCTCCGAGCATTCCAGCTTACTGAAAGAGGTACCATCACAAGCGTGCGAGCAACCATCATAGCGCCACGGGAAAGCGAGGATGACTTCCGTGCCAACCTGGATCTCATGTTTGAAAAGCGACTTTCACGTATCTTCGGTGAGACAGCGGACCCAGAGACCGAAGTCACGTTTGAAGACTCTCATCACGACAAGCGATACTACCTTCTTCTTGTAGCAACTACCTCGACGAGTCTCAAGCTCGGCCGCGACTGGCTGTACGATGGCGGCATACGTGCCGGAAAAACTGGCCACATCATCCCGCAGATTGTAAGAAAGGTCTCAGATGAGTTGATCGCCGAGATAGAGCATGGCGGATGCGTGGATGAGTGGATGAGGGACCAGTTGGTAGTGTACCAGGCGCTCGCACAAGGGAGGAGCTGCGTAGATGGTGGAAGCAGGGAGGGTAGGAAGCAGGAACCAAGTTTGCATGCAAAGACGGCCATGTGGGTTGCGCAGAAGATTGCGGGTGTTTGCTTTGATGAGGAGGGAGGATGTAGAGGAATTGCGTTTGAGCTGGGAGGTAGCCAGGGTGCTTTGGGGGAGAATGGTATATCGGCAGCAGTAGAGGCGCTGCAACTATCTTGATCAATACTCAAGCGCTATGGGCGAGATCCTGCTCGTCAGAAATAAGTCGCGCACTCCAATTTCATTCACAACCAGTTTCGCCGGTTTAAGTGACCCTCTTTCTAGGGCTGCCGTCAGATCTGCGGGTCCGGTAACAGTCAAGCGCCAGCAGTGAAGGATGAACATTGCTTCAAGTTACGACAGAATGAGCCGCTCGCCCAACTTCCCGAGCAGCCTCAAGTGGGACATGCTTAATCGTTTCACTGGCATGGGAGCTGCGTTCGCGCCGTTAATACAAAAGCTCGAAACTCTCCAACCCACGGACAGCCCACGAACAGCCCACGAACAGCCCACCTCGAGCAGCACCTCAACCGCCTCGACTATCTCCTGAACCCAGGAGACCACCATGTCCTTCTCCGCATCTGATAATGAAAGCACCATCGACGAGGAGATGGTCGACGGGCAAGCCTGCGTGCGACAAGGAGCACTTGCGGAGCGCTCGTCTGCATCTTCCGTACCTGCAACAGGAAAAAGCAATCAGTGTCGCGCCGAGAGTCACAGTGGCCAGATGAAGCCGGTTCAGCGCCTGATAGGGTTGCATCAGTGAGTTTCCTCCTTCTCCTGCTTGACTCCGGCTGACATGTCTGTAGATGGGAGGACAACACCAAGCTCTCAGATGTTATCATCCGCTTTGGGGATGGTCCAGATGATATCTTTCACGGGCACAGGGTGATCCTCGCGAGCTCATCCTTCTGGTTCTACAACGCCTTCCTGGGCCCTGAGTGGGAGGTGAGTAACCAGTGGAACAGCAGCCCCGTCAATTTAACCCCGTCTCATACAACGCACGAATCAACCTCCAGAGAGATCCGTCTGCACGGAGACGATCCAACAGCTCTGCACCTCGTCCTGCGCGCCCTCTACCTCCCAGAAAACAAGTACCACCCCTCTGAGCCGTGGCTAGACCGCAGCGCCGCGGAAATGGCAAAACTCACCCTCAGCAAACGCGCCGTCTTCTCCATCTCCGTCTGGCAAGTAGCAGACAAATACGACTGTCCCAATGTCAAGCGCTGGGCGGGGCTGTACGCAAACAAGTACCTGGCCAAGGCACTGGACTGGGCGCGCAGCCACCCCGGGGAGCCACACTTGTTCCGTCTCACTGGCTTGGTGGACGTCGTCCAGGCCGTGTACAACGCCACTGGGCATCGGGCTGCGGAGGTCGAGCCGCTGCGGATTATGCTGTTGAAATCGCTCCTTCTCCATCCTGCGACGAGCCCGCTCGGAGTGCAGGATGTGCTGCGGGCCGAAGTGTGGCGCGTTGCACACGTAGTGCCGCAGTTTGGCGCGGATATGTTTGTGGTCACGACGCGATTTCCGGATCAGCTCTCTGTTGTGGCGAAGCTGCAGGTCGTGGAAAAGGTGGTCTGTTCTGCTTGTCATGTGGAGACGTGGGTTGCGAGAAATGGGGTGAAGGGGCGTTGTGATAGTTGTGGTGCTGAGCAGACGTGGGGGGATGTTGTGGTGCCTTCAACGAGTGCTCCAGCTGCTCAAGCTGCTTCAGGTCTGGTCCTTTCAGCTCCATAGAGATTCAGCCGGATATTTCTCTGGTGTATTCTGTGGCACTGTGGTAGTTGTGGCTGTATTCAACGGAGACCTCCAGTGTGAATCGGCATAATTTTGCCAAGCCGATAAACCATATAGGTGGCTACACTGTATTTAAATCTAGAGTTGAACGACCGGAAATTGGCTGGATATGTCCTAACTGCGATGTGCAATTGCATGGTTGAAGGTGTCTATAACCTCTGCTTCCTCTTACCTGAGATAGACTGCACGCGAGTTCTTGAAGAATCCATCGGAATGTTTGCTTCATGTGTAAGTTGTACAATGCTCAGCGCCTTCGCGACCAATGTTGCTGAAGCTGGCATTATCATCGCCATTACCATGTGCTGGGGCGTTGGCGCGGCGGAGGAGCCAGGCGAGGGCTTGTTCAGCCTGAGGGGTGTTAGTGGAGGTAACTCGCCTGGATGTAGTCAGCACCAACCGCTCCCTCAACGACAACACCAGCACGGGGATGTGCGCACCGCGCACCCTCGATGCCAAGTGAGCGGAAAGCGTGCGGAGAAAACGCCCACAACCACTCGCATCGGATAGTGGGTCAGGCATGCGGGCTTAGGCTGCGGTCGATGTTCTCCAACCCTCATGCTTACTCTTAGTAATGTCGCAGTCCTTACATAATGATCAGATAAGGCAGGAAGGATAAAGGTAAGTGGGCAGCCCAGCACGCCATAGCCGACCCCACAATCCGTGATGGCACTGCAGATTACAGGGCTCCGATGTCGGTATTATCAGATGAAGAACGTTAGATCTGATAATTTTGCAAGACTCGACTAGTGCACGATGATGATAGTCTTGCGCTGTTCGGGGGAAGGGTTGCGACAGGGGGAATCTTTTTTGTCGTCGATGATCTCACGATTAGCTGGGAGAGCGAATGGCAATTACGCCGATGACTAGGACTGTGCAGTGCAGTCTGCGTGCGTGAATGGCCTTGAATGCGCGCGTGGGCCCGCTACTGACCGTTGGAAGACGCTGCCTCGGCCAAAGCTGGGAGCGCGCGAACTGGCAGACCCTGTGTGTGTTTGGTGTCGTGCTTCTCCGCGCAAGCTCTGCAGATGTCATATGGAACGTTGGTAGGGGCTGCGAAGGGCATGGAACGCCTACTATGTGAAAGTAAATGACAAGTGCGTAGAAAACACGGCATCTGCTTGCGGTGGAGAGCCAGATGTGGAAGCGCAACCCGATCTCTTGGACTCGGCGGCATATCCTGGCAACGTAACGGACTGTATGCGTCGTGCTCATTCTGCTCGGTGCTGCAGCGGAGGACGCAGATACTGCACACGGTGAGGCAGAGCGAGAGCCACGCTGGCGCTACTGCAGCGATGGAAGCACAACAGTAATGTCGGTCTCTCGGTACGACAGTATGCATTTGTAACCAGGGCTGCGCTATGTTGGGTTATCAGATGCGGAGCACACCGCGATGGCCGGCTGGGACCTGACAATGGCTCGGTGCCGGCGCCATAGTGTGCTCACTGTGCTGAGGCCCGGGGAGCTCCTCCCTGAGCAACATGGATCAGCACTCTTGGACACGAGACTGTCTAACGGAGGCCTTTGCAGCGATCTTGCGCAATCCTCGTAACCCTACACTTGAGATGGGAGACTACACTGCCCTTGTGCTTGCTCCGGAAGACGGCCAAAAATTGGCTGAATACGTCCCAGCTGTAGTTTGCGGTAGTGCAGTCGGCATCTGAGCTCGTCTCAGCTGCTCGAAATAGCGGCACAGCAGGGCGGTCAAGCGTCAAGCGTCAAGCGTCAAGCGTCAAGCGTCAAGCGTCAAGCATGCGGATGGCGGGCACGGTTAAGATCAGGAGAGCTCAACCGCGTCTCAGCAGACAGGCGGCCGGGTGGAAAAGAGTTCAGCGTCCGGCTGCCCAAGCGGCCTTCCACTGCCGAGCCGCGGACCTGGCCCGCCTTCGTCCTGTCCTGCTTTGCCCGATCGAGCGCTGATAGTCGTTCAGCCTCGCAGACGGGCTCGTGGATCGGCACAGTTTTAGAAGCGCAGCGCCCGCGGTGCCGTCACCACCCAGCACCCACTCTCGACAGCTTTTCCAGCCAGACTGCCCCCTCCCGCGCCCACTGCCCTCTGCGCCCGCGCCTGCCTTCAAAGTGTCGACCCCCACGGCACTGCACACGACACGGCGGCTGTCACGTTCTTGCGTCCGATTGCCACTTTGGCGCGTGCAGCCACACCGACGAGGTACGCCGCCCACGATCAGATAATTCTGGCCGCCATCAGATAAGCCCGCGACGCACAACCCCGCGCACCGCGGCGTTACAAAGCAGTGAGAAATGCACCGCGCTGCTCTCCGCGCTGCCGTCGCTGCTTGCTGAGCGCAGCCAATGCCTGCCCCAGACCGTGCTAACCATGACGACCCTCCTTAGCCCCCTACGTCGCGCCCTCCACACGCCTGCCCGCCTGCCTCGTCCCTCGCCGCCAGCGCTCCATGGCTTCCTCGCCCGCCGCCACGCAGCACCAGCTGCCCACCACCGCGACCTCGCACCCCGACGACCCAATCCCCTCGGAGCCGCGCGAGGTCCCCCAGCTCGCCGTCAAGCCGCCGCGCGTCCCGTCCCAGCCCGAGCACACATCGCCCAAGTCGTCGGGCGAGTCAATACTATGGAGCCAGAACAGCAGCGACGACTCTGAGGCGCCCATGACGCCCAACACCGAGCCCGACCAGGCCGTCGAGGAGATTGTCGACAAGCTCGAGGACCTCCCAGCCGCCGCCGTCAACTTCAATGGCACGCGCCCTCGACGCGCCTCGACCACGCTCATCTCAGACAGCCCCGCCGACATCCAGCGGATCCTGGGCAGCGGCGAGACTGCCACCAAGCTCATCAGCCAGTGCTGCGGCGGAGGCTGCTGTCTGCTCAAGACCCTCCAGCCCGACACATCGTCGCCGTCGTTCGCCCCTGTCGTCATCCCCGACAATGCCGCCTTCAGGAGCCTCAACCTCAAAATTGGCCCTCTCGCTCTCGACAGCGAGCTCACCGACACCACGCCGCTGCCGCCGGCCAACATGTCCTTCGAGCCCCTGCCGTCCAAGGACGTCAAGCACGTCTCCCAGGTCCACAAGACGCCGCCCAAGTACGTCCAGCCACACCCGCCGTACGACGTCTACTCAGCGCCGCTGTATCACGCCCGCGAGTTGACCAAGCCTGGCGCCGAGAAGCGGACGTTCCACTTCGACATTGATGTGACAGACTACCCTGACGAGGGCGGCGTCGACTTCAAGGTTGGCGGTGCCATTGGCATCTGCCCGCCCAATGCCGAGGAGATGGTCAACGAACTGTTCGATCTGCTCGGTGTACCAAAATTCGTTCGCGACAAGCCAGTCACACTCAAGACCAAATCTGGACGGTGGCCTACCATTTGGGGAGAAGATGAGCCACGCGAACTGGTCACCACACGCCGTGAGCTGCTCACCTGGTGTGCGGACATCCAGTCGAGCCCACCCACCAAGAACCTTCTCCGCGTCATGGCAGAGTTCGCCGATGCACCCAACGAAAAGAAGATTTTGGAATACCTCTGCTCGGCACAGGGTCAAGCAGCCTTCTGCGACCTCCGCACGACCTCACATCTTACCATTCCTCAGATCCTCAGCGCTTTCCCTTCCTCGAAGCCTCCGCTACCGAACCTCCTCTCCGTCCTTACACAGCTCATGCCACGATTCTATTCGCTCTCGAACGACCCGCATATCTCGTCTGCCCGCCCGGGCCTGCCTGGCACGCGCCGCCTGATCGAGATGGCTGTCACCATCCACGAGACCCCGGATTGGCACGCGCCCGGCGCTGCCCGCACTGGTGTTGGTAGCGGCTTCATGGAGCGTCTGGCCCAGCAATTTATTACCGCTGAGCAAGAAGGCGTCGATCCTCGCGACATTCTTGACCTTCGCGTGCCTATGTTCCGTGGCCTCATGGCCAACCCTCTGTCTAAGCAGTTTGGCGGTGAAGGCCCAATGGTCCTCATCGGCGCTGGCGTTGGCATGGCTCCGTTCCGAGGCTTCATCCTCAACAGGCTGAAGAACGCAAACTGTGCCAACAAGATCTGGTTGATCCAGGGCGTCCGCGACTCTATGTTGGATGAGCTCTACTCTGGTGAGCTCGGTGACCACGAGCGCGAGATCAAAAAGGTTGTTCAGAGCCGCAAGGCGCGCGTCAGCGGTCAGACTGAGGCCAAGTACGTCCAAGATGAAGTCCGTATGCAAGCCGACATAGTCTGGTTCGTCATCAACGCACTTGACGGCCGAATCTTTGTCTGTGGTAGTAGCAAAGGCATGGGCGAGGGCGTCGAAGAAGCTCTGATCGACATCACGATGCAGAAGGGCAACCTCAGCCGTGAGGAAGCCCACGAGTTCTGGGCCAACAAGAAGAACGATGGCCAGTACATTGCCGTAGGTCACCCCGTAACACGCCCTAAAGTGCTTCAATGACTAACACAACACAGGAGACCTGGTAGATCACCATCCTGATTCACCACTGTAAATACATCGCGTTCCTTTCCATTCTTCCACCGTCTAACTACATGGCATTGGCGTTACTCAAAAGGCGCCATTTAGACAAAACCAGCACGCGCATATATTGGAAACGTTTCACCACACTGGATATTTTGGGGTTTGATTCCGTGTCGTCCTTTGAGAGGCACGTCGAGCATGGCGTTGACAAAGCGAAACCTCGTTCACTTGGTTGTGTGTTGCAATTACAAGATTGAACTAGTTATTTAGGTAGGGAGCCGTGAAGGCCCCTTTTGTGTTGATAGGATAATCGAATTGGATACTTGTGTACTGTACAGTCCTTGATGCGTGTATGTACTTTGTGATGCAACCAAAGCTCGTACGACTGAACAGGTAAGAGATGCATATCTAGTAACATGCTAGATCCTTGAGTACCCTGTTGACCGGATTGAGCTCCACCTTCCCGCATCCGCATGAAAATAAGCTTTGCCTCCACCCCCCACTTCACGGTTGTGTCTTCGCTGACGGGACTGGGACCTGGGGCCTGATATGGCCGTGTGGGTTCTCTCAATGAGGGCCTTGGAGTGCTGGAGTTTGCTAAGCCATTCATGTTGAATGCGATTCATCAAGTAGGTCACTCTCGGGGCTGACATGCTATGCCGTAACCTGGCGGATAAGAACTTTTCCCCTCACTCACCTACCGCACACGCACAACCCAACACATCTGCGCCCCCCAGCTCTACTCATTGCCCTCACCCTTCTTTTCAGACTCTTCATGCATCACCTTTCCATTCTCCGCCATGATCTCCCACATCTCATACTTCCACGGATGCCAAAACGCTCCAGTCGTCAAACAGCACATCACTTGCTGGGTAGGAGAACATAAGGCGGCAATGAAGGCGTAGACAGCCTCGACAGGAACAGAACTCTAAACCCCTGCGCAGCTTTGCATTTTGATGCCCCAAGAACAGTAAACGGGTCGATATAATGTGCGCCATCAACGCTGAATAATGGTTGAAGCCTGCCTAATCGTCCCGTATCCTGCGCTCCGTCAACACAAAGCCGTCATCGCGGTACACCCTTACTAACCATTTGTTGAACTTCACAGCATACACGCCGTCCTCAGCCTTGTTCAAACGCGCCCGCCGCACGGTACCCATGCACGCTCCCCACGAGAGCACGACCGCGACGTTGCACGCAATGAACAGCGCAGGGTTCTTTGGTGCGCGCTTGAGCAGATTGTCGACCATGATGGAATATTCAACCGATTGACAGACGGTCGAGGATTGAATGCAATCGGACGATTGGAAGAGGGGATTGCGGTGCGAAAGTTGGAGAGCAAAAGGGAGGCGTGAATGAGAGGTCCCGCTAGCGTGTGCCTAATGCAGGGCCGCTGACCTCATTGTAACTCCGCGGACACGGTACAGAGTACGGAGCACCGTTGGCATCTTTTCTGTATACCCGCTACATGCCCAGTACCCAACATCGGTGTTGAGAGTTTGAGTTGGTTTGCTGTTCGCAACTTGAAAGTCGCGACGTCTGCAAAGACCATGCTTGCACCGCCTGCTGGCACTGAGGGTCAGAATAACAGGTTCGGTCGGTGGTGCGGCCATTTGCTGCCCGAAAGTATGTCACTCTTAGTCAGTGCTATTTACTATGCACGAGAGGTATATGAGTGGTTGTATAATCGGATACGGACCCCTCGCACTGTTAATGGCCGCCATGGACATGGCTGCTTCTCTCGTCAACGTACTCTTTTCATGTTTACATACCACCGAGCCCTACATATATATCACAATGTGACTGCAGAGTAATCGGTCGCTGAGAAACTGAGCGATGGGAGGTGCCCAGCATGCTTTGGCAATGCCAAATCGAACTACGACTGCAAATCTCCTACGTGGTGAAAGATGTTGTTGAGACAGGGCAGAAGCCACGATCTTGTAAGGAGTGTGCTCTTGGTTTCCCAGTAGATTGCTCTGAGAGAAGGAGAGGTTGTTGCTCACGGTTGGCACATGATGTACACTTCCATTCAATACTCTCTGCTTCATCTCGAGTTCCCAAGTAGAAAACAGGGGTATCGGAGGGCCCATACAACAGACTTGGTGCGAAGTCCGGGCATCTTTCATCCACTCCATGCTGAGATGATAGGAAGGTCTTCGCAACACAAACGGTCCGTTGATACTGGGACCTTCCTCATATCGGAGTCAGGAGCTGCTTCGTATGATCTTCCCCATGCACACGGATCGCAGCTTGGTGATCCGTGATCTCAAGTCCATCTTGGTTGCAAAGGAAGCCATCCGGAGTAAGACATCTCTTGCAAGAACTCACCGAACTTCCGGAACTTGATCTGTTAGGTTCGAAATTCGTTTCTAAAAAGAGCATTGTTACGGTCCCTACTACTTCGTACATCTGGTCTCCCTGGAGGGTATCAAGTAGAAGCTACCAAAGTTTCCTTTGATAGCTTCTACTGTAAGCTGATAAATTGTGTACATGTACGCAATGTTTTTCCCTGGTATAACAAAGCAGTTTCCAGTCGGCAGGAAACCTCCTGGCTATCGCAGGCAGTGCGCAAATACGGCAACATTAGTGCGTACAGCGTGCGCCTCAAATCCAATCTCTTGCTTAGGCTCGATCTCGCGGAAGTGGAAGGTTAGAAAGATCTATTTGTGTCATGCGGCACGCCTACACATCATATGCTGCGGTGCGGCGGAGGGCAGCTCGGTCATACAGTCGGTGTTGGTATCGCTGGCTATGCTGCTACGCCGCTCCGCAACTCAGCCGCTGGCCTTGAGGTGTGCAGGAGGTTGACAAGTGACCAGAGTAAGCTGCTCGGTGAGCTATTCAGTTTCATCGCGGGAAAAGGCCTTATCGAGGCAGTGCAACCCTCACCGGTCGACAGCCGACACGAAGAGTGCGATCTGGGATCGCTTGGTATATGCATAAACTGTACGTGGCAAACCTCAGACTGCATCTGGGGTTCTCTGTACATCGGTAAGGAGTGGGAATAAGAACAAGGATCATGAGCAGCACAGTTGTACAGCCTCGTATCTTATCACATCAGGCGCACCAGCAATCTTGCTCGGAGGAAGAACTGGGCCGTTGTGCCGTTGTTCTTCCCGTGCTTAGGTCCTGCCATCTCCGACACCGCAGCCTCGAAACCATCATCCGAGAGACATTGTTGCTTGCCCGAGGCTCTGAACGGATATGAGCCACACACAAGCTTCTTCGATGCTTCCACATTCGACGCTACGCCACCGGTAAGGCTGAGCCGAATCAGACGAGCCCAGGGTGTGCTAAAGCCGTGGCGCGTGATGTGCTCGGCGTGCCGAAAGCGCGAGCTATTGACGTATTGACGTCGGAAATGCTGCGAACGTCTCCCTAACAAGATCTGTTTGGAGGATGTGAGTCTTCTAGAGCCACTGAGGCAGACTCGCAATGAATTAACTACGTCACGAGCGCACTGGTCCTCGCTCTTTGGGTTTAGGAATATTGAGGCACCCGTGTTAACCGACTTGTGGGCTGCTTGGAGCTGCGGATGGGTGGCCTTGGACTACTGCTGTGCCGATCTCACGTGGCGCTCGGGCGTATTGTCAGTGATGAATCCGTGAAGCATTCAGAGTTTGAGGCGAGCGCCATCAAGCGAGAAACAGCGAGGGGGGATCGCAATGGACTCAGGAAAATCGCACGTTGCTCAGGTATAAATCGATGCCAAACACGATATACGAGATGTGGTGCGACTGCCGTTACTATGGTGACTGCATTCAGAGTGTTCATGTTGCTTTCCCAGCACAGCCTCCAAGAAGGTGGCCAAGGGTTTAGCGCGAGGCAGCATGCAAGTGCAGGGGTCAGCGCTACTCTAACTGCCCCGCAGCTACTCTGCTGTTCAGAAACGTCATGTATAAAGCAGCAACGACCATCCACCATGGGCCCACCATACATGAACGATTCACACACGGTTGCTGAATCGACAACGTCCTCATCACGACCCATTTTAGACAATCAAAGCATCTATACCGCCGCAACAATGGAAGACAACGGCAAGGCTCCAATGCCCGTTAACGGCACCAACGGTAGCTCTCCTCGCCGCCTTGAGGAGCCCGTCGTGAAGGTTCAGCCTCCTCGTCGTGAGGATTTGCAACCCAGCTACGCAAAGGTTATCGAGCCGGATGATGCCGATGCGGACAGCCACGGATGGTACGGTGGAATGGTGAGTTGAGCACCTGACTATTGCCCATGCATATTTACTCACGCCATCTAGGTCAATGCTTTTGGTGGAATCATCGGTACTCTCGGTGCAATCCCCTGCTGTATTTGCTGCCCCAACCCATACCAGCCTGTAAACCAAGGAAACGTCGGTCTTGTCACCAAGTTCGGTCGATTCGCTCGCGCCGTTGATCCTGGTCTTGTCTACATCAACCCTCTCTCCGAGAAGCTTGTCCAGGTTGATGTCAAGATTCAGATCGTCGAGGTTCCCAAGCAGGTTTGCATGACCAAGGACAACGTTTCTTTGCAACTTACCTCGGTCATCTACTACCGCATTACCTCGCCCCACAAGGCTGCCTTTAGTATTGCCAACATTCGCCAAGCTCTTGTCGAGCGCACGCAGACGACCCTCCGCCATGTCGTTGGTGCCCGCGTACTTCAAGATGTAATTGAGCGCCGTGAGGAGATCGCGCAGTCAATCCGCGAGATTATTGAGGAAACCTCCGCCGGCTGGGGTGTCGAAGTCGAATCTATGCTTATCAAGGATTTGATCTTCAACCAGGATCTGCAGGATTCGCTCTCGATGGCTGCCCAGTCCAAGCGTACCGGTGAAGCCAAGGTCATCGCTGCTCGCGCTGAGGTCGAGTCCGCCAAGCTCATGCGCCAGGTGAGTCTTAAAGAATGAACGAAAGTATTGTAAACTTATATTAACATACGCTAGGCCGCCGATATCTTGTCCTCTGCCCCCGCCATGCAGATCAGATACCTCGAGGCTATGCAAGCAATGGCCAAGACTGCCAACTCAAAGGTATGTTTCGCTGACGTGCACTTAAGACAATGAGAGCGCCGCTAATTCGATCCAGGTCATCTTCCTGCCCGCCCAGAACCAAACCGTTCAGAGCGCGCTCGCTCAAGCTGATGCCGCTGGTGAGGGTCCCAGCAACTACCACAACAACCCGGGCTCTAGTGTGGGCGTTCAGAGCTCCGCTGAGCAAGAGTACGGACACGGTAACCACGGATTCCAGAGTGCTATCAACTCAAGGGTGATTGAGAACATGTAGAAACATGACATGCTCAGATCTCATGAGGCACGCAGACATGTCGGTGGATCAAATTTTTGGTTGCTTTTTTTGCTTTTCGGACTGTTCGATACCAGGATGGATGGCTTTTCTTGATACCCGACGACATTGAATGGTCACTCGCTAGATGTTTAGTTCTAATGATAATGATGCTATTGCCCTTCGTATTCCCCTTAAGTTGTGAATATGCGGAGACAGTCACAGCGCCTTTGCACTACTCTAAACAGATTATACAATCGTTGCAGGATACAAGTTTTGGAGCTCAGAGCCAATTCACCTGGATTACCATAATTGACTGGAGCTGGCATTGCCTATGTCACAATGAAGACTCGCTCGACTGAGTCATTCACTGGAAGCTCCTTTCATATACGGTATGTCCGACGTGCTGCTCTTACTGTGCGAGTGCATATCCCCATACTCAGAAGAGAGTTGTCTCGCCAGAACAGCTCACAGGTTCCATACAACAAGAATCACGGCCGGAGTCCTCTGCCGAACTCACTCATGTATTTCACAACGACCGAAATGCGCTTTCTGGAACTGCTTACAAAGGGCGCTGACTCAAGCATCAATGGATATACTGTATGTGACCGGCATCTGGCCCCTTCTGACCCACCGTGCTAGCTCGTATGAGGGTATATGAGCTGATGTTTGGGTGCACGGTCTGCAAAACGTGTATGTGCACGGATTGTAAGTTGGTACCAAGGAATACGTGATGAAGGATCTTGATGGGTGCGAAAGGGGGGTTGTGCATGTTTGGCTTTGAAAGAGAATCGTGCTGGTGACTGCGAGGTGTTGCTAATACATATTTGCCATGTCCCGGCCTGGCTGGCACTGAGTACCAGTGGACGGGGTGCTATCTACTTGGCTTTTAGTATGCTTGTGTTCTCCCAACTCCATGAGGGTTTCCGCGATGACTGTGAACGTCGCATGCCTCGTCCGCGCCAATGTAGCCCCTGGATCGCTCGGAACTGTCCCAAATGCTCCATCCATTTCACCAATGCTGCAAGCCGAACATACAACGCCTCTTCTGCAGACTATTCCTTCCATCAAAGGGAGTTGTTGAGCAGGTTATGATGCTGACAAAGGTCGCTTCCTCTTTCCTCCTATCGGTGTCACCGGGGGGCTAAGGCACTGCGAAGACGGACCTGCATTGTGGGAAGACACTGGTTCAATGCCGTCAAACACATGAGCGTGGAACGCCCTCATCACAACCTTACTGTCCGTATACTCTTCCCATGCAGCTTGGTCCTTGATGATGGAGGGCATCCTAGCATGTAGCTGTGACAGTATCGCTTTGCGTAGACCGCGGTCAACTTGCGGACTCTGTTCATCAAAAATGCAGCTCGCGAAATCAACGAGCGTCAGCACGTCGTGGATGAATGGAAGGCGGTCAGTAGTTGCTTTGGCGACCTTCATTTTGATCTTCTCAAGGTTGTACTGGAGACTTTGTCAACTTTGTTGTGGGGCGAATCGTCGTTGAGATCATACCTTATCGGCTGCGATGAATATGTCAAGGAGGTCTTTGAGCATGCGCTCTTTCTCTAGTTCCGATCGTAAAACAAAGCCAGTGAAGAGAGACCCGGTCGTGTTATTGTATGTGTCATACATTTCATCAAGCAAGATGTCGATGATATGCTCAGGCTCAGGGAGTTTGACCCAGCGGTGATCAGCTTCCTAGAGTAGATCATCAGTGACATGACTTCGGCTTTCAGACAAGGGACACTTACTGCGAAACCACCATTACAGATAGCCTTGAAGTAGTCCGACTCTTTGCACAACCTTCGGGCTGCTGTTAAGCTTGCGTCTGACTGGGCGGTGATACACTTACTTGACACGATGAACCGCGAAAGACCTGTCACCTGCAATGATGGTGAAGTCAGACCATTCGCCAGTCTTACGCAGGCTTTCTGTGTCAGCGACAAGTCTGTGCCTCTATCAATTCCAACGTACCTTGGCCATTCCGACGATGGCGCATGCGCGTCCATCCAATGCTGGACAACGCGTCCACCTATCTTCTCCTTTGCCATGCTGAAACTCCTCTCTCTAAATTTGTGAAGGCTGTGGTGCTCGTAAGTACAGAAAGAGATGTTTTGCGTGGTACCCGTAGCATCTTCAAAAGCATCAAGGAAACCACGAGCTTCGCTTGCCGACTGTAATACGAGGTTGATTTGGACGTGGTGATAGAGGATGGAGATCTTCTTGCATTTGTTGTGCCAGCAGGCGGCAAGAGCGTCCTTTGCCGAGAAGAAGATAGGCTCATGGGTATCGGGGAATTTCTCAACTGTAGCGGTCGCATCAGAGTGGAAGTAGACAATTCCAAACTCTTGTGTTGTGCGATCGACGAACACGTTCGTTGGGTTCGTGGACCTCAAGTCTTCGCCAACAGCAAACTCTTCGAGTGGCCAGAATACAGTCTCATTGTCTTCTGTAACAAGAGCAGCCATGGTCACGACAGTGAAGGGGTCGATTTCGATATGTTTGGATAGACTGATTATGATGGCAATCAGGACGGGCGGCAATAGGGAGACAGAGGTAGACGCCCGAGCTGTTACAAGTACGCTTCCGTGCTTGATCCAACTTGCCGTTCACTATCATCATTGCAAGGGCTCTCGATGACGGTGAACGTGAAGGTGAGGACGAAGGGATGATGGTGAACCAGCTTTTGCGCGCTCGAATATGCCATGCTTAAGAAGCTGGATGCTGGAATATTGCCTCCCTACCGATGCTGTTGCTGAGACCTTTACCTCGTCTCATCAAAGTCCTGACTGATGTCTTAAGGATTTGATTTAAATCATGAGCATGGCTTTATCACCGGCCGGCCCTCAGGTCACGGCAGCTGTCGAGCAGATCGACACGCCAGCCTCGCCATCTCAGCACATGTCGACGTAGCCGTGTGTTGGTGTGATGGGCACGTCCGCGACATTGCGCTCTGAAATCGAAGCGACTTCTGGAAGCCTTGCAGTCGTTCTGTTCCATTATGCTCGCCAGCGAAAAGCGTCAAACCTTGGACTTGTCGGCCGTCGCGCTGTCAAGATCTCAGACAAGTTTAAGGTTGGCAGACAACCGAAATGGCCACTGGCCGAGACATGCAGCCAATTGTAGGACGCTATGTCGGCCCTGCTAAGTTTAGATGTGACATGCTTATCCCCAATCGATCACCACCCCTTGGAACTATGTGCGCCCCTGCAGACAACGAGGTTTCAGGCATCGATGCTCAGAGCCGCGCTGGACAGAAGACTGTCGAGAAGTGATGGACAGCCGGATAGCCAGTGTTGATCGCTGCGTGACAAGGAGGCGCAGAAGCGAGATGCAAGTGGGGAGGGTGTGGAGCGCGAGACACATAAGACAAGGTCGCTCTTACCCGGCACCTACCAGACAATTACAAAACGCCGTCGCAAAGTTTGTGATGACTCTCGTGCAGGCCTCAACAGAGCGGCCGACTTGTGCCTCGTGCGAGTGCGCGACAGTGGGCTCCGGTAACCTTGCTCTCTTCCCCGTGCTATTGGCTGGTGCTACTGATGCGGCGGCTAGCACTAGCAGCGGAAGGAAGCTCGCGCGGCGGTAGCAGCCTCCAGGCTGAGTTGCTGCTTGCGCGGGCGGGCTGCTATAACTGCGTGCTGCCAGCTGCAGCTGGTTCCCAATCTGATCACGCTCTCATCCTTGCTTGTGGTGCCGTGCTCGTCGAGTGAGAAGCGTTCCTGCGTGTGCTTGCCCGCCTCTGAGCTGCAGAATACCTACCCCACCATCACAGCACCACGACCGTTGCAGCGCCCTCTGCGGTCCTCGCCATTGCACGACAGCCAAGATTGAGAACAGACCTCCCTTTGTGTGCTGTCCAAGCTGCAGTGCATTGCTGTGCGTTGCCACGTTTTCTTCCCACGCTTCTCCACCGCATCTCTGCTTGTCTGGACGCTGACCTAGCGATCAAGCACCCGCAGACCCTTGTAGACCCTGCCCCTCCCCTCAGTGAGCGCCCCATCCACCTCTCGCCCGCGCTCTCTCGTCACCGCTTCGACTCTCCTACACTGCTCTGCACCCCCAAATCTGACGCCGTCGAGGTTGATAGCCGCCAAAGAAAGGCTAGCCACTCCGTCGACAGCGTTCGGCTTCCATTAGCGCACCCCTCAGTCAGTCGACGCGCCACTTTACGAGTGCGCACGGCAGCGTGTTGGACATCGCCTAGAAAAGCTTCGCCGCCGCGCTCAGCTTCTCTGCATTTCTCTGCGTGCAGCATAGCACAGTCGATTGCGAGGTACGTACATGTCTCTCCCTCAGTTCCACGGTGGCTGTGCAGCGACTAGTCTGCGCTCTTTGTCCCAGGCCATGCTCCTTGTCAACTCGGGAGCCTCGTTTGGTCCCGCGTCTCAAAGGAGCACGTGGGGCTGAGCTCACCGTCATGACACTGCACCGTTTCACCATGAGCTGCCCCGGGCCGGGTGGATACGCACCAAGACACAATCTGTGTCCTGCAGACAAAGGCCACTGCGCTTCATTCCTTGTTCTTGTACTGACAAATTGCTGTCGCAGATTACACGACGCTTCTTTGCTGTTATACCAACCTTCCACTGTCCACTGCGGAACCCCTACTACTCGCTGCACAAAGCAATTGACCAGCAGCCCCGCTCGACCGACCGAGTGCTTCCAATAGCCGCACCTTTACCCCACATACACCATCAAGATGCCGCCAGCAGGGAGCGGTAGCTCCAGGAAGATCTCTTTCAATGTGTCCGAGCAGTATGACATCCAGGACGTCGTAGGAGAGGGCGCATACGGTGTCGTCTGGTACGTGAAACTACGTTTGATTGCAGCTTCGGCAAGTACTGACTGCCTAACAGCTCTGCGCTGCACAAGCCCTCCGGCCAGAAGGTAGCCATCAAGAAGATCACCCCGTTCGATCACTCCATGTTCTGTCTGAGGACACTGCGAGAGATGAAATTGTTGCGGTATTTCAACCATGAGAATATCATCTCGATCCTCGATATCCAGAAGCCTCGCAACTACGAGACATTTACCGAAGTCTACCTTATTCAGGTGCGCATTGAAACACACGCATAAGGCGGGTCGCTGACAGATTGGTAGGAACTCATGGAGACCGACATGCACCGTGTTATCCGCACACAAGAGCTGTCGGACGACCACTGCCAGTACTTCATCTACCAGACCCTTCGTGCTCTGAAGGCTATGCACTCGGCGAACGTTCTCCACCGCGATCTCAAGCCCTCCAACTTGCTGCTCAACGCCAATTGCGATCTCAAGGTCTGCGATTTCGGTCTCGCACGATCCGCAGCTTCCACCGAGGACAACTCTGGATTCATGACAGAATACGTCGCTACACGCTGGTACCGCGCGCCTGAGATTATGCTCACCTTCAAGGAGTACACAAAGGCTATTGATGTGTGGAGTGTTGGTTGTATCTTGGCTGAGATGCTAAGTGGAAAGCCATTGTTCCCTGGCAAGGACTGTGAGTACTAGGGAACTCCAGCTTCGACCGTCGCGGCTGACATGTTACAGACCACCACCAGCTCACCTTGATTCTTGATGTTCTCGGCACGCCTACCATGGAAGACTACTATGGCATCAAGTCGCGCCGTGCTCGTGAATACATTCGCTCGCTTCCCTTCAAGAAGAAGATCCCATGGAAGGCAATGTTCCCCAAGACAAACGACCTTGCGCTCGACCTGCTGGAGCGATTGCTTGCATTCAACCCAGTCAAGCGTATCACAGTCGAAGAGGCCTTGAAGCACCCATACCTGGAGCCTTACCACGACCCCGATGACGAGCCGACCGCCGACCCCATTCCCGAGGAATTCTTCGACTTTGACAAGAACAAGGACAACCTGACAAAGGAGCAGCTGAAGCGTACGTGATCAGTGGCTGTCTCTACTTGCATTGCTAACGGCATACAGTTCTGATCTACCAGGAGATCATGCGATAAGCGCATTTCAGTAATTTACATGTGCGGCATTTACAACGAGACCAATTACGATACCTACCCGGAATCTGGGAGCATCTCCCCTCGTACCGTTACGATCGACTGAGCGCCTAGCTGGTCTGAGCTCATCTTAGATACATCATTTCGGAGCAAGCCTATTGCAGAGAGACGACATATTGCATTGACGAAACGGATTGTTTGACGGTAGTAAGAACGAATAAGATCACGGAGCCGTGGAGTCCACGGCTGAAATTTTGAATTGGAACGAGCGCATAAGCCACTTAAGATTACTTCTGACTTGATCTCACATCACATACTTTGCCCTACTCACATCTTGATTCGAGATATACGTCTGATATGACTGCCATGACAGCTAGATGCAGTAGATACGATTGATTGACGATCGTTTGCCTGTCATCGTATATGAGCTGACCTGCCACACTCACAGATATGTCCAACGTCACGGGACTTGAACTGAAGAGCAGCTTCAGGCTCAGGGATAGGGGCAAGCGTCGAGAAATGTTGACTAGCAGGCGTAGTACAGCCACCATGTAACGCCGCCTCACTCCACCATCCTTTCTCGCACTGTGTCTGCGACAATGAATCTCGACGGATCGGGATGTAGGCATCGATGGAATGGACACTACTCTGGCGCCTGTGGTATGACGATTCTCGCGGCGTTTGAGGACCTGAATCTCCTTCCCGTTGAGGTGCAGCCTGGTTCAGAGGCGAGAACGGTATCGCACGATCTGTGCACCTCCGGTGATCCCCATGTGCATGGATTGCCCATGTCGCCGGTTGGTAATGATCTTCCTTGCTTGAGAAGAGCGACTGTGAAGTTGATTGCGGCCATTGCTGTCCTTTCTTGGCCTCTTCACTGTGTCCCAGCAATGTGCTCATTCGGGAATCCGCTTGTTCCCTGTAGGGCGACCCGATGAAGAGCAGCTTGTCCATTGAACATCGTGATTGCCATTCAGTAGAACTTCTGCGGCGCATAGGAGCAGTATATGCTGCTCTCGGTGGCCGCTGCTCCACACCACTTGCTTTGCGTTTCTTGATCCTCGCGTTATAAAACGAACCCAGCGCACCAGAAACTAGGATCAGAATGACGCACATTGTGATGATCGAGCCTCGATCAACACCATGGCCAGGATGTTCGGCTCGTGAAGATACCTCAGCAGAACCATCAGCAACAATTGTGTGATGGTAGACATGCTTCAGGCGCAGACCGTTTGTGAAGTAGAGATGCATAAGGACTGTGCGTTGCGTAGATAGAGAATGGCAAAGCTTTGGACAGTCGAGATTGATTGATATATGAACCTCACAGTATGCTGTAAGGCACCTTGATCTCATGTTGCAGATGCGATCGTGGCTGGCCCTTCTTAGCGGTTCCAGTATCCAGATTACAGAGATGCAAAACACTCATTGATGCTGGTCTCGGCTGCAGGACGTGCTACCGAAAGTCTGGATGTTACCATTGAGAGGATCTGTTCCAAATGCCGTCAAAATGCCTGCCCGCGTCTAAGTTTAGAAGCCGTGTTGTGTTATTACAAGAGTAGCGTCCGCGCAGCCGCTATGCAAAGCACAAACCCAAACCTCTCCATATACACATATAATCATACACCTGTTATTCAATCCTCTTCCCTCCATTATACAGCACCCCTCCCGCTTAGTCAAGGGTCACACCGCCCATCCTTCCACCCCGTCCTCCACCTCTCCTCCCATTTATTGCAATCAAACTCCTTCTTTCCTAACTTGACATTCACAGCATTATGCGCCTCGCACATCCACGTCCCAAACTCGCTCCTGCTGCTCACCCGTGGCGTGTTGACCTTCATCCACTCTTGGAAGTCCTCGGCGCACACCCAGCACGGGTACAGCTTGCCGAAGGTGCGCAGAAACGCAGAGGTCTCGGTTTGCAGTGTCGGCGGTGGGTTCTCAGGATATGTTGCAGTAATCGAATGGAGTAAGGTCCATGACGAGCGGCCGAGTTGCGCAACGTCGGGCGGGCAATCGGTGGGTTGTGCGGGTGGGAGGACAGTGCGCTTCTTCTTGCCGCCCAGCGCGAAGAGGGCGCTCATGTCGTTGCAGGTTCGGCAGCTGAGAAGCATATGTTAGCAAGGCTGAGTTCAGCTCACGGTATGTACGTGCTGGGAGCTTTGAGTCTCGCCTAGCGCACGCATCGAAGAACTCACGGCTTGCCATCTGCGTCGTAAACGATGCCATTTATTATCTTCCTGCCCCCAGGTAGAGTCTTTTCTTCGTCCTTCTTTTCTATTTTCCCTGACGCCTCTGTCGGTATCGACGACATCTTGCCTGTGGTACTGTGTTGCGTGTGTAGTTGTGATTTCAAAGCATGGTGAACTTTGGTGATCGGCGCTGCAGCCTTGCCTCGGGATGGCGCATGCAGGGGTGGCCCTGGTTACGCGACGTGCAGGCGGACAAGCGAGTTCCGAGAACTGCAGTGCTTTTGAACCTGGCTTGGCTACGATACGATAGAGACTCGTGCTTTTGAATTGTTTGAGGGTGCTTTCGAATCGTTGCTGGCATTCTCCTTATAAATAAAGTTTAGGCTTTGTGCTGAGAAACGTTTCAATCGTGTTTCTTCGCTCTAGCCTCGTCAATCTCCAAAGAGAACCTCTTAGCTATGGACGTCCCTGCCGCTGCAAATGTGCTTGGGACTTTGGGTGCTGTAGGTAGACATAAGCCATCACTCAAGCCTTGCTGATGTGCGCAGGTCTGCTGGTCCATCCAGTTGATACCACAGATCATCATCAACTACCGCCGGCACAATGCCATTGGTCTGCAGCCTACGATGATGATGCTCTGGGCATGGGCCGGAGTCCCCTTAGGTGTTTATAACATCGTAGAGGAGTTCAACATCGCCTTGCGCATACAACCCCAGATACTTATCGTATTGAGCCTGGTGACGTGGATCCAGTGCTATTACTACGAGAAGGTACTACCTCTTCAATCTCATAGCATTACACACGCTGACTGTATGATAGAACTGGTCTGTATCGCGCTCTCTGGCCCTCGTCGTTCCCGTTATGTGCCTCATGGGCGGTGTCCAAGCCGCCCTTATTTTTGCTTTGCGCCATGCAAAAGAAAAAGACCTGGAATGGCCCCTGATATTGATGGCTGTACTCGCCGCTGTCCTGTTGGCGGCAGGTGTAGGTAGCCACTACGTCGACATCTACCTTCATCGCACCGTACGAGGAATCTCTTTCATCTTTGTAGCAATCGATGCCCTTGGAGATGTCTTCTCCTTGCTCTCTGTCATCTTTCAGCCAAAGCTTGACATTCTCGGTATTGTAATATATGGTACAGAGCTGGTACTCTGGATGGGAATCTTTACATGTGGTGCATACTACAATCTGGTACCCTGGCTCAAAGAGAAACGCCTTGAGAGGAGTGGATCGGTGGCAATCGAGCCACAAACTGGTGAAAGAGCTACCGTGAACGCAAATACCACAAGCATTACGCTACACGATCTGCCATCAAGCACTTCAGTTTTCAGGACGCCGTCCGCCGAGATCGAAGTGCATCGCCAGCGCAGCGTGAGCTCGCGAATAGGCGGTGTGACCCACCTCCCTTCCAGGGTAGCGTAAGTGAACCGCCATTCACCGCAGGTTACGTCTGGCTTCTTTGGATTGGCTCAAAGTTACAATCGCAGCTGTTTGCTGCCTGCCACAAAAACAAGCTGTTGGTCGAGACCACTACCCCCTTCGTCACCTGGCAAGCGCAGACCCACAATTCAAGCTTCCCTCCACACTCTGCGAGCTTCCCTACAACAACAAAGCGCCTCCACTCTTTTGCTGTCGCATCTGCTACAAACTTAGTCGCGGGCAGGATCTGCTGTCCTATTATCGCCACCAGCAAGCACTATCGCTCGCGTGCACGGCAAGACCGAGCAAATAGTGAGTATTAGCCTCGCCTCTCGAACGCTCCTTTCACTCGTCTGCATTTATCTTCTGCCTTTATGTGTACGTCGCTGAATCTACCAACAGCTGCCAGCATGGCAAGCCAAATCTACACGCTGCCTAACGCCACTTCCCCCGGTTCCCAATACTCAGGCTCTGCCCCAGCTTACATGGTTGTGCCCAACCCAACGCCAATCGCAGAAGCTGTTGATAGTGAGATTGTCGACCCGCCGCCCGAAATCGACTTTCATGCCATGACCAATACCCTCGCTACTATTGCCGAGGCTCTGAACGAGTCTGCCGAAGAAGCCATGTTGCCCACCCCACCCATCAACACTCCAGTCGTCACTTCGCCAGCAGCGTCTATTGTTCACAGGGATTACAATGCGCGTGGTCGCGGGATGAGCACCATCGGTGATAAACTTGCCAGAGCCCTTGCCGAGGGCCGCAAATTTCATCACGATTCGGACATCATGTCGACTAGTGATGGGTCCGTCCGCTCCTCCGTCCCCGTAGACGATGAAAGTGATAGCACAAGTGAGCTTCTTAGCGAGAGAGGAAACAGATACGACAGTAAGTATACTTCTCTAGTTCTCACCCATTCCTTCTTTAAACATGCGCTCAGTCCCCATCGCCCTAGGTTCACCTCGCGTCAACCCTATGGGCCTCATTTCTTTCACGTCCAACGATCTTGTCGACCGGCCTCCTCTGCCTTTCAACAGCACCGATGTCATCGAGAGTACCTGCCCAGTGCGCATCGGTTCAGGAAGTATGCACCCGGACAGCATAAACAGCGCCGCAACTGGAGTCACCGAAATGAGCACGTGGAAGGAGGAAGTGGAAGGTACTTTCGAGCGGGCCTTGATGTGTCTCGAGAACCTGGCACGTGATGAGTACAAATTGGACCCTAGCAAGCCTATGGGGCACTACTACGAGGCACACTTGAAGCGAATGCTGGGTGCTCACAAGCGGAAGTATCCCGCGTACGTCGATCTGGTGGATAAGTCCTAGATATTGGTCTGAGGCTTTTGGGTAAGCATGCATGACGAGCGAGTCGTTTCCACGAGATGACAGGGTATACATCTTTGCACAATCACAGGCTGGCGTTAATGGGGTCAATATACGGCATAAATGCAGAAGGCACAACGGGACACTCGAAGGGATTATCCTTCAGCTTTGGCACCTAGCCAATACCTTCAATTTCCAGACGGTAATGAAATATCCGAAAGTCAAGTCAGGCAGCTCGGTCTCTTCACGTCGGCAATGAAACTCTGATGAGCACTATAATTATTCATTAAACGTATCGCATGAGCATGCTATGCACGTGGCCATCCTAGGGTATCATCCCTCCATATATGCAGTCCCGATCTGAGAGATTTTCATCCCCTATACCAGAATAGAAAGTCATCAAAACACACTCTTCTTACATCAAGAAGTACATCAGCGCTCCTAAAATTGACACGCCGAACGACTTCGACGAGTCAACGCCAATAGTACCCGCAGCACCCTGGCTCGATGGAGTCGCATCGGGCAGCTGTGTGGTAACAGTCGCAGTCTGGGGCGCAATCGTAGTGGCCTGCGTGATAGTCTGGGGCGAGATGCTGGTGCTGACCTCAACGCCATTCACAGTCGCTGCGCGAATGGTGCCAGGGACAGTTGTCGGTGCGGTGAAAATTGTGCCGGGAATGGTAGTGGTGTAGACGATGACGGAGCCGAGTTCAGATGCGGGGATGGCGGCACCGACGCCGGTCCCGGTGTACTGCGGGGGCACGCTGAGGGTGGAGGTGTTGGGCTTGTCCTGCGGCGCGGAAGCGTAGATATTTCCGCCCGAGTAGTCGCCGCTGAGCAGGTTGACCTGCTGGTTGTCGGACGAGGTGTACTCGCCTGTGGTCAATGAGCCGTAGGAGCCATCGGCGAGTTTGAAATTTGTGGTGAACTTGTCGTAGCACATGGCGATGTTCACGGATTGCAAATTGACGCAATTAAGCGACTTGACGCAACAGAAGCCGGAGGTTGCGGCGCGGGCGGTAAGGTCGCGCTTGCTGAAGTTGATGTCTTTGACCGAATTAAGGACGTCGGTGTAGAGCGAGGACAGGTCAGAGCCGACTGGGGGCGCAGAGCTGGCAGTGGCACCCGACGGCTGGCAGGGCTCGCATGGGTTGTCGTTGGAGGCTTGGGCTTCGAGAGCCTGGAAGGGAGAACCAGGCGCAGCGGCGACGGTCGCAGCGAGCGCCAGGGTGAGGTACTTGAGAGACATGATGTACGGGCCTAGGTGTGTACGGCTGTGGGCGTTTGTGTAGTGCAACGAAGGTATGGTGTAGTGATTGCTTTAGATGTACTTTCCAACAATCAAAGCAAGACTGAGACCAAAAACGAGTGGCAGTTGCAATAAAAACGCAGGTTGGTCCGATGAGCGAGAGACGGGATACAGACGACAACAAAGGGGTCTGGGTCAAAGAACGATTATATACCATCCACCAGTCCTTGTCCACAACGCCCAAATATACACCGGCGTCCTGGTGCTAACAGGCAAAGCTTGTTTCTTAGACTCCGTACACTATTGACCTAGGATGAGCCGTGCCTCTTCGCGCGTGCTCTATCGCCCGTTAGATAGCGCATGGCCAAATGACGGGAGTCAGGACGGCAATCCATGGGTCGATCAGGCGCAGTTTGGGCACACCTGTAAACGGTTTTTTACTCCAAGTCCTGGACTGTCGACAAAAAGGAAGGTATGCCGTGCCAAAAAATGGCTTGGTATCGATTGGCCGGGAGCTGCTCTCTTTGTCTTGGATTTCTCTCTGGCGGCTTGTCGAAAATCGCGAGGGTTGAGTGTCCTGCTCAGGCGACCCCAATACGAGGACGCTAAGAAACCAGCATTTTCATTCGCCAAAGGGCAAATAATCGGATGGGGTACGCCGAACCGCACGCGCGATTTCCTGCATAGACTCCTTGCTGCATGCCATATAACAGTCCTTGCTTTCAAACCCTACATGGAATGTGGTAAAATTCTCGAACGGTGGCTTGATCGCGTTCGGCTATTCTGTCTAGCAAATGTCGGCAAGCCACGCTTTCTTAAGCTCGACGTCATACCGGACGCCCCGTCTACGCTAGAAGGGAGCCGTTTCGACCGCCAGGGCTCGCGGCACCGTCCCTTTTGGCAGGGCTGCATGCACAAAATTGCGAGGCCCAGGTCGACTGGTGTACACTACTGCACCCTCGGCACGCGACTAATAGTTGATCTTTGCTGCTCTGAGGGTAGCGACAGCAGTCAAAAACTATGCAATCGTCTCGGCGTTGGCTCGAGTTTTGCCTTATCCTAGTTCCCATCCATCAGATGAAAGCTTGTTTGGCGCGCGGCGTGGGTGTCATGACCCTCGTCTTGGATTCGATGCAAGGATTATCATCTCGGCGCTTTATACCTCGAGGCGGCTCTCGATCTCCTCCACACCTCAGAGCCGTCACATGTCCATCAAAATGACTTTCCGGTACCGCGCCTCTGTCTTTGTGCCGATTCCGAGGCGAGCAAGGAGTTCGATGGTACGGGACGCCGGTAGGATGTTAGTCGGCGGACGTTTACTTGTGCTATGCGTCTTTTGAGCGAACGGGAACACCTCAGTTCGGCCCGAGCGTATCGAATTGGTATGGCGCTGCCGGAAGATCCTTCTGTCAGTGAGCGGTCTGCTGTAACCTAAATTTAGAGATCGCAGATTGGAGGTCCAAGGCTTGAAGGATGTGATCTCTCGTGTGTCTGCTGCATGCGAGCGCAACGTTGACTGCGTTGTTTGCCACGTCCTAGGCGAGGCTGCCAGTGTTCGATATGATAGTGCATGTGTACGAGCAGTCACACGCTATCAACGGCCCTGCATGAACCCTCTGCGGAACCGACAGTCTGTGAGGGTGTATGAACATCCTCGCATTCTCTTGAATATGAGTATCGCTTGAATTCCGCTGCTGTTGAGTCTGCACGCCCAGTCCCAAGTTCACTAATATTCGATAGTAAGGCACTCCACTGTCATAACACAATGTTGGTAATTGGCGTTATATCGTCTCCACTGTAGACACCCGTATCTCCAGACGCTGATCGAGCCCCACCAGAGCCATGGCAAGAACATGCTCAGTCCTGAACGTGGGGCGCGAGCACATTATGTGTGTTAGCCAATAATTTTGCTTTTGAGCTCAGTTCGCCGCAGAATTTCCGCTGCACTTAGGCCGTCGAGTTGTCCAACATCATTCTTCTTCTTCTGCCATTCGATCTCTCCTCCATCACCTCTACTGGAATATTCTTCAAGGATGGTAATCGGGTGCAGCGCGACAGTACCGATGAAGCAAAAGAAGCTTGCCCAGAACTGCCAAAGATACACCAGTAACCATCCTCCCGGCGCGATGAATCTGATCCATTGGTCTATGGCATAGAGATCATCCTGCGACGCGATGTAGTATTTGTCGTCGTTCTCGTCATGATGGAGCTTGATGACCGAGGTCAGGTAAACCGGGGCGTAGTAGAAGGGAATCAGCCAGATGCGGAAGATCTGGAAGATCGACACGTAAATAATTAGATTTGGCTCGTCGAAAGCTGGCTGACATCAGTTCCATATTGAACAACTCTTACCACAGAGCTGTACTTACCGATACTTTGTACTGTAATGTCTATATTTGGGCTCATGATTTTGTACCAACGATAGATGATCTGAACTAAAAGTCTTGAATTCGGCCACTTGCCAGTACGGCAGAAGGGGTGTGAGAACGAGGCATTAGGCGTAAAGTATTGCTCGATTGTCTGTCGTTGTGTTGAGGGCGGGGATTGCGTGAGCAGATGGATCACGTCCGCAATCTCCTTGACTGGATTTTCCATTGTTGCTGATGGTCTGTTGCTGAGACCGAAGCTACGCTGCGGCTGTGTGACGACGGCAGTAGGCCGGTGAAAGTAGAGAAACTGTTGTCTTGAAAAGTGACATTCACATGCTAATGACGTAAGATCCTGAACGTAAGTAGCGGTTTGAAGCTCGGACTTTTCCTGAGCGTCGACTTTCCCTGAGCTTCAAACTGTCAATGGAAAGACATCACAAATGCGCGTCAAGGAAGATCTTATTTAACTTGTTTGTTCATTTCTTACTAGATTATCTATTACACAGGAGCCAGCCTGGACCTTCCTAGCCATGTAAGGAGAAAGGCTCGGCTGTCCTCCCGAACGTTCTTTCATGGCGTCATCAGTGCGTATTAGCTACAGCCGCATTGTTACTGGGACTTCCACTGCGAAATCTCGGATTCGTCAATGTGCCTCAACTTGTTGACGCTGGGAGATTCGCCAGTCGCGACACCCTTAGCCAGCTCGACGAAGCCACCAACAGTGGTTCTCCTTGAGACAGCGTATTGCGCAGTCTTGGCCTTGACCCTGATGATTCCAATGCGAGGATCCTCTGGGCCACCATCATGCTTGCCATCACCAAGGTCACCAATCCAAGCTTTCAGGGCTGGCGAGTAGTGCTTCTTGACAATGTCACGGTTGGTCTCGATCGAGGCATGGCCGGAGATGGAGGCCCACTCGCCCGAGGGGTTGATGAACCCAATGTTGACAGACGAGTCCTCCTTGAGGTCATCGGTCTTGCCAGACTCAGTGTTGGTATGGAAGAGGAGATCGAAGCCATTGCCCTCCTGTGAACATATTAAGGACGATTCGAGAAGGATGCTCGTCAGTGACGTACCTTAGCGGCGAGCGCCATAGCTCGGCTGGCGAGCAGGTCGGAGTCGCCAGCATGTGTAGTGAACAAGCAGAACTTGGTCTTGTCGATAAAGGTGAAGAGGTCTTCAACTTTCTCCTTCAAAGAAACCTCATCCTTGTTCTTTGCGGTGTAGGGGTCGGCGGTCTTGGAGCCGGTGTCGGTGTTGCTGAAGGATGACATGCTGAATGCTTGTGGTGCTCGCGGGAACTTAGTTTGAAATGAAGACTGCGAGACAGCTGTCAGTCCACGTCTTGCGATAGTGATTGAGCGGAACATATATATCGTCGTACCTTGGTGGTGTGTGATGTCGAGGTTTCATACGTGACGAGGGAAGCTTTTGTACTGCATGAGCGTGCAACGATGATGACGTAGGTTACCCCACAGAACGCAAACCCACGCTTCGTGATCGGAGTTGAGATCTCAGCTCACGGAATATATCGCGTGATTTAGAACTTGAATTCGCTGTTCACAGTGAAGAAGTCTACGTTTTTGCTGTTGCGGCGTACTGAGCAAAACTTTGTTATCGCTCCAGAAACGCGACATGACACGGGCGGGTATGTACAGCTACATTCACCCAGCAGCGCGACGGCAGTGAGCGGAACCATGCCGCTGCACTTGTTTCGTTTGGGAGCGGCCGACACTCGCACCCTTCAATAGTTAGAGGACTTTAAAACTTGGACACGCGAGACTTGGAATGAACGTTAAGGGGATATATTACGGTCTAAACGCTCAGCGTCTCTACGCAGACTTGAAAAGCGTAAGACACACTGCGCAGAACGACGTAGACCTCATGCCATGCCGCTGTTGTCCCATGAACCATGCTGGAGGAATAAATGGGAGCCTCAAAAAGGTAGAATGCCGAATCAATAGCCGTTATAGATCTCGAACAGATCGTTGTACTTTTTCAATGACAAGCAAGTTGAACAGTCTGTGAAACAGAGGCGCACTATGCCTCCGTAGCTTCTTTGTCCTCGATGGAAGCTTTCTTGAGATCCTCGGCAACATCGGCAGCAGCGTCGTTCTCCTGGGCCAGCTCAGCAGATGGGGAAGCAGAACCATTGACAGCTTGGTTCTTCTGCGCGGGCTTGCGCGCAGCATCAGTGGTACCGTTGGCGGCATCCTCTTCAGCCTCAAGACGTGCGATCTCCTTCTTGGCCTTCTCGATGTTCTAAGATACGTTAGCTGATGTTATTGTGCGCAGCTCAAGTAACTGGACATACCTCCTTGGTCTTGCGGTCCTGGTCTTCCTTCCAGTGTGCGAGCTTCTCCTTGAGCTTCTCCACGGTGGCAGGTACATCAGCCTGGCTGGAGGGTGCATCGACACCGACCTTCGCAAGTTCCTCGATGATACCAATGTTCAGGTTGAATTTAGAAGCAGCCGGGGCGGCGCCGCCCTTCTTGCCACCCTTCTTGCCCTTCTTGCCGCCAGTGCCCATGAAGTAGCTCTCCTCCTCAGTATCTTTCTTCGAGATACGAATGCCCTTGATGCCGGAGTCATCGACGGTGCGCTGTGCTGAGGCAGCGAACTTGCCAGTAGCTGCAGTCTCTTTTGCGGGGAGAGCCGAAGGGTCGAAGTGGCGGATCAAGCCCTCAGTAGCGTAGATCTCGTCCTGGTATGCGGGTGCACTGGCCTCCTCAAGACGCTGCTCGGCAGCCTGCTTGCGCTTGCCGGCCAGGTACGCAACCTGCTCCTGCTTTCGGCGCTCGTTGCGGGCCTTGCGGGCTTGGAAGTCATACTCCTGGTATGCGCGCTTCTGCTGGTAGTACTTGTCCTTAAGCTCCTTCCTGGCAAGGTACTTCTCCTGCTGCTCAGCACGAGCCTTGTCGGTTGCGTCACGGAGAGCCTTCAGGTTCTTGAAAGCCTCGTCCTGTTCAGCCTTAAGACCGTCCAGTTCGGTCTGGAGCTTTGTGTATTTCTCGCTCAGCGCCTTCTGCTCGGGGTCATCGAGAAGCTTCTTCTGTTCGGCAATCTGGGCCTTGATGTCGTCGATAGACTTCTGCTGGGCATCGAAACCAGAGAAGTTCTTGCGCGCCTTGTGTAGCGAGGAGATCTCAGAAAGAGCCTTCTTCTCGTCCACCAGCTTCATCATGCCGGAGTCAACCTGTTTTTGAAGACGGGCGATCTCTTGGTCAACGTCCTCAGCAGACTTGAAATTGACGCGGCTCTTGTTCGTTTTCAGCTCGTTCTGGCGGGACTTGAGCTGCTCATCGAGCTTCTTCATCTTCTCGAAGATGGCATTGCGGCCGGACTTGTTGCCCTGCTGTGCCTGGCGAATGGCGTTCAGCTCGGTCTTGAGCTCTTGCTGGCGCTTGGCGTTTGGAGAATCCTTGTTGTTCGGGCGGGCGGTGTCGAGCTTGGCCTTCGCGGCATTCTGGCATGTGTCAGGAGCGCTGTTCGAGGACAGATGGTACGCAGGTACTGCAGGCGCACAAAGGGATACTGCGCGTGGCAGCGACAACCATGTGCGAACGACTAAGCGAGAGCTTCAAAATAGTAATACATACCAGCTTGTCCTGCGCAGCCTGGTGCTCCTTCTCTGCCTTGGCAAGGTCCTCCTTGTACTTGTCCTCATCAGGCTTCTCAGGGCGGACGTTCTGCTGCTTCTCCTGTGTCGCTGTCGCATCGGCGGTAGCCACTTGAGCGGCGGAGGGGGTCGCAAGTTCAGCCATCTTGACGATCAATTGGAACGAGAATCCAACCGGTAGAGTGCGACAGGCGGGTGAAAATGGAGAGAGGGTGAGGACCGGGCGAGTGGGATGGGGATTGTCAGGTCCTGAGGACAAATAATTGATAAATTGGCGGGTCGCTCCCTCGAGCGGTGCACGGTCGAGCCGCGGCGACACTTTGGTCTAGCGTGGATCTGGCCAGGAGCGCGGGCGTAACCTAGATTTTGTACCCTTTTATTCGACACAATCACAGTATGACGGAGCTCTCAAGAGGCAGAGAAAGAACCCCAGTTTTGCTTCTCAAGACCAGGTCGGCACCGACTGATACATACGAAGAGCTGTTTTCCACGTGCGATAACCAGGGGTATGCACCATTTTTCGTCCCTGTTCTGGAGCATAGGTTCAAACGGGATGCTTTGAATACTGTGCGCCAACACATTATCGACCGAGGACTGGTAACAACATCCCAAAATGGTCTTGCAACATATGGAGCCTTGATTTTTACTTCACAGCGGGCCGTGGAAGCGTTCATTGAGGTGGTAGAAGATATTCGCAGAGAAGACACCCTTGCCATTGACGAACTGCTTCCTGAGACTCTGCCTCTCTACGTCGTTGGACCGGCTACCGCACGTGGTCTACGGTCATTGAAGTTGCGCTGTCCAATCCTGGGCGAGGAGACGGGCAATGGCGAAGCACTGGCAAGGTTCATTTTAGAGCACTACAATGCCTTGTACCCCGGCGTCCAGAACCCACCCATTCTATTCATGGTTGGCGACAAGAGAAGGGACATAATACCAAAAACTCTACAATCCGAACAATTGCCCTCGGATCGAAGCGCTAGAGTAGATGAGCTAGTCATCTACGAAACTGGCGAGATGCGTTCGTTCAAAATTAAATTCACCGACATATGGCAGAAAAATGTAGAAAGCGGTCTATCACGTCAATGGATCGTGGTTTTCTCACCAACCGGCTGTCAGGCAATGCTCGAAAGCCTGGATCTGTTGGATGCAAAGACAGGGAAAACCAAACAGAACGCTGGCTTGAGAGAAATTTTGATAGCAACAATTGGTCCTACGACTCGCGACTACCTAATCAACGAATTCGGCTTTACACCTGACGTAGTCGCTGAAAAGCCGAGCCCGGAAGGCATCGCTGAAGGTATCCGAGCCTTTATGGAACGACGATCGTAACGTTTTGGCGAACACAATCCCCACTGCGACGCAGACAACGGTTCTGTATTCGCTCTAGTGGCCATTGAGTCTTCTGGGGTCAAGCCAAAGCCCGCAGAACAGTTTCCTAGACGCCGAGTAGTTTCTCAAGGACCAAGGGGCGGCGGTCACAACTTCAATCACGTGACCGTCTCTGAAATAGTGACATCATGCAGAACGCGTCAAAACGCGCTAAATAAGCAGTTTAAGGTCAAGTCGCGGTCCCAGGGCTTGACAACGTCAAATCACATTCTGAAACTTGTCAATCAGTTCAATATATATGTTCTAGTCCGTCCATCTAAGTCCTCTTTAGCATGGCAGGAACTCGCTCATCAACCCGCATTGGTAGCAACACCTCGAGTCCAAAGAATGAAGCTACAGCTGGAAGTAAGCGAAAACCTGAGGCAAATGCGGAATCTTCCCCCAAACGCGGTCGGAAGATGTCTAAAAATCAGCCAACAATCGACAGCATGCTCGACAATGGCAACGACGACAACAAGAAGGTCCAAGACGATGCCGACATGCAAGAGGCCACACAGGGCGTGGAAAATGATGCCAGAAACGATCAAAATGAGGCCATTGCGAACCGCCAGCCAGCGAAAGGCGGGAAAGAAAACGCCACCAAGGCGTTGAGTAGAGATGGGAGAAACACCAACGGCCAGGATACAGGTGGCAAGACCGAAGCGCCATCAGGCGGCAAGACTGAGGAGGACAACAAGCCTGAAAATGATGAAGACGGCGCTATTGAAGAATCCTCGCAGCGCGAAAAGAAGATGCCATCAAATATTCTCGAAAAGGGCGTCGTATACTTCTTCACGCGTAACCGCGTTAGCGTAGACGAAGCCGAGAGCGTTGGAGACCTCCAGCGTACCTTCTTTGTCCTTCGACCGATACCGCAAGGTGGCAAATTAGGAGATGGCGCTGTCCAGGATCTCAAGAACAACCGCCTATTTGCTTTGCCTAAGAAGGTGTTTCCGAAGTCTCACAATGATCGATTCATGGCCTTTGTCGAGAAGGCGAATACAACCATCCAGGATCTGAAAGACAACTTCTTCCAAGGCACGAAGTACAACACACAGACTCAAGGCACTCGTCAAACCGATCCAGTCACTCCTATCGCAGAAGGCGTGTACCTCATCACCCGCACTGAGGATGCGACTACACACCTTGTCTACTCCACAACCATCCCGGCTGAGATCGGTGAAGTACAGAAAGATCTTGGAATCAAAGAACAGGGTAGCTTCATCATTAGTGTGAAGAATCCTGAGCGCAGCGGCCCTGCAAGCGCTTCATTGCCGCAGAAACCTGGTTTCTCCAAAGAGATCATCGAGGAGTTTCGCGGCCTTGCCTGGTCTGAGGTCAAGCCTAAGTATCTTGATTATGAGTATTGTCAGATCTTGCTTATTGGCGAAGACACCGAGAAAGCGGTCGAACCTACGCAGAAGAACGAGAAGCACAACAAAGAGACGCCAAAGGAGGAGATCGAGCAGCTGGAACACGAGGACGAGTTGCGCGTACAACATCTGAAGGGTGAGCGAGCTTGGACGTGTGCAAGTATCTTTATAGGCACTAACATGATTAGGCGACGATTCAGTGTTTGAAGATCTGAAAATCAGCAAAGACGAATATCCCAAGCTCCCAACTACTTGGTAGAGCACCTTCACTAGCATGTCGATGCTGATAGTATCGCCACTCAATCTTCAGACTACATATCTGTGGTGTGGGCCAGGACTATTGAACGGACCTTGACACTTCGAAACATGTGTGTGCACGCACGCAACTAACTTTTCCCGCTATGTATCGTTGTCGCTCTTGTTTCTCTTTCTATTTTCTTTCCACACATGTATAACACAAAATAATCGATGTACTACGTATGGATACTAGCGTTCACTAAACTTTGGTATGTATTATAACTAGTATTCATGAGAGGTATTCAAGCAGCCACGCACATTCTATTGAACCACCGCAAGCTGTGCTGTTCATAGCTCTAATTTACCTTGCTCCCTACAATGCCATCATACGAGGGCATATGGTCATGATCGGGCCTCATGACCTCATGAACTGTACCTCCCAGCTACATCTGCAGATCACACAACCCACTTTAGAATGTCTCTTACCCTAATGACGACGAAATCCTGTGTCTAATCTGGAAAGCGTCGTTGAGAGTGCTTCTCATCATACAATGTCGACAAAGGTCTCGCCTCAGTGAGCTCCAGCATTGCCCACAACAGCCCTTGTTCGAGCACCGAACCAGCAGCTACTTTCTGCGGTAAGATGTCGCAGGTTGAGATTGATTCAGCTCGACCACGTACCATCCCTCCAAGCTCAATAGCTTGTGTTTGAGCGAGTTCAGCTTCAAGAGCGAGAATCATGTATTGAGGCTGGCGAGGTCAGTCTGCAGAGAGGCAGGGAGATAATCTAGAAAGACGAAAAGGTGTTGAGGAAGGAGTAGGAAACTTTCTTGAGGAGGTCAAATGCAATGAAGCCGATAGACGAGCCCAATAAAGCAAATCAACGACGCCCAACTTTGGCATACCAGGTATCCCTGATGTGATCTACACTAGTCCTTCTTCAATCCTACCTTGCCGGCCTTCCTCAGGCCCACAATAGCAATAATGACACATACTAACATGTAGCCAAACATCGTCCAGAAGCTTGCCCTGTAGCCCTTCAACAATTCCATGGGATCTTCTGCACCTGCACCGCCGCCGTGACTGCCGCCAGCATTGTGTCCGCCTTCATCAGTGCCAATGACACCCAATGCCACAACCTGGCAACTCCCCATACCCAAGCTCATACCGAACTGTGCCACAGTATTGAACACTGCACCCGCGAGCGCCTGATCTCTTTCCGGAAAGCTGTCACTCACAATGATCAAACCCACAGTGAACAGCACGTCCGCCGAGAACGGGGCAAAGACCTGCGCCCAGAAGGCGAGGTAGAAGTAGTTCCAGCTCGGATTGAGTAGTGCCATGAAAAGCGGGGACAAGGAGCAGACGACCGCACTGATGGAAACCAGATAGAAGGCAGGAATCTTATGCACGAATGTGCCCACGAGGATGTTTAGCAGTACGCCCGTGGCGAGGTTGGGAAGTAGGTACAAGGAGGTGGTCAGTGGAGTTTCCTTTTGAATCTCCTGGAAGTAGAGCGAGGAAAAGAGCTCTATACTGTTCATGACTCCGTAGGAGAGCGCGACCATGATGCAGGTCGATGTAAAAGGAATGTTTTTCCATAGCTTATTGGGGACGAGGGCGGGTTTGTTGGCGCGTTCTCGGTAGCGCATCCACGCTGGAAAAGCGAGGAGAAGGATGATGCTAAGCGCGAGTAGGGATGCGGTTTCTGCTGAGCGGATTGTAGTCAGATCTGCGCTGAGGATGCTGATGTGTGTCAGTGTGTAGGTCTGGGATGTAATGAAGACACTTACGCAAGAACATATGCCAGGATAGCCAACCCGCCACTTGAGATCATGCCTCCAACCCAGTCAACCTCCTTTCCCACTTTCTTCGCGAGCGCAACTAGCCCGTCTTGAGAACCTGATTTTAACTTCGGTAGACTCCACACCGCTGCCACAGCCGTGGTCAGTAGGGCGCCTCCAGCAAGGTAAAATCCCGATCGCCATCCAGCTTTCTCGACTAAAATACCACTGATAACCAAGCCAACCGCAAACCCGAGTGGCTGGCTGAAGCCCAGACACGCAAACCCGAGGTTTCTCGCCCGTCCAGACGGCACAGCGCCTGAGATCAGAGCAACTGAGGCTGGAAGATGCAAAGCCAGCGCGATGCCCTGAAGAGCACGGAAGACGACGAGCTGCTCACCAGTGGCCGCGAACGCACAGGCAAGCGTGAAAACTCCGATGAGTGCAATGCCAAGCAGCTCGACTGGCCGCGCGCCGACGATATCTGCGATAGATCCAGCGATCAGAAGGCAGGCTCCGGATGTAAGACCGTAGACTGACGAGGGCCACAGGTAGAGGGAGCGGTCGAGTGATAGCGAGCGAGCGATCTCGGGCAGCCCAATAGTGATGACTCCATTGGTGAAGCTGGCAATGAAGCCCACAAATGAGGGTGTGAAGATGGTGAGGAAGGTTTGTAGATTCGATGTCTGTTTTTTAGGAACAGATAAGCTGGAGGTCTCAGAGTCAAAGATGCCGCCGGGTTGAGCTCCGCCAAGGGTCCGCGCTGAGTCGACAGAACGTCTGGAGTTGCGTACTGAAGGCTCCGGCATGTTTGCTTTGGAGACGGTCTGTAGCTCGACGGCTTCTGTTACGGTTGCCATTGTGGTGCTCATCGTGGATTGGTGACCTGTCCTACAATAAATTCGATTCAAAAGAGCAGAAGCGGGGCATCAGCCTATATATTCCCAATGAATCTCGCTCGGAATTGACATGAAAATTTGTAGACTCCGATGTTCGTTTCTCTTTGTCAAGTTGTCATCTGGTTTACGCCCTGTACTTGTCAAGTGTGGAGACAAGGGCTCAAGCTCTTCTCAAGCTCTGATTGGCCAATCGTAGAGCAAGAAGATTGTCTCTAAGGCTGCATGTCAGCTACAGTTAGAGCCGAAGCTTCTATCCAGGTTCTCGATGTGTTCGAGAAGAATCGTTCACATGCAAAGTAATTGAGCATTTCTTTATATCTCTCGCAGTTCCTGCCCTGCACGACAATCAGGGAGCAGGTATTGCGCAGTCGCACCTTCCAAAACAACTGTCGCGAGGGAAACATATCTTCTTATGCACCGAAGACATGGAGGATCACTGCAAGGTCTCCAAGCTATTCGATACACATGTTAGCGCGCGTCGTTGTGTGAAAGTGCACAAGGCGCCAATTCCCCAGAAACAATTTCCCGAGTGTAGGTGATTGGCTCTCCACGCGACGACGTGTGACGTTGTGTTCAACGCGTTGCTCGTGGATACGCTAGTAAACAAGCCAGCCACCCCAACCTCCTCGATATGCAAGCGCCAGCCTCGCAGTATCGTAGCAAAAGTATCACGCAGCACGCTCTCCTCTTCCCCACACATTCCAGAATCGCCATTTCTACACCGAGCTGTCCTGAGAAAACTCACTAGCTGCATTCGTTGTCTGATATACTTCACCACCTGCGTCTGCTGGGCCCACATTCCAAAGACCCGCGCAACATGGCGCCCCATCCCGAACTTACCGCCGACGTCCAGGCACAGGGACTCTCTCCTTTAGCCACGCGTGCTGTGCAACTGGCCAAGTCACTTGCGAAGCGCGATGATAAGTACGCAAACCTCGCGTCGTCGGGCTCGCGACCAGCAACGGACCTGTCTGGCCCAGGATTCCAGGTACTCTTCGCCCTAATCGCCGTGGGTATGACCCTCACAGCCATCTGGTTCTTCTTCTGGGCCAAGAATGGTGGTTTTAAATGGAGAAAGGATGACTGGGAGGACTACAAATCGACTGTATTGCGTCGTAAAGGACCAGACGGCAGGACACTATCCAATGCTACCAAGAGCACCAGGCTGGGGGGAGGCAGTGTTGTCCATGGTGGCAGCTATGGTGCCCCAACCAGTGTTGGCTACACCGATGAAACTGGCACCAGCGCAGACATGAGCGAGATCCGCGACGCTGAAGAGGGCAAGTCACACCATGGCCTTAGGGGCGGTGATGGTAGACGTCACAAGAAGAAGCAGCGTCGTGACTACACCAACGATTACAACGACCCTGATCTCGATGGATACCGTCACGAGAAGGCTGCCCGTGTTGGAGGCCTCAACCGCCAAGCTGATGGCACTTACACCGACTACACACCCACCGAACCCTCCGACCTTGGTTCCAACGTGTCCGGCAGACCACTCGTAAAGAAGGACAAGCGGGATCCCAAGAAGGAAGCCAAGGAGAAGGAGCGCCGCGCCCGTGAACGCATGAAGAACGCCAAAGCCGCCGAGAAGGAAGCCCTCAAGACAGCCGCGGCCGAAGCAAAGTCCCGCAAAGAAGCCGAGAAGGCAGCTGCTAAACGCGAGAAGGCCGAACAGAAGAAGGCAAAGAAGACGCGCTCAGAAGTCGGCTCCGAGATGCCTGAGATGGTTGAGAACCGCACCGAATACACACGCGCCTTCACCGAGTACACCGCACCCTCTGAGTACGATCGCTCTGAGGCCCGTGACTTCGCCGTCCCACCGCCTACAAAGTCCCCAGTCAAGTCTTCCTCACCCGCTAAAGCTCCTTCCAACGCTCGCCGCGCCCCTCCTTCGGCCGCCTACTCCTTCACCACCGGCGACGACGATGCAAACACAGTCTACACCGGCGCTTACACCGAAGCAACCGACAACCGCACCGCCGCCGAGTCATCGTACTACTCAGACTACCGCCCTCGCGCAGAGCGCTCGCAAGCCCGCCATCAATCGCGCGACCGCACATCCTCCTCTCGCCCGCGTCCCGCTGGGTCCCGCTCGCGCCCAACATCGCAGTCCCCGCAGAAGCGCCACCGCAGCTCCCAGCCGCCGGTGTCAAAGGCACCCCCCTCTGATATCTTCACCGCAGCCAACGGCCCAACACAAGGTCACATGTCATACCCCTGCTATATCCCCGGTCTGAGCACGGCCGGCACCGTGGTCCCCGGTGAGAGCGTAAGCCAGGTCGGTGCGCCCAGCAACCGTCGTGAACGGGGTGGTCGCGACGTAATGGCCGGGTACAGGCGTGGTGGCGGCCGACGCGATTCTCTGAGCGATAGTGATTCGTAGACAGTTGGAGGAGAAACGGAGGTATTGAGGAACAAGATTGATTGCATAACTGGCGTTTATTTTATTTTATAGGGGGGTTTTGAGTTCTGGTACATGAAGCGATGATCAGTCGGTGGGTAAATGCACAATGTACGGATGGACAACGGATACCTGGATGGATTGTCCGAATGGATGGATAATGGAGCCGATGAGCGATGAACGTAAATAGATACCATACCTCAATTGATGATTTCACGAGACTAGTACATTTTTCTCTCGCTTCATGGGATGACCTCGATCCAACGGCCAAGATTCGTTGTTCTGCAAAGCCAGATGAGAGTGGACAAGGAACGGAGTACCAGTTCCTTCTTAGAGTACGTCATCGCGCTTTCCGCGTAAAATCGGCCCTGCAAGTTGAGCGACCATGTAGCAGAGGTGAAGACAACCCCGCCAGCAACGGGTAGAGACGCTTGCTTGCTTAAGGAGGATAATAGCACGGAAGCATGGACAAGGATAAGAACAAAATGTACAAGATAGGAGGGGTATATTCATTTCCAGATCGCTAGTAGCGCTAAGAAGAACTGCAAGCAAATAGCAGGAAAACTAATCATATCATGGCAGCGTACAAAGGTATTACCATATCCCATCCTTGCATGTCTCGTTTCGAACCGATGCTAGCCCAATTCAACTGGTGCTGGCGAGTGGGGAATAGAGCGATGTGAGCGCGAGAGAGAAGTACTTGTACAACGAAAAGAGTGTGAGGTCGTGATAAATGTTCGTGACGAATGGTCGTGACAGGAGGTGTGCGCAATTTTGTGGTCGTGAGAGGGAGATTGAAATGGCGAGTAGGTTGGTGATTAGACGACTGGAGGCTGGAGCCGTACGTCTGTTGTTCGTTTTTATGATATTGGCAAGGGATGCTGTAATCGTTTACAATTCGTCCTTGACCCTTTGTGTAGCCTCTGTAGCAACGCTTGACGCGCTACTAATTGCCTCCCCGGCAGTACTGGATGCACTGGCGTACATCTCATTAATACGCGAGTTGGCAGCCTCGACCGCCTGCGCAATTCTGCTGCTGGCGCTCTCCATGGCGCCCTGCTCAGGTCCGTAAACGGCAGAGCTGAGCTTAGAGAAGGCATAATCAGCATTCTCGCTGGCGACAGAGGCAACGGACTCATAAGCTTCACCTGCGTTGCTTGCGACCGAGCTGTAAACTTCTCCAGCGCCGCCGACAACAGAGCCATATGTGTCGGACACACCGCTGGTCACAGAGGCGGCGTAACCGGAGGCTGTAGGCGTACCAAAAATTGCCGCGCTGATCGCGGCTTGAGCGCTGACTGCGGCGGCGGTGAAGCTGTCCTGGGCTTGCTGAGTGCCATAGATCGCCTCGCTGACTTGAGACTGGATGGACGAGTACGCGCTGGCAACTGATTCGCTAGCCTGTTCGGCCGCACCCTTGGGAGTGCCGTAGACAGCGATCGACGCGCTCTCGAGAGCTTGGTCGATCTGTGCGCTTGCTTGGCTAAGAATGGTTTCAACAGCGGCCGGTGGAGTGAAAATGGAACTGACGACCGAGGAGGCAGATGCATAAGCGTCAGCAGCATACTCAGTCGCAGCTTCGAAGCTCTCGCCAGCATAAGAACTTGCTGAGTCATATTGCTCATTGACATATGATTCCGCGGAAGCAACAACAGCGGGCAAGCCAGTTGAGTATGCTGATGCAAAGCGGCTCATAACACTCTCGGTGAAATCAGGCTCCTTGCCAATTACGAGCTCAGAGATAAGAGCTTGAATGCCAGCATACTGCTCAGCAGCTCTCGAGGTGGCTTGTGCGCCGTACGCACCAGCCTGAGAGTAGACCGACTCGGCCCAAGGTGTGGGCTGACCGTAGACCTGACTGCTTGCCTTAGCAATCAACGCTTCCCAGTTCTCGCTGGCCTGAGAGGCGACTGATTCTGTCCAAGGTGTCTCTGTGCCTATGACACCAGAGCTGACTTGAGATGCCAGAGACTCAGCAGCTGCTTGAGCATCTGATGCAACAGATTGAGCATTCACAGCAGCGGAGTTTGCGGTGTCGGAAACACCAGACGCAACCGAGGCTGCAGATGCCGAGGCGACTGAAGCGAGGGAATTTGCTGAAGCAGATGCGACAGAGGCGAGAGACTCGACAGTACCTTGCTGAGGCCCATAGACAGCGCTGGAAGCGGCACCCAAGAACTCAGAGTAACGCCCATGGGCGAGGCCAATAGCTTCGTAATATTGGCGACGCGCACTGTCGACCCCTGAGGTGGGCTGCGAAGAGAATTGGGCCGAGGCTCGGCTGAGGCCTTCGGACAATCTTGAGGACGCAATAGAAGAGACAGAGTTGAAGTAGCCCTGGGTTGGGCCTGCAGCGTAGCTCTTCGCCGACTCGGTATATTGGAGAGCAGCCTGTACTTGCTGACTAGCAGCGGCAACAGAGTCAGAGTAAGCCTTTTCAAAACCGGATAACAAAGTCTGATAGGCAGGCTGCTGCGTTCCGGACGCAAGAATAGAGAGCTGAGACTTGGCGTTTTCGAGTTGCTCGCTAGCAAGGCTGACCGCGTTGCTGAAACGTGAGCTGACTTCAACTTGTACGGTCTTGATGACGGCAGTAGGAGTGGGAGTGCCGTAGATAGCATATGATGCACTGCAGGTTGGGTTGTGAGTTAAAGTTTGCGCCAGAGTCGAGCAGGTACTTACGCGGTGACAGCATCAGCAAACTTCACAGAGGCCACGCTGGTAGCCTTCTCAAGTGGCTGCTGCTGGGTGCCATAGAGGACTGCCGAGGCGGCAGCAATAGCCTTGGCGTACTGCTCGCTTGCCAGAGATGTAGCAGATTCAACGCTGCCTTGTGTCTTAGTAGCACCCAGCAGAGCTTCACTGACAGCCCTAGTCAGCTCGGCCGCACGGTCCCCAGCATCGGCAACGATACCCTGGAGCTTGATAGAGTAGCTATCGTCCTCGTCCTCGTCGATAACGTCATCAAAGATAGGCTCGCGGGCCTCGACAAGGATTTGAGCGGCGACTCCACCCCAAATCTTTGGTGATTCGGCGGCAGGGGAGGCATTCGCAACAACAGTATCTTTGGCTTCCCATGCAGCACTGGACGCACTGCTAGCAGCCTCACTGACGCCGCTACTGATACTCGATGCTCCGTCAACAACCACCTCAGAAACCTTTGATGACGCCTGTGACGCCACTTTTTGTGCAGCAGGAGTTTCTGAGCCAACGACAGACTTAGATACCCTGGAAGAAGCTTCGGACAGCTTTGAAGAGGCACCAGAAGCAGCACTCTGGATCGAGGACGCAATGCTCTCGCTTGCTGGAGTCTCAGAGCCTAAAAATGCCTCGGAGACCTTCGACGAGGCATCCTCAACGTTGTCTAGAACTTGCTGGGCAGCCTTGCGCGCGCGGGGAGGTACGGCATTGTTCGTGAAATCATCAGTAGCGTCTTCAGCCCACAGCTTCCATTTGGCGACGTCCTTCAGACGGACCAGCTCGTTCACATTTCTAGAGGCAATAGACATAGCTTCATCCTCAAGACGCTTCGCTTCTTCGTGAGCGACGCGGAGACCCTCGTGCCGGGCGCCGACAGACTCGACTTCGGCCTGCCATTCTGTGAGAGTAGACTTGAGCTTGTGATAGTTTTGCCAGTCTTTGTAGGTCACGCCATCGGTCCATGCCCAGCGCATACCGACCTCCTGGAGTCCCAGACCATGAATCCTCTCAAGCACCTCCACAGTGCTTTTGACGGCAGCCTGAACGAGGGTATCGGTTTCGGTGTCGTAAGCAGCCTTCCATTCGCGGACATCTTGGGCCTTCTGCTTGACAGTCTGCCCGAGCTCGCGGGCTTTGGCACTACACTTCTCGTGTGCGGCTTCTAGGTCCTTCTCTGTAGCATCTTCGGGCAAAGACTTGACGGTGTGCTTGATAAAACTCTTCAGGCTAGCGATTGTCGAGTCTGCGCTTTCCTCAAGCTTGACAATCAATGCTTGGCCGTGTCCATTAACGCCGTTCTCAACCTGGCGGGTGGTGATCTCGCCAACGCGCTGCTCTAGGTCTTCAGCACCCTTGTCGGCCGCAGCAGCGAACTTGCTCTGCCACTTTCGGAGATCCTCGTTAAGCTTTTCTTTGAGTTCTTCGGATGAAAGGCCTGAACCCTTGGGGTCGATCGACGCCTCAGGCTGAGCTTCAAGAGAAGAAGGGCTGGACGTATCGGCACCCAGGACGCTGTTCACTATGCTTGAAGCTGCTTCGGTAGCGGAGCTGATGGACTCAGAAGCGATAGAAACAATGGAGCCGGAGCTTGATGAAGCAACGGATGGAACAATTTTGGTAGAGTCGGTCATCACAGTGTTTCTACAAGTAATCAGTAACTATAGAACTGGTCTGAGTCGGTTACTTACGTCTCGGAGTTGACAGCATCTGCAACAGATTCGACCTTCTGCTGATCACGGTAGCGGCCAAGACGTTCAGAGATGCGAACTAGCTGTGGCTCGACATTGTCGCCGTAAAGAACACGCAGTTGTGGCCAGACATTGCGGACCAAGAATGCCCAGGTAATGTCTTTAGTGGAGCGAACATGAGGAAAGACAACATCAACAATGATGTGTCGGCCCTGCACACGGGCTTTGCGCAGGTAGGGCAAAGAGGCTTCGTATGCAGGGAGGAACGACTTGTGGTAGGCACTTTCTGAGCTGGCCCTGAGCTGGTCATAGTAGGGGCTGGCAATCTGTGAGGCCTTCTGAACGTGAGGTCCCAGATAAGCATCGTACTGTGCCTGGGCCGCGCTCTGAGCAGTCAGGAGGTGTGGTCGGACTGTCTTGTCCCAGCTGGCTGCGGCTTGCTTCTGTGCTTGCTCAACCCTGTGCGCACCGTACGTAGCGTATTGCTTCTTGGTGAAGCTGGCGGCAGGCTCGTAGACCTGGCGCTCAAAGCGATCGGTGTAGGGCTTGACTTTCTCGACGTGGGAAGCAAGGTAAGTCTGGTAGTAGGGGTCCAAGTAGGGTGTTGCATATGCTCGAGCTTGTAGGTATGGAGTGCAGACGCGGGGAGAAGAGTCGTTCAGCTGTGTCAAAGAGGAAGGACACCTAAAGGCGGCAGTGAGGATGAGGTACCATATCGACAATCTGTGCTTGTTAGCATGTCTGCAATACTATGTCAAAGATCACAAGAGATTGTGTACCTCAACACGATGCTCGTTACAGCTCGTGTGAAAGTCCTTTTTTGCTTCCTTTGGCGCACAGCAACACTTGATGACTGCGGCTTGCCGGTGTGGCCGTTGAGCTGGCCGTTTGTAGAAGCAGCGGTCGGCGAGCCGTTCACATAGCCATTGGCTTTGGGTTTCGGGCCCTTTTTTGCCCGGCCGTTGCTTTGTGAGGCGGCCATGGTCGCGGTGGTGCGACCTGGAGAAACGGTCAGCGGCAGCTCGCGTGTTGTGGAGGCCCTTTTGTCGCCGGCGCTATGGACGTGGTGCAACTGCGGAGCTGCGGGCGCCTGTGATGGCTGTCAGCGCAAAACAAAGGGGAGTGAAGAAAGCAAGCAGCACGCACTGTGGACGATTTCAGGTCCTCGGAGTGCTAGCTGGAAACGTAGAGCGCCGGGCTTGGGGGTGATGATAGGTGACGGCTGCTAAGTGCTAGCTCCCCAGGTTCGTCTAAACGATCCTGGATGCTCTGTGATGTAATTGCACGTGCGGACGGGAACACAAGCAGGAATATCAGAGCACGCACAGCGCAATGGGGAGAGAGACGGCAGGCGGGTGGTCAGGAAAAGGACGAGCAGCGCCCGGGCTAGATGATAAAGATTTGATTGCGGCCTGCAGCAGGTTCTCGCGCTGTCTCCGCTGTGCTCAGGAGGACGGCGCGGTGCTTCAGATGCTTGTACGGGTGCGACATCACTGGCTCCTGGCTCCCGCCGCTGCATCGCGTGCTTAGCTCCGCTGCGCACATCTCTGTGACTGCATCTGCACGATCATGGCTGGCCAGACGAGCCAGTGAAGCAGTGAAGCCCGGGCTACTAAGGATTGCGTGACATCGCATTGTCATGCGCCTCCAAGGCTGCTGGACCCCGCACAAGTCTCGCTCGCTGCGCTGCCAGAGGGCGACGCGCCAGGGTCGCCCGTGCCAAGCTGCGGCAACATCGCGACTTCCGCGCCTGGTCCGAACTGTGGGCGCCCCTACGGACTTGCCAACACTGCACCTCTGTGCCTGCCCAATCTCCATATACCACGCCCGCACGACTAAACCCCGGACTCGTCTGCAAGCGAGGCCAGGTACTTGTCGCAGCAAACACGTTTAAGAAGCCAGCATTCGCCGGCGCGGCTTCCAACTCTCCCCAATGGTCCATTGAGCCACTTCACTGCGGCTTTCGGCCAGAACATTGTCATCCTTATCTTTGCGCCCTCGCACAATCGCTGCGCACAACACGGCCGCCACACCCATAGACCATGGCCACCGACGCAGGGCCTCACGACGCGAGGCTCCTCGGCCAAGCACACGACGCTGCGCCCCACGCTGACAGCGACGCCCTCCTCGATACCCGCGCCACGACCTCGAACATGGGCGACAAGGACGAAGCAGACACATGTCGTATATGTCGCGGCGAAGGCACCGCGGAAGAGCCTCTTTTCTACCCTTGCAAATGCAGCGGCAGCATCAAATACGTCCATCAAGAGTGTCTGATGGAGTGGCTGTCTCATACCCAGAAGAAGCACTGCGAACTGTGCAAAACGTCCTTTCGCTTCACAAAGCTATACCACCCCGGCATGCCGACTCGTATACCCACCGCCGTCTTTCTGCGCCGTGCAACTTTACATGTCGTGAACATGTTTCTTACTTGGTGCAGGGGAGTCCTGGTCGCTTGTGTATGGCTGGGCCTACTACCATGGTGTATGCGAGTCGTCTGGCGCAGCCTCTTTTGGGTTGGAGATGGTGGCTGGGCACCCGATGCACATACAATCATGCCAGAAACTGCGGATCTGGAAGCAATTCGGTCCGCACTTGAGGCCGCGAAGGCTAATGGCACAGCGCAGACTTTGTCTAAGCTGTTGACCACGACTCAACAACAAAGCGATACCCCACATGAATCGCTCCTCTGGACAATCTTAAGGCGCCTATTCCTTGGTTGGCCCCATCCGGTCGCTACCTTTGCACCCCCGTTGTCGAACAGCACCGAGCTCAACTCCACAACAGACGCTCTCAGCTTCCGCAACCCCTCGCTTTTGTCAGATATACCTTGGTTCCATTGGTTTAGCTCACAGGCAGCGAATCGATTCTTGATTGATGTCTTCGAGGGCCAGATCATCACCATGCTGGTCGTCGTCGCCTTCATCCTAATTTTCTTGATTAGGGAATGGGTTGTTCAGCAGCAGCCAGTCATCAATATGGTTGCTCTTGGAGGCGACGATGCTGTTCGCGCAAATCAAGCTGTGGCCGAAATGCAAGCCGAGCGGGTTGAAGAAGCGCCAGGGCAACACCAGGAAAACATCGCAGTGCGCAACGAAGTTGTTGAGACCAACGAGCCCCCTGCCATTGTGGAAGGATCACCCGAACCTGATCCAAACACTGTCGCAGGGGTGATTGAGCTTGGGGCTCGTCGTCCGAACGACTTTCTTCACAGGCAGCGAGAGCGGGCTAATGAGCTCTTGTTGCAAAATGCAGACCTCCCACCGCGTTTGAAGGAGGCGCTGCAATCTGAAACGAATGAAGAAGGACGAGCATCATTTATTGAAAGCTTGTCTGACGAGCAGGTCAACATGATCAGTATGATATACGACCAATCACTGATCGAAGCATACGCAAGCCTAGCCGCAGAAGAAGATGAACCGAGTTTGACTGAGGCTCTCCGTTCTCCAGTGATCAACAGCCTGTCTGAGTACAGGGAAGGGCCAGCTGAATCTCCTGACTCAGAGGATTCTGGGCCTTCACATCGACCGGAAATGCCTGCGCGAGATAGGTCGTTCATTGCGACAGAGATACGCCGAGATCTTGAGGAAGGTACCTCTTGGTCGTTCGGTAATCTGCCAGCGTCTACTGGCGGTGCCTCTCATGACAGCGTTCCTGACAAATGGGATGACGAAAACCCGGAAACATCAGGAGATCCCCAATTAGAGGCAACTCACTCTGACCATGAGCCTGGCAGCGAAGGTAGTACTGGAAGTTGGCAGCAAGTGTCCGATGTTCAAGTGGAAGACGACTCCGACCAAGCGCTGGAAGGACGAACCCCACAAGACAAGGGTAAAGGCAAAGCTGATGATAGCCCTCTGCACAATGAAGAGAAGGATCTCAACGGGACGTCGATTGCAGAAGGCTCAGAAAGTACCGCAAAAGGCATCCGGTTTGAGACCACCATGGATGCCGAAATCACATCTGAAATTTCTACGCAAGAGCCTGATATGGAGCAGCAAGACACTTCCACACCCGACGAGCCTCTTGAGACTACAGACATACGCCCTGTACCAGCAGATGCAGCTGAGATAAGTATCCTAGACTGGATTATGGACTGGATTTACGGCCCTGCGGATCCTGCTACAAGACAAGCTGCGGAAGTTGTGAATGATGAACATGTTGTGCGCAACATTGATGAAGAGGCGCCATTCGTTCCTTTTGCTGGTAACGATCCGCTCGAGCCTGCCGATGCCGCCATTCAAGATCCCGAAGTCGCTGCCGCTGCTGCTCAGGCTGGCATTGATGTCAACGATCAAGAAGCGATCGAGGACGCAGAAGACCTAGAGGGTATCCTTGAGCTCATTGGTATGCAAGGGCCACTTGTGGGACTGTTTCAAAACGCACTCTTCAGTGCTGTATTGATATCTGCGACCTTGGCCTGTGCTGTTTGGCTTCCATATTTGTGGGGTAAAGTTGTCATTTTGTTCATGGGGAGTCCTATCTCACTCTTCATCAAACTGCCTCTGCAGATCATCGCCACAATGACGGATCTACTGGTAGATTTCACTCTTGTGGTAGCCGGCGGCCTCGCGTACTGGGTGTCTCAACTGTTCTTGAGCATCGTCAAGCTCACGAGCAAGGGCCAAGCGTCTGGCTTTGTTGAGAACTCACTCCGCCGTCTCTCCGTACCTGCACAGTCGATTGTGAAGAACGCAGCAATTCGTATTGCAGACGCACTTCTCAACTCACCCCTGTCAACCAGTCCCGGCTACTTCAAGCTATCCGTCAACTCACACGCTGCGTTGCGCAGCTTGCAAAATTCGACATCCTTCGCTCTGAACCAATCAAGTCATGCTTTCGGCGCTGTACTTGAGGAGGCGCAAACCGAATCTATAATATCCTTGCTTTGGAATGGAGTCGGACGCGTAGCAATTGGCGTATGTGAGCTAGTCCAACAGGGCAGTGCTCTCCTCGGTTGGTTGTGGTCATCGAAATCTTATAAGATCACTCTCGACATGGACTTTGGTTCCGACGAGGCTGTCACATCTACATTGGAGTACTGGACGGCGAACGACCGTCTAATCGCTGTTCTTGCAGGTTACGCTTTCTTTGCCCTAGCTGGGGCTGTTTACCTCAGACGTGGGACGCCATTCAGCACGTCCCAGCAAGGTCAGAAGGTTGAACGCATCATTTCCGACATCCTGCAACAAGCGGGCGGCGTGCTGAAAGTGATACTGATCATTAGCATCGAGATGCTGGCATTTCCACTGTACTGTGGCTTACTGCTTGATCTTGCTATGCTACCATTGTTCAGAAACGCCACCGTCTACTCGCGATGGCAGTTCGCTCGCGGAAGCCCATGGACGGCTGGCTTTGTACACTGGTTCATTGGAACTTGCTACATGTTCCATTTCGCACTCTTTGTATCCATGTGTCGCAAGATCATGAGGAAAGGAGTCTTGTATTTCATCCGCGATCCAGACGATCCTACCTTTCACCCAGTTCGCGACGTACTTGAACGCAGTGTCACTACACAGCTTCGCAAGATCGCATTCAGCGCTCTCGTCTATGGCGCCCTGGTAATCGTCTGCCTTGGAGGTGTGGTATGGACATTGAGCCGCGTTACATATGGTGTCTTACCTATCCATTGGACTACGGAGGCGCCGTCTTTGGAATTTCCGCTGGACCTACTTTTCTACAACTTCCTTACGCCAGTCATCATAAGGGCATATAAGCCTGGAGAAGGTCTGCACGCGGTCTGCACGTGGTGGTTTAAGAAGTGTGCAAGCGCTCTTCGACTGTCGCACTTCCTCTTCAACGAAAGGAACATTGATGAGGAGGGCCACCATGTTAACTCCAGCTGGCTTGGCTGGCTCGTTGGTCGCAAAGGCAATGTCGGTACAGTACAAACTCAGGCAGAGGACAAAGGAAACGATGCAGAAGGCGCTGCCGAAACCTCCCTCGTCCCTGATGGCCGATATGTGCGGGCACCCGCATCAGACCAGTGCCGTGTGCCTAAGGGGCAGGCTGTCTTCGTAGACGTAGACAAGGATAATGTTCGCAAAGACGGCAACGTTGATGACGGCGTTCACAACTCAGACCTGGTGCAGATGGTCTACATTCCGCCCTGGTTCCGCCTCCGCATTGCATGCTTCGTGGTCACTATCTGGATCTTTATGGGTATGAGTGGAATCAGCGTCACTATTGTTCCACTTATTTTTGGCCGTTACCTGTTTTCCCTCTTCCTGCCGGCGACGGTCGAGATGAACGACATCCACGCTTTCTCACTTGGTGTCTACACACTCGGCAGCGTGGCGTACAGCGGCTACCAGCTCTACAAGCTTGCAGCCTCGATCAATCGACCCAACGTATCACCTCTGACACAACTACGTTCCGTCGCAGCCACAGCCAGCCGGGTTGGCTTGACCATACTCCGCTTCAGCTACGTATGGGCATCACTTATCTTTGCCATCCCCCTGCTGTGCGCAGCACTCATCGAGCTGTACTTCCTGATGCCACTGCACGCCTGGATGGGCCCTAGCGAACCCCATGTCGTCCACCTCATCCAAGACTGGACACTGGGCTTCTTGTACTCACGACTCGCTGCGCGTCTCATCTTCGCGAATCGCCATACCCGACCAGCGCAAGCATTCACACAGGTCATCGAGCGCGGCTACCTTCACCCTAACGCGAAGATCGCAACGCGTTGCTTCCTTCTCCCTATACTCGCGCTCTTCACGATCGCCATCGCAGTCCCCGCCTCTGTGGCGTGGACCTCAACGCACTTGCTCTACCGCGGTGCAAGCGAGGCAGTCAAGAACCAAGTCTGGCGATACAGTTTTCCGGCCGTTGGACTCAGCATCGCATTCATGTTTGCTGGCAGGGTACTTGCGAGGATCGTAACGAGATGGAGACTCGTTGTGCGAGACGAAGTCTATCTCATTGGAGAGAGGCTCCACAACTTCGGAGAGAAGAAGGCGCCTCGGACGAGGCAGGATGCGGGTACACAGCCCAGCGGAGAGGGTAGTGAGACGGCACAGGCGGAGCCGGAGGTGGTGGAGTAAAGGCAGAGGGGGAGAGTAGATACGTTTCTTTTCTTAACATGGAAGGCGTTATGCAAGGATACCCATACTCTCAATGTGGCATGACATTCCTTTGTAGCTATTATTATTACTATTCCTCCACTCTATAGTCGTGACAAGCAAGCACATGTCGTCGCTTTTCCTCACTGTGCTTTACTCCACCGCCCCATGCCACTTGTCAAGTGGGTTGTTCCATATTTGGCTGTGTAGAACATCGGCATCTGCTGAGGTGTCCCTGCCTAAGCAGCTTACACTGACGTACCTGCTGATGCTGATCCGTCATCACAAGAACACTCATCATACGTTCCACAACGTCACATATGGTTTGCAAGTTGCCACTCATGAACATGTGGTATTAACTTGATTTGTAGTACACATACACACACGCAAGCGCTCCACACACGCTTACGGCCGCACGCTCGATGGCGATGCTGACGATCAACACACAAAGCCGCGCCATCGAATCTCTCTGATTGAGCGGGAAAGGACTGGATATCTAGAACGCCTAACGCCATGCCAAGAATGATACCGAAACAATAGTCGTGCCTATATCCACGTCAAGTATGACGCAGCAGCAAGCATCAGGGGCACTGCGATAGACGCATAGCCATTCACAACCATGGCGTGGGGTGCCGGTGAGCTTGTTGTGGCGTAGACAATCTGGAAGCCGATTTCCTCACCGGGATCTGTGCTGTTGAAGCAATTCGTCCGGTTGACTTCTGGGACGTCTTCGGGTTCGGCAAATGTTATGTCTGCGCACTGACTGTTGTTAGTGGTGATCTTCATTCGCCAATTTTCAGTTGGACTCACGTTATACAACGCTGCGCCATGCTGCGCCAGTTCGATGACCTGGATTGTTGCGTTGTCGCCAATCTTGGGCGTGTAGTTCGCTGGTAGCGGAACTTGTGGCAGACAGAAAGTGCCGTCATACTGCTGATTCGAGGGACCGGTGATCTGAAAGACGCCAACCGCGCTGTGCGAGAAGTTGAGCGGTTCGTTGCCGTATCCCATGTTGATATAGAATTGTGCATTTGCGTGGCCTGGGAACCATCCCGGTTGGACCGATACAGCGCCACCCTTCAGAGGCCACTTCGTACGATTCTGTGATGTTGGCATACCGCCGCCTGACACATGTTAACATTTCTTCAAGACCAGAGTGAAATAGCAACAGCACGCACATGGGTACATCCATTGCATTCCATACGGAAATCCGTAAGTGCCGTTATCGTAGTTGATTCCCAAGGACCCGGGAATGATGCTCGGGTCTGTTGGCGACGCAGTTCCATTCGTGTGGATGTTGTTCCCTCTCCAGGGTGGGTACACGATTACGGTATGCGCAGCAGCAAGGGATGACCAGCTGGCTACGAGGTAGACGAGTTCGGTGAATCGGAACATGTTGGCAATTCCAGGATTCAGGTTATCGGATCGAAGCGGAACTCCTTCTCTTTGTATCCGTTGCAGGATTCAGATGTCGAAAGTCGCGAAGCAAACATAGCTGCGTGTGGTGGCGGGGGCGTCAGCACTTATGGGGCCTCGCGGCCATGCCTTGTGCGACCACGCCCAATTCGAGAATGCGAACGCCTCAAGCGAATGGAGCTCTGCAAAGGGTCCGCAGCTTCTGCGTCCGCTGGCTGGCCAGGCATTGCATGTCATCCGTTGTGTCGGCCATCGTGAGCAGACTTGCACGAATAGGCTTTTAGGTAGCATATTGGCTTGACAGGGGACTCGACCAACGAGCTGCGGGATGCACCTCGCACTCCCGCTTCAAGAGGGCCGGGCCAGATAGCGCACGCTGAGGATATGGAGGTGTGCGGTCTGATTCGCTGAATCTATGTGATGGGCTTGCAACCTCTGCAGGTCAATCGGTAGCCGGATAATGGTCTGTGCGAAGCGCCGACTCCACCTCCAAGTCTGGTTAAGAACGCGGATCATCCTGTGCAGTCCAAGAAGCGGAATGCCATCGCGCGCGACTCCGTATGTGATAGTGTGATCGAAACATGACTTCGTGAGAGCTGGCGCGTTGGTGATGTGAACTTTCTCGAAAGATGGGGCTCAAACAAGTGCCGGAACATCATCTGCGATCAGCATTGCGCATTCATGGCAGCACGAGGTCTCAGTCAGCATGTCGCTGACGCTGATGCCATCAACGAGCATAGACAGTTGCTCAATGGGCTACGATTCTGTGGCGAGTGTGACTGCGTGGATGTGCGTTGTTCTGCACGTTGTTAGTTGGTGCCGATTCGGGTGGTACGCCAGCGCAAGCGAGCCCGTTGTGGCGGGCCCTTCTTCTTAGGATTCGACTGTTCTTGCATGTTGGCAGGGGAGGAAAGGTACGCGGGTGGTCAAGCGATACCAAACAGGGAAGTCATGGAGTGCGAATGCTTCGTCGCTCTTGCATCTTCTTGAAGGAAGAGCAGGCGTAGACAAGCGTCAGGAGGCTGGCCATGAGTTCGACGTAATCAACGACAAGAGACGACTGACACTGGGCTTCTGACGATTTCACAAGATTTTGACGACTATGGGCCTTTCTTAAGAGAGATGGCAATCAAGTCAAAGGTTGACAGAAGACCATGCCCTCTCTGCTGTTCATGTGATAGGTCAAGCGCTGGATGAACCGTAGTCATGACGCGGTTTGACGACAAATCTCTTGAATATACTTCTGTTTGCATAGCTGGTAATATGCGGGTTCCAAAGATTACGTATGTGACCAAGTATCAATTCCCGCCCTCTGCAGGTATGGATACGCCAAGACTTCGCAGACGAGTAGTCGCCGCGTCCACCAGTGCCGTGTTGCGCTGCAGCAACTCTTGGATATACTCATTCTCCTGCCTGCGCGAGTGTGACGGTACCTTCACACTCGCTGCACGCGCCTGTTCCTCCTGTGCTTCTTGCCGTGTATCCTCTACCTGCTTCGCCAGCGTCTTGTGCAGTTCCTTAAGTTTACTTAGACGCTGCCATGCTGGAACTTCGCTTCCATCAACATCGTCCGTGAGTGTTCTATTCGACTTGTCCACAGAGCTGTCCATTGCCTGCAACTCTTCCACGTAGTTGGCCTCCTTTTCGCTGAGTTCGGTCGAGCCGATGCTGTTCATCTTACGGCGGAGGCTCTCGTAGCGTGCATTGATTTCATCTTGTCTTTTCCTAACCTGCTCGAGACGGTCGTCGATCTGGGCTGATCCGTACATTGAGCCGTTGTCCGAAGGCTCCTCGTCGTTACCAATGACGGCATCGATTTTAGGAATGACCTCGGCTGTCCTGTATATTTGGTCTCTGAACTCATCCTGAAGCCGCGTAGCACGATTGAACAGATCGGCGACAGCTTTTTGGAGCCTTTCTGTGTGCGCAGACAGGACTCGGTGGACGTCCATCAGCAGTTCAAGATTGGCAGGGGATAGTCTCACTTCATCTTTCAGAGAAGCCTTATGTCGTGCGGGGATGTTGATGGAGTTGAGGAGATTGAACTGCTCGTAGAACTCCTTGGGCTCTCGCCATGCTTCACGCACCTCCTTTTGAGGAACATTTGCCTCCAGATATTCGGCAAGCTCCTCCTCTGTAGGGATGCCATCCTCAGGAGCGTCAAGGATGGCAGCTTGAGGCTCATCATTGACAGTGGTCAAGAGCATATAGCCAACATTGCCATCCTCAACAATGGCAGCTGAAGTGACTTCTTGTTCAGCTGTCGATCGGCGGTCCAGGTATTGGGTGACCTGGCTGCTGGCAGATGCTAGAAGCCGTTGTAGGCGGAAGTCGGCTCCTTCCGCGTGTGGCTCCGAGAGCTCATTCTCGAGCTTTCGTATCCAGGGCTCCATGGAAATATATGTAACTCCACTGGCAGTCGAGACGAAAAACGAGAAGTCGGTATGAACATCTTGTGTGATTGTTTGGTTGTATGTTGAGTCTCCGCTCCCCTTCAAAGTGATAGTTTCAGCGATAATCAGATCATGCTCTGTTTGTGTGACTTCAAAGTCGTCCTGCCAAATGTGAGCAAGAGAATAATTGGAAGTTCTTGGGAATTACCTCTGCTGAAGGGAGCCAACGCCCAACAATGCCCTCCAAGTCAATGCAAACATGCACCTTGCACGTATCAGTCAGTAAGCAGACAACAGCTGCCGGTAGACCTTCAGCAGCCTCTTCCTCTGTACCGTCCGAGAAGGTTTTCAGAGAATAGACAATCATATCGCTCAGCTCAAAATCTTCAACCTGAGGTGTGATGGCAAATGGTCCTTGTAGAAGAGGTACCGCTGGTGTGCTTGCCGGACGGTTGAAGACTTTAATCGAGTCACCATTTGGCAGAGCTTCTAGGAAAGGCTCTTCGTACAGAATATCGGAAAGCCACGAGAGCTGCTTCTCTGATGTCTTGACGTCCTCCTTTGGCGCATCATCATCCTCTGATAGCTCGGTATAGTTGATGTTGATCGACGAAATCAAGGTCTGGAGAAAGGTGAATGCGTCTGGTGTTTCAACCAGTTGCCACCGACTCGGAAGGACCGGACACAGTGCGTACACGTTTCCAATGACGGTAGCGATCCAGAGCGTCATTGGCGCCCAGCCGTGCACACCTTCCTGCTCAGGGAAGTCTCCAAAGCTGGCAGACGCTACCTCTAGCTCCACCGAATCCGGGGAAAATCCTTTAGAAGCTCCATAGATTGAGGCACCAAGATCGTCTTGGTCCTTTTGCGCGTTGATCAACTTGACCAGGTCGATTGAGAGGGTGGGGTCACTGAACGTTGACCTGTCCGCACGGTTGACTTCCCATAACCGTACTACTCCTGACTTTGTGATAGTGACCAGACAGCGACCATGGTAGCCAAGAGGATGCCACAGTGTTGTCGCGATTGGCGACTCTTCGAGAACGTGCGCGGTGGGACCGACCTGGAAAGTCTTCGGTTTGATGGGGCTGTCTTCGTTGCCAGATTCGAGAAGCGAGGGGTCAGGTAGAGCTACCACATGAACAGTGTGCGATGTTGAGACTGCCAAGTAGTCGCCAGCAGGAGAGATGGTGAGTCGTGTGATCGGGAGTGGAATCGACACTCTGAGGGTGCGGTATGCTGGGGACACGCCCTCCTTCAGGTTGACCAAGTCTGCCCATCTGATCTCGTGTCCGACGGCGACAAATATTTCTGAGCCTCTTGTCGCGATAGTCTTCCGTGGGCCAAAGTCCTTCTTCTTAGCTGCGGCGCCGTTTCCGTTGCTCTGCTTAGGCGCAAACAGATGATAGCCGGGGCTGGGGCGCGAAAGCCATTCTGGCGTGTAACTGAGTACCTTAGGCATGTCGACCAGCTTCCATGGACCGCGTTCGTACGGCTTCGGCGGTCGGTCTGGTAGGCGGGGAAGGTGACAAAGCGGAGCTGCGGCGCGCAAACAAAAGAGTAGAGCTACCGTGAAAGAAGGTCGACGCGTGCAGGCTTGGCGCTGCAGCAGCTCCAACCTTGAAGCTATCTATCCACGACCACGACACCTTCACTACAACCAACGTGCTCGCAGAGATCTCGATAATTTGCTCAATCGAGTCGCAAACATCTCCCGTACATATTGCTGCAAGTTCTGAGCACAATGCCGCCGCTTAGAAGCACAATCGAGCGCCTCGATAAGCCCAGTTCATATGCTACGGCAAAGGTGCGCCTCTGTCATTGTCTGGCCCATGGCACATGCTGACAGTGCAACACAGAAGCGAAGAAGGAACCGCGACGACGAAGAGCGAGGTCCCTCCCCTGAGCCCGAGGACAAGCTCAAGGACGCGACAACCCTTTACGTCGGTAACCTCTCGTTCTACACAACAGAAGAACAGATCCACGAGCTGTTCTCCAAGTACGTAACAACTTCTTCTGCATGCCCTGCACCAGCCCTGCGAAGATGACACAACCTTCGTTAATCCCAGCTCACTCCGATGCACATGTTGCACTTGAGGTGAAAGCGAAATCACGTCTGAGCTCTCTACAACAAAACAACCTCACCCGCGCATTTTGTCGAGTACACGAGCTAATCGGCATCAAGGTGCGGCGAAATCAAGCGCCTCGTCATGGGCCTTGATCGTTTCCAAAAGACACCCTGTGGTTTCTGCTTTGTCGAGTATTACACACACCAGGACGCGCTCGACTGCATGAAGTACATTGGCGGCACAAAACTTGACGAGCGTGTCATCCGTACCGATTTGGATGAGGGCTTCGCCGAAGGCAGGCAGTATGGCCGAGGAAAATCTGGAGGTCAAGTGCGCGACGAGTACCGTAACGAGTACGACCCCGGACGAGGTGGTTACGGCAGGGTGTACGCGGATGAGTACGATGAGCGATAAATTCTGGAAAAGGTCAAGGAAATACCACTGCATGGAAGGAGTCAGGCGTTGGGTCAATCATGATATTTGCAGGCTTGGTGCTAGTGCACAGCACATGCCCAGTCTAGGTACATTACACATCTAACAGTATCAGTGCCAGTCTTTTTGAACGCCTTCGCTCGTGGTACATATTGTCGTCATTACGCGATCTTCACTTCGTACGATCAGCGAGCTCGAACGTTTGTCTCCGCTCGGCCGCCCTCAAAACTTCCTCTAGCCACCACACGTGTATCCGCGGGTCATTCGTCAGCTCGGGGTGGAAACTGCAGCCGAAGACATTACCCTGTCGTACTGCAATGATGTCCTCCTTTCCAGCATGGTCATGCTCCTGGGACTCCTGCAGCGATGGGTTCTTCATTGAGAGCGTCGCCATCACCTCTACATCCCTCTTCACTTGCTCTTTCGCCAGCTCGTCCGCAGGCGACTTACTAGGCGCAACCACTGTCTCGTCCCTTGCCTCCTCTTCCGTCTGCACGCCCTTAGCGTGTGGCAGTATCTTCTCGACTACAGGCGCGCGAATAAACACGCACCGGTATGGCTGGTCAGCGCTCTTATCTGCAGAGGCACCGAGAAATGGTAGGTCGAGGTTAGCCTGGAAGCTTTCCTGCTGGCGGCCGAAGTGATTTCGGTTCACTCTTACATCAAGACCTCCAATGAGTTCTTGCCCGCCTTTCTTCGTTCGGTTGGCGCTTTCTGCGAGGAGGATCAGGCCAGCGCATGTACCCCATGTTGGCTTCCTTTGCACCCTGTTGCGCTGTCAGTACTGCGCACGCGACACAAACCACCGTAGAGCCTACTTGACGAATTCTCTCAGCGGCTCCAGTATGCCACTCCTTGCGGCTACAAGACTCATCGTTGTACTCTCGCCGCCGGGAATGATCAGGCCTTCACATCGTGCCAACTCCTGCGGTGTGCGTACTTCGATGAACTCCCACTTCGCTTCGACACCCTTCTTCAAGTTCAACGCCGCCGCGGCTTGTCGCAAAAGCTGTACATGCTCGCTGAACGCACCCTGCAGCGCCAGAACACCCACCGTAAAATCTGGAATCGTGACCGTCATGTTGAAATCCCTCTTACGGGCATATGTGTAGGAATGAGCGTTATGTTAAAGACGTCCGAGTCATACAGCATGCGGCGAAAGTGAGGAGCTATCGATAACAAAAATCTGGGGCTCTGGGATTGCTCGAATCGGAGCGCGTCTCCGAGGTTAAGGGTAGGGTCCAGACGTCAGCAAACGGCCCCTCCATTGCCGCGAATAGCCTTATTTAACGGTGTGCGGACTACGAGGTCCGAGTGTTGGAGCTGTCAACCTCATGGCCGGCCTAGATACAGGAAAGAGACGCGGTCTCACGTGCTGGCTACTGGATACGCGGACATTATGGCCGGGGGATAGCATCGCGGAATCTGTATGTACCTGAGCTTCGCTCTCCTGTCACGTCCGGCGGCTCGAGTGCTCGAGTCTACGACACTCTCGCTAGACGCATGATGAGCCATACTAACCATAACACCAGGCAAAAGAAGCACTCACCCTTATCAGCCCAGAAGAAAGAGACCTCATCCTGCGGAAATACCATGTCGCCGACGCAAAAATGAGCCTGGCATCCGCCTTGTTAAAACGCCTCTTTGTCCACAAGACTCTCGGCATCCCATGGGCAGACATATCATTCGGCCGCAAACGCAACCCCAAGCACGGGAAACCATGCGCCCTACTTCCGGCCCCTCTACACGGCCCCGCACCCTGTGAATTCAACATCTCGCACCAAGCCGGCCTTGTCGCGCTTGTAGGGTGCGCAACTGAAGACCTCGATGCCGAACTAGGAGTAGATATTGTCTGTGTAAACGAGCGCAACGAAGGGAAAATGATTGAATCCGACGGCTTCGAGGCGTGGATAGACGTGTACGCCGAAATCTTTAGCGCCGAAGAGGCCTTCGACATGAAATACAATGTCTCGCCCTTTCCCCTGCTCGACGGCACAATCGTCACGCCCGAGATGCTAGGGCGCCACGACCGGTGCTGCGCCATGGGGCAGGAACTCTCTGCCACCCTGCCGAGCGGCGAGCAACGCTCGTTCTCCAGCGACCTACTCATCGATGCGAAGCTAAGGCGGTTCTACACGTTTTGGTGCTACAAAGAGGCATATATCAAGCTGGATGGCGAGGCGTTGCTGGCTAATTGGATTCCGCAGCTTGAGTTCAAACATGTTCGTGCGCCGAGGCCGGGGACGCCGGCAAGGTGCAGTACGCATGGGGTGTGGGGAGAGCGTATCAGCGATGCGGAGGTGTGGTTCAAGCACAAGCACATGAAGGAGTGTCGGGTGGAGATTCAGGCGTATGAGGAGGGCTTTATGATTGGTGTCGCGGCGAAGGAGAGGAAGTGGGAAAGTGAGGATGATGGGTTGCCGGAGGTGCTTACCGAGTTTAGAGGTCTAGATTTGGAAGAAGATGTCATGAGGGTGGCTAGAGGGGCGTAGGGGGGGGGGGGCCGGTTGGTATGAATTTTGCATTGACCTCGGGCGCTTTCAAGCACGATGCGTCTGATATGTGCGGTGGGAACTTTTAAGACGAAGAGCTACTCAGACCTCACTGCACCTGTACGTCTCTGCTTAATTCTGATCTGGCATCACAGTTTCTTTGACTTCGGGCGCTGTTGCTAATCTAAGCAGCAAAGATGAGCATTCTGCGAAAGAATCTATACTACCTCGCAGCTGGAGGCGTCGAAGCGATCGGCAACTCGCCCATTTCTCGACCATTACCCATCTCCACCGGCACTTGATTCGTCGGAGCCTCGGCTGCATACCCATATCGATCTTTATCTGCCGCTTGCACAGCAGTATACCGATATCCAGGCGGCAGTGCGTCCCCATCGTTATTGTGCACGTCGCTAGCCTTGACCTTGTTTTTCCTCCTCTTCAACAGCAACAATATTAGCCCCAGAACCGCTATAATAGCAACCAGGCCGCCAAGAACAACTCCAGCGATGGCGCCTTTCGATAGACGGGAGCTCGAAGCAGCGGTCAAGGGCGGCGACGCCGACGACGTCGGTAAGAGCGAGGTCGAGGTCGAGGAGAGTTGTATCCGCTCTGCAGCATACACCGAGACGTTCGAAGGAACAGTGTAATTTTTTCCGGGTTTCTTCACGCACATGTCTTGCACCGTCGTAAGGACGTTGCCCAAGATCGTCAGGTCGTCGTACTGGTACAGACATGTTGCGCAGGACTCCGCATCAACTGTAAAATTCGCGCTCGTGTTGTGCTCGCAAAAATCGAAGCCTCCTGGGTCGCTCTTGATGTTGTAGTCGATGGACGAGCGAATCTTGCTGCAGCCTTCGTTGCAACGTTGGTAGATGGACGAGGAGGAGATGTTAGAGTTTTTTTCTTCCGCGAAGCGGCCAAAGACACAAAAGTCTACTACGCCCTTGTTGTTGACTGTTGGTGAACATCAGAGCTTAATTCGCGACTTGTATTCTTATGGTGACCACCTCTACAGGATTGGATCGGAAACTTCGCAAGACTTACAGAGGAACCACGTAGAATCCTGTTCGGTGTACTGTATGTCACCATCCGTAAACGTTGTTCGATAACCACTTGTCATCAGACATTCCTGGCATGTCCGGAACTTCAATGCGGCTGCAGTTGAGTTTGTCTCCAAGTATTCCCAGTTGTAGCAAGGGAGCATGTCGTTAAAGGTGAGCGATTGGTTTCTCCAGCTTGGGTTGCCATCATTCCGGTCTATACACTTCGAAGAGCATGGAGAATCTGGAGCAACTTCAAGCGCAGAACAAAAAGTTGAGAGTACGGTTACGAGAATAGCAGCGGCAGAAGTTCTTGTCATTGAGCGCCACATTGCTACTCGAGGTGAGTGGAAAGTCGAGGAGTGTGTATTGAGAAGAGCAACCAAAATCCGAGGACAATATGCTCGGTAATCAAGGTTACGTCTTGCAACATTTATGTTCAGGCCTCCTATTTCGTCCACGTTCCACATCAATTTGCGGACTGTGTCATCGAGGCTGGGGCCGATATCGACAGTGCTGATTGGAGGTTTGTCCTGATATGGTTAGGCTGGTCACACCTTGTCCAATCGGAGGGGGTGGACTGAGGCGCAGTGAACTATTTCAGGCCACCGACAGATGAGATGCAGGCACCAGGCATCAAATGGTCGTACTGCTGACATGACGCAACGCGATCAATGCTTGCACAAGTTTGCCGGTGCAGTGAAGAGCTCTGCAGAAGTAAGTAAAGCCTGTTGAGACTCGGATTGTTGAAGTCTCATGAAGAAGCTACTGTTGAACATCAGGTACACGAAGACTGACTAGTGTCTCTAAAGAGGTCTGATCGTCGGGTAACTCTACGCATAAACAAAGACTAAGAAAGGCGTTGCCTTGTCCGTTGCTTTTGCAGAGCAGCATTTGCTGAAACTGGCAAAAAGAACAACAATTAGGTGAAGCTGATCCAGGTTTCTTGGTCCCACTGTACGTCGTCAAGCCAACGCATGAAGCCAGTATCATCCTCAGGTTCGAACAGAGTTGCACCCAGCGTGGGGTCAGCCGCGGATCCGGAGTCGATCTGGTCGTTTTTGGGCGCTGCTGGGCCTGCCCCTAGAACAAGATCAAGAATCTTCTTTAAGAAGGTCTTGCCACGGTCACAGCTCTGATAACCGTTGGCGTCTGGCCTTATTGTTCCTAGACACGAAACGAATACCGAGAGGCTTTGTATCGTATCCGAGCGATGAAGAGGGTACGCTTGCGCTGAAGCAGATGTAGGGTTTCGCTCCTGATGAAGCAGCTCGACTGCCAAAATCGCAGCAGCAGGAATACCATGCATGCAAAGGATCTGAATGAAATCGATTTGAAAGTCTCGGAAGTAGTCCTTGTGATCGACCATCATGATCACAACTCTGAAGATCTCGCTGCAGACAGAAAGCAGCTTCATGTTTGGGTGTGGCGATTCGACATGGACCTTTTTGCTTAACGTACGTTGCAGGAGGAAGTGGTGATCTAAGCTGGCAAGGCGAATGAAGATGAGGAAGAGCAACTCAATTGGCGACCGCCGGGAGCTCCAGGGATCACTGATATCAATGCGAAGGAATTCTGGTAGGTCGTCCCAGGACTGGAGTGCCTTCACTTCCATATCTGCAGCACGACGAATAATGTTGTCCTGAGACAAATGCCCCAAGGAAATCTCGAGAATTTCCTCAGTGATTAAGGCATTTGTTGCAGATATACGAGCAAACGTACTGCGCTGTACAAGCCCTTCTTGGTTCCAGCCATCGGCATCTAACTCAGCAATTGCAGCTTGCAGCTCGGGTCCTTCTGACATAGTTTGAGCATCCGTCAGATCGAGTGGTATCTGGAGTTGACAATACAGCCGGGTCAGCTTTGGCGGCCGCCCAGCAGAGGCGGCAGAGTTCTTGTCGTTACTGTATGAACAGATGAACAGTCGTTTCCGCAATTCGGCGATGAAGAAAGGGGTGTTTTCGTCGACAGTGATCTCCTGATGGAGATTCGCGCATTGTAGTGCTGCTGCAAACGCGGACGTCTTTCTCCAGTTATCGTAGCCTGCTTTGGTCAGTTTGTCTAGTCGTAGTCAAAGTTATGTGGCGTCGAGAAAGATCTCTGAAGACTTACTTCCTTGTGAACGCAATGAGCAATGCGCTATAGAATTTTCATACAAGAGCCATAGGTACATATCGTTCAGTGTGCCAAGATTGTCACAGAATTGCACACACATCTCCGAAGCATCGTACATGCTTACTGCTAATGCAGCACGATCGACAGGCGGTGCATCATGAGAGCAAAATACAGGATCACCATCTGGAGTGTAAAGTCAGCAGCCTGGTATCTTGCCACAAAGATTTGAAAACAAACCTTTCAATGATTGTGCAACAAGTGAGATCAGGGAGACGATGATACCAACCGTCTCCCATCTCAAATCAACGCCTGTCACGTTTGTGCAGAAGCCACGAGGAGTCGTGTCCCGCCTCAGAAATCTTGACAAAGGCTTAGATGTGTTCTCCCACACTTGCGCAGACATTGCTTGCAGGTCCATGACTTTGGAGCATTCTAAGGTTTTGTGCCAAGCCGACCACAACCCATCAAGGTAGATCTTAACCATGGGCTCGATGACCACCACGCCACCGGCAAATGAAAACCATTTCTCAATGTACTTTTGAATAGAAGGCAAGTCCTGTAGAAGTGAGAGTACCGCCGCGCCTTTTTCAATATGCGCCTGCGACACTCTGGAAGCACACGACCCTGGGGGTGAGAGTCCAATGCTCGGCTCATTCTCAGCCAAAACCGCAGAATGACTGATAAAGGAGGCTCCATTCTCAAATCTTTGTGCGTCGAGATGTGCGATGCCATCTTCTGGGCGCTCACGTAGCTCTGCTGTTACTTGCTGCATTGGCACCAGTTTCTCAGGCTTACGACTTGGCGACTTTAGAGATGAATCTGGCGTAGAAGCTGTGAACGTACTGTCCGTGTGTACAGAAGTGGCGAAGGATGAGAAATTGGTCGGACGATTGGTGTGCTGGAGGTACGCGACATAGTCAACAGATGTGGAGGCCTGTGTGGTCCTAGAGGGAGGCAGGTTTGGAGCCTGCTCAACTACTACGCTTGTTGCTATCTGGTTCGACTGCAGGGGTGACTTCGCGGCCGATTTGGTCAAAGGCGCTGGGTGATAAACACATTTGTCGGTCTTGCCTTTCTTCACGCATCTCCCACAATGCGGCATCATGTGATCGCATCGAAGCTTTCCTTTCCGGCAAGGTTCGCACGCCTGTAATTTACCGTTGCGGCGGTAGGTCATGTTTTGATGTTTCTCTATATGCGTCGTCCGCAGACGTGCAGGAAACAAATTGCCAGTCTGAGTACGGTCAGTGTAGCTCGAGGAGTGGAGAGAATGCTGTACTCGGACCATTGTGAGTTCGATGCTGCTGCTGCACTCTGAGATGGGTCGTAGTGCAGGCCAGGTACGGGAGCCGCTGCAGACGCCTCGACCTTGCGGATGATTGCTGTATCAATATTGCATCATATTTTCCGGCAAGTGGGAGTCTCTGCGACTGAAGCTGCTTGTCTGTGGTGCGCAAAGACGTTGATGGAGGAGGGAACTCCGAACTCCGCATACGGCATCGGCTTTCGCGCCATCGTGTCGCGTGTTTGCTCTGCGGATTGGCGCCTTAGATTCGTCAGACTGTTTCTACCTTAATATCGCCAGCAACTTGGTCCGACGCGTCGAGCTAAAACCTACGGACGAGACACCAAAGTTCTTGTTTTGGCAAGCAAGTGCTCAGTATATCCAGGGAAAGACCTGGCGTCGCTTGGCTTGAGCGAAGCACCATCTACGACCTCGTTGATTCCTGATGAACAGCACCACTGCGACAGCTTTGCTGTGAAGTACAAACAATTGGATCTCATTCGTCTATACTCCTAAAAACATAGTCTATTCCGACAGTTTCTGCACTCGCAGAGCAACCTGCAAGCCGGATACTTCGTCGATCTTTCAGCCTGCAACTGTCCTGGCCAGAGAAACCTCCAGATGCTTGCATACTGTTCCTTGTTGAGGAACTCATCCATGTCATCTTCTAGACTGTGATCTCTGCGTGTTTTCGCATCGCCATCAAACTTTTCAACAGTAAGCTTGTTTTGGTACGTGTCTCCAGTTCCACGCGTGTACCTCCAGCTTCCTCCTATTCACGTTGAGAACCCTTCGAAATCGGCATCTATGCGTGGACCATTCAGTTTTGGTGCGCTGTCTACTCGTAATCGTACGCTGACCAGCTTGAGTGGCAGACCAGTAATCGTGGAAGTGTGAGCGTCACGATTGTTTGGAGGATATATCGTGCGAGGCTCTCGTGAACAGTAGCATTGATCAAATGTTGGCAGATAGAGACTGCCATTGCTTCTCATCCTCTTCACCTTGAGAGTAAGGTCTCATCAGGGGGCATTCGCCTTCTAGGTCGTCGTCATCGTAGAGTGAGTAGTACACTAAAGCGTTATTGATCGGCTTTCCAGGTTCCGCACCAAGGTTCGATAAGCTTCAACCTCGATCGTCTCGTCTGCTGAACGCAAGTCTTCAGCGCTCAAATTATTTTCTGGGGGAAATGACCTTGTATCTGTCTGACTTGACAGAATGAGATCTTCAACATGACAGCCTTCCAAACTTTTGCAGTGCTGCTCAAGAAACGCATCAAAGGTGGACTTGTGCACTACGACGGTACGGAGCTCGAGTAAAGGTTTCAAAGACAGCAACAATCATGTCATCATGAATTCGGCAGTTCCGCGGTCGTCGTACTCGCACGACACAGGTGCGGGTTCTAGGACCCTCAGGCAATGAAGGCCATCTCGTTCCACAAGGCCGCCCAAAACTGAAGAACCTCCAATTCAATTCCGCCCATAAGCTTGAGGAAGCTCAGATTCTGAAAGTCAGTGTGTGAATCCCATTCTTTCACCTAGGGTCCATTGAGTGGGAAGACAGAATCGGTTCTAAGACTCTGGGGCTACTTGAAGTGCGTGTACTCCGTGGACCTTGGGGAGGGATGTCGTCGATATCACCCACGCTATCCAGTCTCGCCAAATTCGCCTCTGATCTGGGAGGCCGCGTACGTGCCGAGCCTCAGGACGCTGATGCATGACCGAGCCCTTGCTTTGTGCAAATCAACTCCCCAACCGTTCCACATCTCGATGAAATTTCTGTACATTATCCCTATCGACCGAGACGTATTAGGAAGCGAGGATCCGAAGGCCTAGAGGAAGAGGAATTGCAGGAAATGTTGGAGGAGCTGGAGCCGAGGATGCGCAGCAGGAAGAAACAGATGGGTTCGAGCGCCAGTGTGATGAACCCATAGACAATGTACGGTCCAACGATACTATTTCAACTGTTGGCAAGACAACTTGTGCCAATGTTGTCCAGTGATGAGCGAATGGGGGCCATATGAATATGTCTCAATTGATAACATGGTATCTATACACACAGGTCTGTTTAGCTTCACCGCAACTACTCAGCCTTGCTCGCCGCAAGCTTCAGCACCTCCTCAACACCCAATCTCGCATTCTTCGGGTCTTTATTAACACTCTGCCAAATTTCACCATGCTTCGGCTCTGCCATGGCGGCCTTGCTCAACACCTCCTGCTTCTTCTCCTCCGTGCCATGCTGCTCGAGGAACTTGTAGTACCACACCCATCCATCGCCGTAATCTGGGTCCAGCACCACAGCCTTGGTGAACCACGTTGCGGCCTTGTCGAGCCTGCGCTCGGACCAGAAGATGCGCGCTACGACAACAAAGAGCTGCGGGTCTTTCTCGACTTTCTTGATGGCTTCCAGGGCACGCGGTTTGCGCTGTGTTCGTGATTCGAGGTGCATGATCTTCTCCGCCCAGAGAAGACCTGAGGTAGGGCACTCTTGGAGCGCGATAGCCATAACTTTCTGTGCTGCTGGGATGTCACCACGGCGACGCTCCAGGCGGACGGCTTCGCAGAGTATTTCGGGGTTCTTAGGGTTCTGTTGGCGGCCGCGGTCGAGTGTTGAGCGGGCTTTGACGACGGCGCCGGTTCTCTCTTGGAGTCTTGAGAGGAGGATATAGAGCATGGGTGCTTTTGGCGCGGCTCTTGTGCCGATGCTGAGTGCTTCTTGTGCTTCCTTGAGCTTCGACAGTTGTTCGTAGACTTGGCCCTTGATGGCGTGCAATTTCCAGCTGCCAGGCCAGTTCTGTAACCCTTGATTACAGATATCGATTGCGGTTTCGAAGTCACCGAGCTGGCGCTCGAGAACCGCAGACTTCATAAATATGCGGTCCGTGGCAGCCGATTCTCGTGCAACCTTCAGGAAACTGCGCGCCTGTTCGTAATTGCCGGCATCTGCTTCGAAATCGACAGCTCGTGTGTACAGGTTCTCATTGCCAGGCAGCTGTTCGAACGAACGACCCAGGACCTGGCGAGCACCTTCGACATCCCCGGCCTGCCATCTTTCTCGTGCATATAGTAACCATAGCGACTCTGAGTTCGGACAAGCATTGACAGCGCGCTCAAGAACACTAAGTAAGGACTCGGTGGTTCCATGGTGCTTCTCGAGATCGGCCGAGGCATGCCAGACGGTTGTTGAGTACGGGAAGATTGACACGCAGTGCCCGAGGATGGCTCGTGCAGTTTCGTACCGCCCTCTGTTGGAGATGCTTTTTGCGTCTTCAAGCCAGATGTCGCGCCTTTCATCGTCCTCGTCCAAACCCCAACCAATGGTCGCCTTGACGATGGATGCTGCTGTAACTTTGTCGCCCTCTTCTTCGCAGATCTCGGCCTGTGCAAGCCACTCCTCGCGCTTGATCATGGCGTTCTCCTTGATCAAAGCCTTAACCGCACGTTCCATGATCCTGTCGCAGATGTCCACCTTTCCGAGCTCTTCCTGCAGCCTGCAAGCCTGAACCCAAATCGCCCAGCTGGTGGGAATAGCTTTGCGAGCTTTATTCAAGACCTGCTGAGCTGCATCTGCGTCGCTCACGCGCGCGTAGGAGATCCAAAGCTCTTCCGAGAGTGGCACTGTATCTGTCGCTTTCGCGAACAGCAGCTTCACGTTCTCGATGTCCTCTGTGTCATTGATCAATATCTTCCATAGCTCCACAGACTGTGGGTTGTGGTCCAATGCTTGTCGAGTAACCTTCTTTCTCGCTGCCGGTGTCTGCTCCAGGTCGATAGCGGCCCTCCACAGTTCGATGGCTTTTGGGTTGAGCTTGATACCATTCGCTGCAATGACCTTTGCGTTGTGAACGTTTTCGCGATTCAGTCTAATGGCCTCCTCCCACACAACCCTTGATTTCGGGCACATATTACAGCCCTTCTCAATTACTTTCCTAGCAGTGTGAATCTTGCCCGCTACTTCTTCCAGACGTGCTAATGCAACATAACCGGGACCGTTGTTGACGTTAGTCTTGACAGCAGACTCTAGGAGCACCCGTGCACGGTTGATGTCTTCCACCGGTACTTCGCCGCCCTGCATTTCCTTCCTGTCCAAGGCTGTAATGTAGCCCTTTGGGTCGACCGAAGTCGCAGTCCCAGAAGTTGCTGCTGTCTGCGTACCAGAGCCGCTCGATGCTGCTGAGTCTAGTCGGACTTGTAGAGCCGACTTCTGCGCAGCACCGATAGACGCGAAGTTTGTCATTGTGCCCGAACTGGCATCATCTGTAGATATAGTCGTCTCAAGCTCCCCAGACTTGGAAGCCGCAGACAAGACGCTGTCGGGTACCGCATAAGACCGTGCGTTGGCCATTCGTGCTTCTCTTGCGCGCTTCGCTTTGCCTGTCATGTCTCCCACCTCTGGCAGCGCTGCCCATTCTTCTTCTGAAACGGAGCCAAGCGCACGCTTCAGATCGGCGAACTGAAGTTGGATTTTCGGATTGTTCTTCTCGTATTCGTCTCGTTCTTGTTGCTCGCGAGCTTCCCTAGGTCGGACATCGGTATCTGTTCGTGGCAAAAACACGATGAATATTTCGAAACAAAAGAGCGTAGGGAAAGGGCAATGGGATAAGGAATGGTGGGTACTAACCTTCTGGCTCGCCGCCGCTTATCCATCTTCTCGTCAACTTCTTGGTAGATCCTGTCTGCCTCATCGTCGTCCTTGTCGTAGTTCATGCCGCTTGAGAACAGCCCAACCTCATTGTCGGGGTCCTGGAAACGGTCTGCCTCGTCATCTTCCTCTTCTTTCTTTTCTGTGACGCCGTACGCGGACGGCGCGGCTTGTCCCAGTGAGGCGGCGCGCTTTGCCAACATTTCCTTCATCTGCTCCTCCGAAGGCCCTTCTCTCGCTGGTCCAAGATCACTTCGAGTCGTGAATCCAGTAGCACCACGCCCGAGACCAGCCACATAGTTCTCGGGCGCGGGCATAGACAGAAAGTCTCGCCTGCTCATCTTGGCGGTATTGTGCGTATTCGGAGGGCGTTGCGGCCGTAGTTGCGCGGACTCTCAGAGGCCCAATAGGCCTTGTTTGGCGTCAAAGCCTTGATCGTCGTGAAGATGTTCTTTCGGCGCTAGCGTTATCAGGCACTGAGATTAGAGCTTTACAAAGTCGCGGGTAACGTTTGGCCAGTAGCAAATCGGTGTGGTGTGCAGTGGAGGGGATTGTTGCAGCGCCAGAAGTCGCGACTGGAAAGTTAGGCTGTCGAGTCACGTGCACAAGCTCTATGAGTCGCTAACCCAAACGGGAACTTTGCGACAAGATACCAGCTTCACATTCATCAAAGTCTGACCGATGCTGTATTTTGCATGCGAAAGGGTGCAGTTTGAGACACGTTCAGACGATTGTCACAGTACGTTATGCATATCCTCATGTGCGTATTGTGTATGATGTATATTGCGTGTCAAGAGTTGTTTGCGAGGTATTGCATGCACTGATAGATGTCTAATAGCTTGCTTTATCACAAGTCGATAGAGTCTCTACTTGGCGGGCCGAAGTGGTACTGGTGACTTTCCATTAGTACTCTTTGTCTGAGCCTCTACAGCATCCTTCGGTGACATTGGTGGTAATGGCGGCACTGGAGGTGGAGGTGGAGGATTCGCTTTTGCTTCCGCTCTAAGACTCCTGGAGCTACAACAATCAGTACTTAGCAACGAGCTGGGTTCAATGATTATACCTTCGTGTCTTGCGAATCATCCCACCGAACCAATTCTTCATGCTTCGGCTGGTTGAAGGTCGTGCTGGCTCTTGCACGTGCGCTGTGTCACTATTGCTGCCTGTCCATACGCTGCTTCTTGGACTTCTTGCTGGTGGACTGAGTGTCTCTGTTTCGGCTTCTTCGCCATCGTCTTCGTCTGCGAGTTCATCCTCATCCTCGTCCTCTACGGGAGGCGCCCACCGCTCCACATCGCCGTTGACCACCACAAACCATCCTAGCTTCGCGTCTGGTGTAACTTTGTCGCGTAGTTGGGATATCGCTGCCATTTGGTCTTCTGATATACTGCCTCCCTGCACCTCGTCTATGTCCATCCCAAGCCTGATGTCGCGGACCTGGTCACAGACGTATGCATACGGCTGATCCTTCACTGTGAGGTCGTCTGGATCATATTGCTCAACGAAACGTAGGCCAGGTAGCCGTGCCATAATTTCAGGCCACTGTTCTTGGAAATTCTTTTGCAGACAGGCCTGCGTCGCGGGAGCCATGACCCACTCCGGAGCGACATCGTCGAGGTTCTGGAGAATCGTGTGGATCCGTACTTGGGCGCGCGGCCAGCGGAAGCCATGCACCAGCCAAGTAGGCATCTTACGGCTTCGTAAGAGGGTAGAGCGTTGGTTGCGAGCTACACACTTCCAGGGCTCAATGCTCTGGGGAGCTGGGAGTGGTGCCGGAGAGATCTGCGGTGGTGCCGGGCGTGCTGTCTAACGAAAGGAATTGCTTTTTTGCCAAACTACAGCCTCCGAGTCGCACATGGTCAAAAAGCAGCTCTTGAGCCAAGCGCACGGCGGCGTGATGGGGCACGTTCCTGCGAAGGGGTGGTTGGGGATGCCGTTTCCTCTAGAAAGCCCAGGCTCGCTCGTGTGGGCGTGTACGAGGGCAGCTGGGACCCGCGCCGCCAATGGTCAATGATCAGGGATCAATGCGTGCAGCGTGGTGAGGACGCGTCAACGACAGTGCGCTGAATAGGCAGCGAAGGTGGGAGGGAAGCACAGGCGCACAGAGAGCGACGCGGGGAGCGGCAAGCTACGACGATCGGTGAAGCAAACAGTGGGTCAGCTCCCGCCGCAACCGTTTGGCCCGAGCAGGCGGGCGCCACAACCATGCAGCGATCACTCGAAGCTTGATGCTCCCGCACCATGATCACGTAACAACACAAGACGCGCCGGTCCTGCTGGCAGGCGACGACGATCATCATGCCACTGTAAGCCAGGAACCTGCAGGCTGTGTTTACATGCACTGACGCACTGCAGCCATCTCCTTGGCAAGAAGGTATCTCTCCGGCCCATGGCTGCACTCTGAGCGCCCATGCTGACGCAGCGCAGTCATGGAACGTCTACAGTCCCGCCAACATCGCCCGCGTCAAGGCGGACGAAGACGCTGCTGCCGCCCGCGAAGCTGCCGCCGACCAGCGCATGCAGGAGCTCGACGCTGAACGCCGCGCTGCCATACTCCGAGGCCGCACGCCCCCACCACTGCCTGACGACGTCGATACTGGAGATGGCAAACGGAAGAGGGACCGAGATGGTGGCCATGACAGGAAGCGGAGGAAGCTGAAGGGCGAGGACGACACCGATCAGGACATACGTCTGGCGGCGTCAAGGACAAGGACAGGAGACGGCGACGGCGCCGATGCAAAGATCCTGAAGCTGCGCAAGCCTGCAAGCGATGCGCCGTTGACCGATCACGCTGGACACATCGACCTGTTCCCTGTGGACATGAAGGAGGCTCTCAAGCGGGAGAGGAACGCCGAGGCCGAGCAGGAGAAGCGCAAGAAAGAGCAGGCCTTTGAGGACCAGTACACAATGCGCTTCTCGAATGCAGCAGGCAGAGACGGCCTCGGCAAGCCGTGGTACATAGCGCAGCACAATGCCGTCCCTGTCACCGAGGGGAGCACGCCAGCGCTCGAGTACCCGGGCTTCGAAAGCAAAGACGTATGGGGCAATGAAGACTCTCGGCGGAAAGAGAGAGAGCAGGCGCGAATATCCTCCAACGACCCTTTTGCATTCATGCAACAGGCTCAGACGCAGCTGAAGAAGTCGAAGGAGGACAAGAAGAGGTGGGCGGACGAACGCAAGCGGGAGCTGAAGGAGCTGCGCAACGCACAAGACGCAGAAGCGAGGAGAGGCGAGCGCCACAGCAGGAGCAGCCATCACCGCAATCACGATGAAAGTCGGAATTCAAACCGCAGTCTTAGTCATAAACACTCACATCGTGAAGACCGATTACGAAGAAGGAGTCAAGAGCGGGAACATGACCGCAGAGAGCATCGTAGTCGGCCCTCTTCATCGCGGCACAGGAGCCGCAGTCCGAGCCATCGGAGACGGTGAGACTAAGATGAGCTTAACGCGATTAAGACGTGCACCAGTATTCCACACGAATGCAGCTTCCCATTAGGAATAAGATCAATAATCAAGACATAGCATCGAAGTTTTAGTGATTTTGTGCAACTTTCTGGCGGACTCGGTATTCGTTACCTTCTATCTCCGCTCTACGAATGGCCTCTCCCCTAGTGTCTGGTGGAGGGGCCGTGGAGGGGCCGTGGGGCAGCAGCTCAAGCTTCGCCAGCTCCAATAGGGTCCGGCATGGCCATTGCGCGTATATAAAGGCGCAGCTGGTCAGCTACACATACCAGTCATCCTGAAGTTCCACCATCTACTTGATTGAAGCATTGAACTCTGACATGGCTTCCTACCCCTCTGAGAAGTGTTGTGCCATCGGTGTCAAGCACGAAGGCACGCCCAAGGGCGAGATCAAGAGCATTGGCGACAGTAAATAATATCTCATCCTCCGTGTGTGGTAGCTGCATACTCACAGACACAGTCCGCGCATATGTCTCTCCCGCAGCAAATGGAAGCACCCAAAATGCCATCCTCCTCATGACCGATGTCCTGGGCTTCCAATTCCCAAACGTCCAGCTGTCCGTCTATATTAGCAGCGACCCTGTATCGTAAGCTCCTGCTAACAACCTCAGCATCGCTGACCAATTCGCTGCCAACGGCTACTACACCATCGTCCCTGACGTCTTCAAAGGCAATGAGATCCCCTTCCCCATGCCTGCGGACTTTGACTTCCCTAGCTGGAAAGAAAACAAGATGCCGCGCACCAATGACGTAGATCCCATTTACGCAGCCACCATCAAGTACCTGCGCGGCGAGCTGGGCGTCAAGCGGCTCGGCGGCGTAGGCTACTGCTTTGGTGGTAAGTATGTGTGCCGCTGGCTCAAGCCGGGTGGCTTGGACGCGGGATACACGGCGCATCCGAGCTTTGTTGAAGTAGAGGAGTTGAAGGGTATTCAGGGCCCACTGAGTATTGCTGCTGCTGGTGAGTCTTCCTGCACAAATCTCTGCATCACGTGCGTAGTACTGATGTCATGTAGAATCGGATTGGATTTTCCCCGCCGAGAAGAGGAGGGAGTCCGAAGATATCCTCAAGGATATGGGTGCCACGTACCAGCTGTCGCTGTACTCGGGTGTCGAGCACGGTTTTGCGACCAAGGGTGATCTGGAGAACCCGCGTGGGAAGTTCTGCAAGGAATTGGCGTTCCTACAGGCGGTACTTTGGTTCGATGAGTACGTGAAGAAGGAGAATCACGATATCCCCATCCCGAAGTCGGGATTGTAGATGTGCATGACCATCGAAACGAATAACATGTCATTACGGCGCTAAATCAGACCCTACCATGCTGGCTTAATACTTCGGCTTGAATGGCAGCGTCTGCATCTGCTTGACCACATCCGCCTCGATCCCAAACAACTTATACAGCCACTTGATGATGATGAAAAAGCTCGCCGGCTCACCCATGTGCTTGATCCCTTTGACAAACCGCGCCTCCTTTGGTGCCCCATGCTGCAGCGCAACATAATAGTCGTCAATGGGGAATATCTCATCCTCGGTTCCATTCACAAGCAGCAGCCTCGCACACTCAGGCATATCCAGCGTGCCGTCTTCGAGCAGCGAGAACTTTGCTTTCGCCTCCTTCTTGAATGCAGCCACATCGTTGCCGTACCCCCATTTGTACGCCAGCGTATTAGCGAGATCAAATGGGTACTCCAGATGGTTTACGTTGTCCAGCCACTCCGTGTCGAACATGTGATGGCACCCTCCGCCCAGCGCCACGACGCCAGCCAGTCTGTCAGCATGGGTGTGCGCGACGCGAATAGCGTAGAAGCCGCCGGTGCTGAACGCCCAGATAGCGGTCTTCTTGCTGTCGAGCCGGGCCTGCGTGTCCATCCAGTCGAACAGGCTGCTGTACAGTCTGTCTGGGCTGCGCGGATCCGAGGGGTTGGCTGGACAGTCGCCTGTGCCGGGGATCTCGAGCACGATTGTGGCGACGCCCACGCGCCGCCAGCCTTCCATCCACACGGCCAGCTCGGTGCGATACCCATCCAGACCTGTGAAGATGACGACGGTAGGGACCGGTGCGTCGGCGGACGCCGTGTCAGGGACCAGGTGATAGACGGGGATTGTCTCGCCCTCGTTGCTGGCGCGGTGCTTGTGCGGAATCAGAACCTCGTGGACAGGGTGCTCGCGCATCCCAAGGCCCTTGATGCAGCACTCCTTGCCGAGTTTCCACGCTTCTCTCTGCACGTCGCTGCGGGGCGCAGGAAATCTGCTTATGCGGTACACGGCGCTTGCACGGAGGAAGTACTCGCTCGCTTTCTCCTTCTCGCCTGCAGCCTCGGCCTCTTTTGCGATGCTCTTCAGGTGCTCGGCCTGTGGGAAGTAGACGGACGCATATTCGTCCCAGTTGTATGGTTCTTTGAAGTTGCGTTTTGTGAGCTCGTCTACCACGGGCTCGAAATCCTTTGCTGTGCCGAACATGAAGGGGTACACGCCCATTTCAGCGGGCTTCTTCCATTTAGTCTCCCATAGCTGAGCATAGGACTCGTGATGGGCCGCTGGTTTGGAAAGGTTATCCTGGATAAAGAACTTGCCGCCTGGTGCTGCCATTGTGGGTTGTATTATGAATCGATATTCGCTGCTGCTCTGCTGGAACTGCGATGTCAAGGGCAATAGCACAGGTTATGAGGAGCGCAGCACGGTAGTCTGGCCCCAATGAAACAAAGCCGCTCGTCATCTCGTTGTCGGACCATTTTATATACTATCTCGATTTGGGCTGTGGATATGCAGGTGTCCGGCCGACGAGTGCGAGTACCGGTGCGGCGATGCAGGCGGGCCGCACGGAACATGTCCGATGTGGGGAGCCGAATGTCACGACTACACGACATAGCTGCCCGGCACGCGTTTCAGGACTATTTTCGGGGAAAGTCTAAAGTCAATGTAGTTTTGAAGTTTCGTATCCAGCATGTGAAAGGCTTTGCAAGCGAACAGTCTAATGGAAATGGATGATTTGCCTACTGAACAAATCAGCGTCGAGAGCTCAACGCTTCACAGAAGGTAGTCCATCCTATCGTGCACCGAGGCATATGCCTTGCTGTGCTACAAAAACACTTTAAGGCCTTAAGGGCCAAGAGAAAGACTGGCGGTACATCCAGCTCTAGGTAATTGCCGTAACGCTGTGTGGTTCTTTTGTACTGCTTTGCAAAAGCTCCAAAGAATGGCAATGGCCGAGAACCATCAAGGCTATCTGCCATGATCATCATTTCCTAATTCTCGTATAGGCCATTATATCCATCATTTCATCGGGTTGATGTCATCTGCATTGCCGAAGACAGTGTCATCGTCCATTATGCCCAAGAATTCCGCGCCGTCTGCGTATATCATGTCAGAAGCGACCATGGCAAGTGGCGTTGAGATGTTTCCCGAGTCGGGAGAGTCATTCAATCGCTGACGGCTGTGGTAGTCGCGGTGGAAGTCGAAGAGCAGTCCTGTTGAAACGTTGTTCTTGGCTTTCACATATTTCTGAAGTGTTGTAACATTCAGAAGAGCGTAGTTCAGCGAGTGGAATGCGTCTCGTGAGAGTGTAGTCGGCTCGTTCGTGTGGTCCTCAAAATTGATCTTTTCAAGGCGAGGAAAGTACTCCAGTATCGTCTCCCAATCATTCCCAGGCTCTGCGTTACCAGACTCGCTGTCAGAGGTGTGGCCGAATCCAACGGGGTGAAATGGTGCGACGATGGCCAAGTGCTCGCAGTACTGACCAATGTTTCCAAGAACTGCCATGAAAAGCCCCGCACTTACGTCGTTGGTCTGGCGAATGATTAACAGCCTTTTGAAGACATAATAAACATGGACTAGTGGCTTTGACCCATTCAGATACTCTGTGATGCGGAGCACCGTGCTGTAGTTGAGTGGTAGAAACAGCTTGTTCTTGTATTTGACCATGACAGCATTGAGTTGCACGTCTAGATCCGGCTTGTCAGCGAGAGTTGAACGTCTGAACATCCGGAGCCGGGGAGGTGCTCGCTTGTCGGAGCCAAGAAAGGATTGCTTGGGGGGATGACCTGTGCAAAAGTCCTTGAAGATACCGTACTTGGTTGGACTGAGCGGAGGGATGTCACTGCATTCTGTGCTGTCGAAGTTAGTCGCTGAAGTGTCCGCGGCAGCGTCTGCGGTTCATCAGCTGATGGCATGTCATTGGTGAGTTGGTAAACTTGCCTTGCGCTCCGAAGCATATGTGTGAGGACACACGCGTCTCTGGTATTGACCGGCCGCGGTTAATTGGAAGTGGCTCTAGCGTCACTTCTCCAGCATTGGCAGTGTCGTTGGTGTCGCGAGCATCACCGTGATGTTGTAAGATAATGCCAATATACGAAGGTAGAGTTGAGCGGCGCTGCATGTTGGCAATTTGAGATAATTTCAAGATGTGAAAAGAAGCAATGTCAAAACCAAAAAGAACTGGTCGTAACCATATGATATTGTGCTTGACGCTAGCCAATAACAAACGCAGTGAAGACAATTCCACAGCGTGCATCGCTAACTCTTGGCATGTGTCGTGACCACACGGCGTAGCAATTGGTCAACGCATCGTTTGCACTCCTGTCCACGCCAGCATGGTGCCCGGGAGTTTGTCCCGTGCTGCAAGACTGTATTGTTGCAAAAGCCCTTCACGGGAGTTCTGTCGCTACTGGTATTCTGTCTGTCTGTATATCTGTCCGACTTCTATGCGCTTCAACAGATAAACAGATTTCAGTACTTGTATTTACTTAAACCATACGCAGAGCTGGCTGCTCAAGCTCATCAAAAGACAGCGGTATAGAGCGTGTCAATTGGCTTCGCAGGGCAAGGCCAGGGCCAAATTGTAGACCGGCATGCATTTCTCGAAGCTCTGGAGACTGTAATAAAAGATTCAGAATGTGGACGATCAGGGGTCTTCGGTAGGAAAAAAAAAGTACGTGATTCAAGACCTGGTGTGAGTGCATGTAGGATGCCGACAAACATCGGAACGTCGGGGGAGGTGATAGTGCAAAACTTAGTCTAACCAGATGAAGATGCACGTTGTGGGCCAATAGCGTCATGGCGGAAACGTGGGATGGATCGCGCGGGGCTGAATTCAACTCTTTTGCGGCCACAGCTCTTGTTAGTCTCTCAACCAACTGCTACGATTGAATTGCTAGATCGTCCCTGAACCTGTAAGCCGGTAAGCTTTCGCCTTGTCTACTCGTCGCCTTCTCAATTGACCGGTGAACTAGCTATCTTCGCCTGCAGGATAGCGTTATCACACAGCATCTGTAAGCACATCTCTTCCCAAAAGCAAGGACAAGCTCCACACCGTGGGGTCTGCAGCTTCTGCGTTGGAGGCCCCGGGGTAGATGCTATGCGTGACCTCAATAGCTTTTGAGCCACGTCCTGTGCACCTCGTATGCTACACAGAAGTACTGACTGCGCACCTTTGACTGTAGGACCCTACCCGTCTGTGTCGAGCACCTCCAGCACACATCACAGCCTCGCGCTTCCTCGCATTTTTCAGAACCGACGTAAAGCGACCGCCACGATGGTTACAGGTGCAAGGAGACCTCCTTCCCGCAAGGGTACGATATAATCTCCCCACGTTCTTGAGTCTTGTGCAAAGAGCGTACAAGCTAGAACGCGTCACACGCAAGGCTAACGTTTGGCGAGGTTCCATGGCGGACATGCCCCGGGATCTCAAGGAGCAGATCGAGAAGCTCGAGGAGATTTTTGTTGTTTCCACGCAGAAGCTGAAGGAGATTACCGATCATTTTGTCAAGGAACTCGAGAAGGGGTTGACCAAAGAGGGTGGCTCCATTGTAAGTAGCCTGAGAAAAGCACGTTGGGGAGCGGCACTAACCAACACAGCCCATGAACCCGACATGGTGCATGGCTTTCCCCGACGGCAACGAGACCGGCCGTTACCTCGCTCTGGATATGGGAGGAACTAATCTGCGAGTGTGCGAGGTCACCCTGACCGAAGAGAAGGGCGAATTCGAGATCATCCAATCGAAGTACCGCATGCCCGAGGAGCTGAAAACGGGAACTGCAGACGAGCTTTGGGGCTATGTCGCCGACTGTCTGCAGCAGTTCGTCGAATACCACCACGAGGATGAGGAACTTGAGGACCTGCCTCTGGGTTTTACCTTCTCCTACCCCGCGACACAGGAGTACATCGATCACGGCGTTCTTCAGAGGTGGACCAAGGGCTTCGATATCGACGGTGTCGAGGGCCACGACGTGGTTCCACCCTTCAACAAGGCGCTGGCTGAGCGTGGCGTACCTATCAAGCTGGCGGCTCTGGTCAACGACACAACTGGTACGATGATTGCGTCCGCATACACCGATACGGATATCAAGATTGGTTGCATTTTTGGAACAGGATGCAACGCTGCATACATGGAAGAATGCGGCGCTATCCCCAAGATTGCCCACATGAACCTTGACCCCAAGCTACCTATGGCTATCAACTGTGAATGGGGTGCTTTCGACAATGAGCACATGGTCCTCCCTCGCACACAATATGATGTCATCATTGACAAGGAGTCCCCTCGTCCTGGCCAACAGTCTTTCGAGAAGATGGTTGCTGGCTTATACTTGGGTGAGATCTTTCGTCTGGTTCTCCTGGACTTGCACAAGGGCCGTGAGTGCACTATCTTTGAGGGTCAAGACGTCAGCAAGCTGGAAAGGCCATACTCGCTGGATGCAGGATTCCTCTCGGCTATCGAGGAGGATCCTTTTGAGAACTTGCTTGAGACTGGCGATCTGTTTCAGAACAAGCTCAGCATCACATGCACAAAGCCCGAACTTGAGCTGATTCGCCGTCTTGCTGAGCTCATCGGCACGCGTGCTGCTCGTTTGACTGCCTGCGGTGTTGCGGCAATCTGCAAGCACAAGAACTGGGATAAAACTCACGTCGGTGCTGACGGCTCCGTCTTCACCAAGTATCCCCATTTCAAGATTCGTAACGCACAAGCCCTCAAGGAAATCATGGACTGGCCGGCTAAATACGGCAAGGGCAAAAACGATCCTATCGAGATCCTCCCCGCTGAGGACGGTTCTGGTGTTGGTGCTGCCCTCATTGCTGCGCTGACCATCAAGCGCGTGAACGAAGGTCAGCTCGCGGGTATTCAGGACCGCGATGCTATGTTGAAGATGGCTGGAAAGAAGCCTCGAGGTGCATGAGGGTCTAATACTTAACAGACTCCATATCGAATGTTTACAAGCCGGTCATAACTCTATCGGCCAACTTCTTGCATTGCGGTGAAGAGACAGGGGAGTGCACCATTACTGCAAGGCTAACGGAGCCAAAGTCTCCTATGGACCAACCCTGTTTCCCAAACTGCCCCACAGTCAAACGCAATCGGATCACCGGAGAGGATCTGTCGATTTTCGCCACTACAGCCTCCAACCAGTGCACCAACTTCCTCGCATGTGAATTGAAGATTAAAAGCTATTTCATTGACCGCCTGAACTAATTACTGACTAGCCTTTACACGTCATTTAGACCGTTCGGCGACAAAGCTCGGACGGCGCGAAAATGTAGAGTATCCTCTTAGCAACCGGTACGAGTCGGATCTTTAGTTTGTTCGCCAGCCATTTTACATGTCTACGTGTAATGGTCGCGTTTGAGAAGTACGTTTCAGGACGCGAATCGACCACGAGCTTCGCGCGCAGATATTTCGAGCACCTGTCACGGATGTGTCAATGCTGTCAACCCCACTTAGATTTCCGATATCTCGACCTGGGTACCGTGAGTATGCTGGGCAAAAATCACCCGAATCGGCGATCAGGTACAACACATCACTATGGGGAAGTCAGGATGCGCATGCTACACGGCTCTGAGGCAATATTTTGATTCCGGTCAACACGGTCGCCTTCAAGCGTGATGTGGCCCTTTGGGTTGCTATCTCCGTGATTTCACGCAATAACGGAGCGACGAATAAAAGGAACAGACAAGGCCGCCATGAAATAGGAAAATGCTTGTCAAATCATATCAATTGCCACATACTCAGGGTCGTAGACCCTGATCTTCCTGAATTTGTGACAATGCAACCGCGATACCTGCACATCCCAATCTTCGGTGGCTTATGGCCTCTCGAAGAACGGGCGGAGAGACAAGCACTCCTTGACCTCGGTGAACACGTGTGTGGTGGATCTGCTGTAAACAGGGCAGGGTGCCGTGCCTAAACTTGGACCCACCAAACCTTCCACACTGGGATACCGCTCTTTGAGAACAGCATACACCGCTCTCTATAGCTCCTGTTGTCTGGGGAACTCATACACCGCGAACTTCGCTTGCAAGTTCCTTCCTTCAGATGCCCTGTTTTTGCGCTTATTGTGGAAATGTTGACTTGACCGACTCCTGTGTGGCATGAAGAGGATGCCGCTGGCCGAACAGCAACCGTGGAGGGCTTCGGCACATGGAGACGACGCACACGGCGCATGCAGATCGCAGTTCGTGCCTGAGCCAGGCCCAATGCACTCCGGACTAGTGCCTTGCATGGCAGCTGTCAGTCGCAATCGGACTTGCTTCTCCATAACAAAACGTGCTGCATGACCGGAGCAGGGCACAGCGGCTAGGGCTGAAATAGCATCTGTCCGCTCGGACTCCGAATCGAACTGAACATCGAGAGTACGACTCAGGTCAGGCTGAACTTTGTGTTACAGAGTGCAAACGCTGGGCGGCAACTTCGGGTTTGCGCAGCGGTTGTGGTTCGCAGTTCTCGAGTATTAGTGGCACAGCAGATTGCGGTGATGTCAGCTTGCGCCTCTGTTGATGTTGACAAACACAAACAACGCGTCACACAACAATTCGAGTCCGTTAATGATGAACGTTTGTTGGTGCCTAGATCGCACCCGGAAATGATTTTCTAATGCTTAGAGCAGCAGCAGAGACGACGTCATCACGATAGAGGACAGTCGTGCTACGGCATTGGGGTATTTGATGAGTCTGTTCGTCATCAAGGGTTGGCTGCTGATGATGAGCGGAACACCGAGTCCAGAGCAGCAATTAAGCCGGCTCTGACGGCGATGCTCAGTCTCGTCCATAGTGGCTGAAGCGCGTGAGATGTCTATGACGGAGTAATTTTGGAATGGAACGCAGGCTTAAGACTCCGACATGCTCTTTCATCTTGTTCAAAACAAAGGAATGAGTGGCGTCTAGCCGCGAAGCACGATAAGCATTGCTCGACGGCGAGTCGCTCTCAGAGAGCCGCGGGACACAGCATAAGGGAACACAGCATCTGCTATTTTGTATTCATGACGGCGGCTGTGGAGGCTTTGAGTCGCACAGAACCATCATCCGCCCTTCCCGCAAACCATGATGAACGTGGCGGTCGAAGCCACAGACAACACTTGAGACAAACTGGCAACAAGCACAGTATGAGCCCTCGTCGCAAACCCGCAGAATCGATAGGAGAGGCCACCGAAAGGCCCGACAGGCGCTGCATCGTCAATCATAGTGTGGAGAACTAAGGCTGTAGCTGTCCTGTCGGTCCCTCTGCCTGTTCGCTCTGCTCGGCGGGCCGCTGCCGCATCGCCCCTTTTCGCATGAATGCACAAGAAATTGCTTCATTTGGACCTCGCGTGGGCTGCAAATGGGGCGGCGATGGTTAAGGGGTCATCCCGGCGATGCTACTGCCTAGCGATGCGTGGTGGGTGGTGCGAGCGTTAGGTTGCAGGTGGCGAGTGCCGAGAGGTTACCTGTTTTGGTCACAACAATCAATGTAAACAACAAGTCAACACACGCACCGCGCGCCCCACGCTGCGGCGAACGCAACGTGAAAGTCTGCATGCGCACACAGAACGCAGTTCGTGCATTTTTCGCGCACCTGAGCCGATTCTCTCTCCGCTATTCTGGCGCGCTGCTTCATCTTGTGCCTGGCATTGCTTCCTTGATTGGTTGTGGCGGCCCAAAACAACAAACGGCGGGCTGCACCTGCAGGGTGGGCTCGGACAGGCCAGCAGGCGCGGACACGCGCATGGACCAGCACGTCCTGCCAGCCACCCACCTGCACCGCTCTTGTTTCGCACGTACGCGCCTCTTCCCATATACCATCCTCGTCCGTCGATTCCGATTGCAAGAGCGCATTAAGGGTCTCTTCATCGACAGAGCCCGTCCCCTCCGTTTTAATCGCTGCGGTTCCGTCATCGACGACTCGAAGTCGCGCCTGCCTCCACACGGGTCGCGCCTGCCTGCAGCCCTAGATCAAAACACACCGCATCGAATCGCTCCTCGACACGTTCACCTGCCCTCACCTTCATAGTGTCGCGCGGCCCCTCTCGCCCTCTGAAGAGCACCGACAGGCCTTGCATGGCGTGTGAGCACCTGCACTCGGTCGTTGTTCGCTGAGGGGGAACTCCTGGTTGCGACGTGTAGTTCGAACGAGAGGTGCGCTGCTGTCGCTGTCGCGCGCATTCCTTGTGCTGCATTCTTCCAACAGCGCTCCACCCTGCACCAAACCCCAAACACTCTGTGTGCTGTGTGCTATCGTTATCGATTCAGCGCTGGCCTCATCCGTCCTGCCACGCTGCACGCTGTCTCGAGCGCGTCCGCCAACACTACGCGACGACCAACCACCCGCCCCGCCCACCACGTCTCCACCCACGACAACACCGCCAACCACTCCTTCATCCTCATCCTTCAATCCAACAACCCCGCCACCGGCTGCGACGCCTGACTTGGCCATGGCCTTCGCCTCCTACTCGCCACACCGCGAGGGTGGCACCATGCACCTGGACTTGCCTTCACCTACCTACCGCCTGGACGGTACCCACTTCGCCCACCTGCAACAGCTGCGCCGCTCGCTGTCGCGCTCGCCCTCGAAACCTTCGCGCTTCCAACTGCACAAATCGGACTCACCACGCTCACCCATTTCACCACTGGCTCTTGCGCGCGCGTTCAGCCCCAAGGCGCACAAGCCAACTAGTCCTATCAAGACATTTTCCGAGTCGCCTCTGGGACAGGCCGTGCCACCGAAGAAGAAGTTTACCTTGCGACGATCAACAGCAAACTTCAAGGCCTCACCGCGCACGCGACAGAACTCAAAGAGCCCACGACGCAACGTCCTGAGCGACTCACCTACAGGAGGGAACTCGACAACGCCCTTCTATACCCGCATCGCCTTTGGCCAGGAGAACGACACACCTGCGCGCCCCTCCAGCTCAGAGTCTTTCGAGAGTATGGACACTGATTGCAGGAAATTTGGCCTGAACGACAAGCCGATCAAGTTTGAATTCGCGCAACGACGTCCAGACCTCTCACCTGGCGCTCCTGTCAAGTCAAGTCCTCTCAAGCGCAATGACGGTGTCATGAACCTCAGCGGCACACCGACTGGTTTCAGTCCAGTCGCAAAAAGGAGAAGCCTGCAGAGTGTCTCTAACCTTGGTAATGACTTTGAGAGCATATTCGACCAAGTGGCAAAGCGCGACAGTATCCACGCAGTGCAGTCGCCTATGGAGAATGAGGAAACTATGGGCGGATTCGACTTCTCGACACCTGTGAACGCTTCACAATCGCCCGTACGCAGGACAACTTCACTGAGGAAATCTACCGTAATGCAACGAAATGCAAACTCTCCGCGACCGAAACCAGCTTTTGACGGCGAATTTGCCATGCCTGGCCTCGCAGCTTCCAAGTCTAGAAACCGAATGTCCCTCGATGGCGCTATCGGCCAAAGTACGACCCCTACACAGACACCTTTCCGTAAATCGACCTTCGACGCTGGGCGCATGGGTTTGCCAACACCCTTCGTTCGAAGCACTGCCGGCGCAGCACAACCTCATCCGTTGTCGCACGCGCACACTCCATCTTCAACTACGTCAAGCGCCGGTGGGTTTACTCCTATGGCACCGCCGCGCGCACCCCACTTCGCAGCTCCACCTAGTCGGCCAAACCAGAGTCATCAATTTTCACGATCGCTGCCAATCGGCGTACCGCGCCCACACGCACCAGAAGGCGACCATGACTCGTTTGATACACCGTTCAAGTCCGTGCAACAAGCGCCAGTTGCGTTCTCCACCGGGCTCATGTCCAAGAAGAACCGCAACGCGGACGAGCATGTCAATGTCTACGTTATGCCTGACACACCCTCCAAGAGGCAGTCGTATCCTCCGGCGCAAGCAGATAGGGCTGATGTGATCGACACACCTCTCGTCAAGCGTGGTGGAAGTCTGTTTGGTGACTGGAATCGCCCACAACCTCAGTTTGGCACGACCAGCACACCCTTTAGTGCGCACGTGTCCAAGCTCTCTACTGAGTCTTTTGGCAAGGGCACGAGCATTTTCGGTAACTTGAACGGATCGCTCCAGCGCCGAGGAAGCATTGTCAGCGTAGATGGTGATGATGATCTTCCCGACAGCCAGTCGCCGACAGCCAACCGCACAATGGTCGATACCATGACCGATAACGATGCAAGTGTTGACGACATGCCTCCAACCCCTACTAAGGGACACGGTGCCTCAAGCCGTCGCTCCAAGGAAAGCAGCCTGAGGCGTAAGACCTTCCGCTCGCGCCCGACCATTGGCAATGACACATTCGCAGCACCAGAGGTCGCCAACGAGTTCAACTGTAAGTCAAATCCAAGTACGAATCCAGCAGCTCTGCGCAACGCGAGCGATCCGCTATCTTGTGAGATCCTCCGTTTAGCAAACTGCGAAACTCCCTTTGTAGAAACTTCTGTTAGTAAGGTCCGGTTCTCGAGGCGCACCACAACTTTGGGTCGTCCTTCGCCGCTTTCGCAACAGATATTTCGTACAGCCCTTCTCCTTCTCGTTATGAGCACAATGCTGACAGATTCATAGCGTCCATTATCTCGTTTGGATCTTCGTCTCCAGGCTCTCCAGGCATGGACTCGTCCTTCCAGCAGAATGAGCAGAACCGTCTGTCCATTACTGGCACCAGGCGCGGTTCGATGAACTTCAACAGCAGCGTCAGCACTTTCCCCCCTGCCACGCCGACCACGCCGCGTGATCATTCTGTCTTCTTTGCTGAGAATAAGGGTGCCATTCCCATCGGCCTTACTAAGAATGACGTCGATGAGGCCATCAGTTCCCGCTTCCACGAAGTCAAAGAGCTTGACGGTGGCGAGGGAGAGTTCTCCAAGGTCTATCGTGTCAGCCAGCCTGTGCAGGGTACAACGCCCAACTCTCCAGCTGGGAGTCAAGTGTGGGTTGTCAAGAAGTCAAAGAAACCCTACACTGGTAAGGGTGACCGTGAGCGAAAGATGCGCGAAGTCGAGATCCTATACGCACTCCGCGGTAACGAACACGTTTTACATGTCAACGACCACTGGGAGGCCAACTCCCACCTGTACATCCAGACCGAGTACTGCGAGGGAGGTAACCTGCGCCGCTTCCTTGACACTGTCGGGTACAGCAGTCGCCTTGACGATTTCCGCATCTGGAAGATATTGCTGGAATTGTCACAGGTAAGCCTGTCTTGCGTATACGTCAAGCTTGTTCTAACAACGCAACAGGGACTCACTTTCATCCACAACTCGGGTTATATCCACCTTGATCTCAAGCCGGCCAACATCCTCATTGACTTTGGAGGTTCGCTGAAAATTGCGGACTTCGGTCTGGCTAGCACCTGGCCTGCACCCAAGGGCATCGACGGTGAGGGCGACCGTCACTACCTTGCGCCAGAGGCGCTTTCCGGCCGCTTCGACAAGCCTGCTGATGTGTTCGCCCTTGGCATGATGTTGACTGAGATTGCCGGTAACTGTGTCATTCCAGAGAATGGCCTCTACTGGACAAAGCTCCGCTCTGGCGAGTTTGATGCAGTCCTGCCTAGCTTAACTTGGAGTGCCGACAGCGGTACCTTGAGTCGTGATGGCAACGGCGACCCAATTCTTGAAAACTCTCTGGACACTTTCCTCATGTCGGATGAGCCTCAACCTACGGTCCAGGTACGGTCAGCCTCAAGCCCCGAGGAGGAGCTCGCCCGTGCCCCCAAGTTCATGGTCGATTATATGGATCCCAATACCATGGATCAGGTTGTCAAGGCCATGTTGCATCCTGATCCTGACCAGCGACCAACAGCCGAGCAGGTCCTGCATTGTTTCGGTTGTCAATGGGTCGACCAGAGACGGCGGGCGGGAGCCACTGTCTACGAGGGCAATTTTGGGCCTGACGAAGATGTGCTGGCCACATACGTGCTCGACGACGCTGAAGCCGACATGATGGACATGAGCTGAGTTGATCGTCACCACTCGGCTTGTGCCGATCCTTAGGCCAACCTTCGTTTGGCGCCCTTGTTTGGTTACGCTGATCTGCACCAACCTCTTAAAATCTTGCCGTATAGTACACCTCGACCAGTACTATACCGCCAGCATCTTCTTTGTCTTTCATTTCCTCGGCGTTCGGGCTTGATTGGGAAAAGCATCATCATCTTGTTGCTTCGACGACTGCTTTTGGTGTCGCAACTGTTTACGAGCTCACGGCCAGACTCCCCTTGTGGAGCTGGGATGTATTTCTTGATCTGGGTTTTAGGAGTTTCGCTTTGCATACAGCATTCCCCAAGGATACCTTCGCAGCTGGAAATGCGCGAACTGGGGACTGGCGTTATACCTTTGTTTTCTCTCAACGTTGCAACGATTATGGCAACGATTATCTTCTTTCTGTTCGGATGGTGCCGCAGGTTCTCACTGTGTAGATGACCGGTGTTCAGGAACGGAATGGGTGAGGGTGGAGTATGGTGGATCTCGTGGGTAATGTCGGAGAAACAATATCACGATATCATGACCGTCTGAATCAAATTTGCATGATCAGTTGTGTGTGTGATGTGCGACTTGCGACATCCAAGTCGCTAACCGTAGGTGCAGGTCATGTGAGAGGGGACTCTGAGCACGAGATCAAATTCAATGTCCACCCTGACTCGGCAGTTTCTAGTCACCAGTTTCATGGTATTGTTACGATGTTGTGAGCAAGATTGGCTCTTCTGCTTTTCTTGTGCAGGTATTGACGTTGAGACGGAGACCTTTGCTTTAGTCAAATGCCGGCATGCGATCTTTGATTGGAATATTTAAGCGTAGTCTTACAGGGAACAAGAGACGAGTGTGTCAATTTTGGTTCTGCAGATTATCCACTGGTGGAGATGAGCATTTCTTCAAGTGAGAGTGGCTTGAACACGCTAATGCAAGCAGGGCGTTTCATCTGAAAAGGGTCCCGAGACCTGCATCTTCGGGCGCAAACTGCCATTCACGACTTCACGACCCGTAACGACTCTCGCGTGTTCTTTACTTTCCGTTGTCTTGTCCTTACCTCCGCTCAACTCGCTGCTGTCGCAATATAGCAATTTCAGTACCCCGCCAACGCTTAACAACGATTCCCTGCGATAGATCACACGCCCTCCTTCCTAGTCTCACCGCCCGCAAGACTTGACCACGAAGCTGTACGCCGTCCCTGCCAGTCTACAGTGCAAACCTCGACCTCTCCTTGATTTTGCGATCGACGTTCATTACTTGGAACCATGCCTGAGACTACTAAAGTTGTGCCCCTCACCTGCCACGGACATTCTCGACCTGTACCCCACATACACTTCTCTTCTATCGTGGACGAAGACCAGTTCTACATCATCTCAGCATGCAAGGACGGCAATCCCATGCTGCGCGACGGTGTGACTGGTGACTGGATTGGAACTTTCCTGGGCCACAAGGGTGCGGTCTGGCAAGCAAGGCTTTCGTCAGATGCTTCACTTGCAGCGACCGCCTCCGCTGACTTCTCTGCGTAAGTCGCAATACAGATTACATAACTGGAGACTATTCTTACAATCTACTAGCAAAGTATGGGACACACATACAGGCGAGGCGCTACACACTCTTTCGCACAACCACATCGTTCGCGCTGTCGCATTCCCCAACCAATCGAATCCGCAAATTCTGGCAACAGGAGGCATGGAGAAGAAGCTGCGCATCTTTGACCTGTCGCAGGGTGGTGACTCGGCGCCGAGCTATGAGATTGGCGCGGGCGTACACACTGGAACCATCAAATCCATTGTCTGGACTTCAGACCCAAACATCCTGATCACAGCTGCCGAGGACAAGAAGATCAGGTGGTGGGATTTGCAAACACAGTCCTTGATTGGCGAGTACGCTGTTGAGGGCGTAGTAGGCACCTGCGAGTTGGATAACACCTCTCCGGACGGCATACTTAGCGTGGCCGCTGGAAACAGCGTCTATTTTTTCAACAGCCTCCAGCCTGGATCTTTGATTAAGACCATTAAGACACCCTACGAAATCGCAAGTGTAGCGCTCCATAGTGGTGCGCGCAAGTTCATCACTGGTGGTAGCAACCAGAACGACACCTGGGTCAGGCTATGGGATTTTGACGAGGAGAAGGAGCTGGAGACAAACAAGGGTCACCATGGCCCTGTGTGGTCAGCGAGCTTCTCGCCTGATGGCAAGCTGTACGCGACAGGCAGTGAAGACGGTACTGTCAAGCTCTGGAAATATACAACCGGCGCATACGGGCTATGGAGATGAATAAGTTAAGGTCTTATCTACAGATCTGTGGTAATCAGAAGCAGTTGAGGAACCACAATACCAAGTGAAAATGTTCACGCGCATAAATAGTCGTGCGCCCACTGAGATGTGACTGTGACGAGCTGTATGGGCACATCAGTATCCATCGCGAGTCACGAAACAAAAGAGCAACAACACCACGCTCAATGTTCCGCCTAATGTTTATCTTTTAGTAAACGCCAGCTACGCCAGCTAATAGCCGGGAATTACCGCATTCGACCATCCGAAGGATCGACAATGTGGATTGCATGATGCAACACCAGCATGCGGTAATGATATGCCGTCCTTGGCGAACGGCGATAAGCACCGCAAGACGATACGATAATAGCCGTATGTGTGACCGTTGATACAACGTGCCAAGAGTGGGCAGACGACTCTTCAGGTCACCTGTATAAGACATAACAGTCCCCGCGGCCAATCTTTCCCTTGGACATCACTCCGAGTAGTGCAAGGGACATTCAACTTTGGACGTAATGCGCATGCATTCCCTCAACATCCTAATTTGATTCAAACAAGCGTTTTCGTAGAGCCAGTGTATCGCATACTCGAGATGTCAGACGAGAAGAAAGAGGGCATCTCGCCTGTTGCGACAGCACCCAGCATCGATGAGGGACATATAGCTGCGGAGAAGCAAATGCGCGATATTGGAGCAGACCTGTATCTGGAAGTCAGACAGTATACGAGAGAAGAATTGGACGAGGAAAGAAAGATCGTGTTGCGCAAGATCGACTGGGTCATCATGCCAATGGTAATCTCGAATCCTCCCTCCTAGGGCGATATATGAAGATGCTGACCGTCTACAGATCTGCATGACATATATGATACAGTTCCTCGACAAATTGTCCCTTAATTATGCATCCGCCTACACACTCGTCCCTGATCTCGGGCTCGAAGGCCAACGGTACTCATGGGTAGCTGCCATTTTCAACTTTGGGTACCTATTCTGGGCGCTACCAGCAAACTACCTCATCCAGCGTCTGCCCGTATCCAAATACACCGGTACCATGATCCTCACGTGGTCAATTTTATTGTGCTGCCACGTCGCAGCGAAGAACTACGCTGGCATGCTCGTTCTCCGCTTCCTCCTTGGCATGTTCGAAGCCTCCATCTCGCCCGCCATCATGAACATCGTCTCTATGTTCTACACGCGATCCGAGCAGCCACTTCGGATGTGCGTCTTCCTCGCTTTCAATGGAGCAGCGACCATGATTGGCGCGCTCCTTGGTTACGGACTAGGTCACGCTCACAGCCCTCTTATCAAGACCTGGCAACTCATCTTCCTGGTAATTGGACTTGTCAACTTCGTCTGGGCATGGGTGTTCCTCTGGGTCATGCCAGACAGCCCTGCAACCGCGAAGTTCCTGACGCACAAACAGCGTATCGTGGCAATTGATCGCATTGCAGGCAATATGATCGGCGTCAAGACCAAGCAATTCCAGAAGAGTCAAGCACTGGAAGCACTCGTCGACATCAAAGTTCACTGCCTAATACTCATTGGACTAGGCTGCGGCGTCGTCAACGGCGGCGTATCGAACTTTGCTTCCTCGCTGATCCGCGGGTTTGGATTCAGCGGCATCTACGCTACACTCCTGCAGCTCCCCACCGGCGCGATCGAGCTTGTTGTTGTCCCGCTGTGTGGTCTAGCCGCAGGTTACTTCAAGGACACTCGCTGTATGATCCTTGCCTTCATCTGCCTGCCCCCTCTTGGCGGGCTCCTAGGAATTCGACTCACGCCTCTTTCCGAGCGCTGGAGCCTCGTCGGCTGCACATGGCTGCAGTACATCATCGGCGCACCAGTGATTCTCTCCTGGAACCTACTCACCAGCAACATCGCGGGTCACACTAAGCGCAGCACCGCAAACGGGTTGTGGTTTGTGTTCTACGCCGCGGGCAATATTGCGGGAGCAAATATCTTCTTCGCCAGAGAGAGTCCAAGGTATTTCTCAGCGCTTACGGGCTTAATAGCTTGTTACTGTGGGATGTTTGTGGTTGCGATTTTCTTGCGGCAGTACATGTGGTGGGAGAATAAGAGGAGGGATAAGAAGTATGGTGTCGGCGACGGCGAACAGGCTATTCGTGATGGGTTCAAAGACCAGACGGATTTTCAGGCGAAGCACTTTAGGTATGCATTGTAATTGTAGACTTCTGGTCCCCATATTAGTCCACCACATGAGACAATCCTGGTAATACTCCCAGTCTGACATCAAAAACAAGTATTGTCCCTGAATTCGTACTCACCCAAGGTCATGTCATGTTTACACCCTCTTTTCGAATTTTACCTGACTCAGCCGCGGCGATGGCTCGGATCCCGAGCCCTGGCGTTCTCAATATCACCGGAGCGGATCCAAAGAAGTTCGATCGTGACATCCACGTCCTTTGCTCTTGTTCCCATGTTGTGGGATTGTCAAGCAAGCGGCTGGGGTTATATTTCCATGAGCTTGACTCTTGTGCTGGACCAACGATCAAGGGTTCACTTGACAGGTTTTTCACGTGATATGTTAATACTATTGAAGTTGCCATCGCGCAATTCGGCCGGCTGTGTGTCTGAAGGTCGCATAACTCCAGCGTGGAAAAGGTTCCGACTATGTACCCAGGAAGACTGGGACAAAATCGCTACTACACGACGATCGATGAGGTTTCGAGTGCGCGGTCACAGAAGGTACCAGAGCAGTAGATAGGGACTTAGAAGGACCAGCATATTCATTCGGCGATACAGTAACCTTGCGTCTACCGGTCCATCAAAAGACCTCAACACGCAGCCGCGCCGCCATCTATCCCATCATGCTATTCACATGCAAAGACGCTAGGCGACTGAATAATGAACACTGACAAACATAAGAGGCCAAAAAAGGACGTCTCGATTGATACACAGCCTCAATCAGGGCCGGTGATGAGCGCAAAAATATGATTCGACCCAGACTTGAACTGGAGACCTTCAGTGAACTAACAGTGTTAGACTGACGTGATAACCAACTACACCATCGAACCAATTGACTGTTTTGATGACATAAAAATCTTTCTGTATAAATATAGTTATGTTCAATTCGAGTCTTCGAGCCCCCCAAGCGCCTGGAACCACTACTCTCGGACGGCTTCCACCTCAGGACTCACGTTTCTCTCCTGTCTATATTTCGCCCGACATTTTGCCGCTGTCTGTCCTTGGCTCCACATTAGAGTTTTCTGATTTCTCGGCTAAGTCTGCAAAACAGCACAACATGAATCAGCTAGTTAGATACTGCGCATTAAGCAAGTCCTCGAAGATTATTCAAATCCTCCGATTTGACGACTTGTGTCGCAGTGTGACGCTCCGCTGTCGAGGTCTTCGTCCTCTTCAGCCCGGCACGCTCTTCAGTACGCAAGCGGTGAGAATCTCATTATGTTGCTCGTTCAGGAAACAACACGACAGAGTGTCGAATCCTGTATACAAGCATATTCCTAATGTGATAGAGTGTGCATTCATGGTTCTTCCAATACCGAGCTTGCATTATGTGAAGCGCTTTTGCATATTGTGTAAGGGGTGAGCAATGCCCTATTCTGGTCACGGTTGACTCGCCGGGCTCTGTCGATAGGTCACACGTAACAAAATGGATCTTGCGGCGGTGTGCGGCGTTCATGTATGGAGATAAGTAAGATAATGGACAGTTTTCCAGTTCGAAGTCCACGAGAGGCTCGTCGATTGACTGGGTTGGTGGTGCAGATCACAAAAGAACCCCATTGCCCTTATTCGTCCTGTCGGAGGGCTCCGAGACATTTCGCTGCTTCCAGCCAGGCCAGCGGTGCGACGGGGATTGGACGGCCGGCAGGCCACATCATAAAGACGAACTATAGTGCAGCATCCTTTCCGATGCTGTTCATTGCTTCCTCTTAACTTTATCGAAATTAGAGTCAGCTGCTAGACTCCGGTTTCGATCAATAAGCCGTCCAAGTCCCTATACTTCCATGTTGCGAAGTCATCCAACACCAAGACATGGTCTCTCGCTTGCCTTGCAAGTATCCTCTTGGTCCTTTCTCATCGTTCGATCACAAATCCGCTAAGGCTGTTATAATATTACTTTCGTGCTGCCAGAAGCATCTGTGCGTATAACAAAAAGCAGCGCTTGTTGGAATGATTCTCCAGTTTGGAGTTTTAATCATGACTCGGCATAACTGAACTTGATCAGAGCGGTGGATACTTATTAGAACGCGTGTGCTTCAGACTCATGAAAGCCAAAATGGCAGACAGCTACGGTACAAAGGCTTCTTTGCCGGACAAGATTCCATTATCGTGAGCATACTGGATTGAGTACGGCGGAGGACGCCCTCACATTGTAGGTATCATCTGGCTTAGGCTTAAGCTAAATGTAGGAGAAAAAACTCGTAGTTAGAAGCCTATATGCCCTCCTTTGTTGTTACTTCACCATTCAAGTCATTCCTTATTTTCGTGAAAGGTGCTGAACGGTCTGATGGGGCTGATTGCTGGCATGTCGAAGAAACCTGAAAATCAGGAAAGCTGATGCCAGCCCTGAGCTGCCACGCTGTCGCCATAAGCTCTCTCCGCAATACTTTATTTGATCAAACAGAATGACTCGACATGCCAGCGCAGCCTTTATACACGAGCATTCGAGCCGTTATCAACAATATCCACAGGGTTCGCAGCTCGACGACAGCACCCGTTCAATATTTATTCAGGAACAGATGCTGAGCAGCACAGAATCTTTCCAATCAAGTCACAACTGGTCACCGTGTTGACACGTCGTCACACCCTTTACTGTCCGGCGATTTTGCGGACAGCATTTTGACTTTGCGTTTACCATGCTTGCCACTACTTATACAAATACAGGCAAAAGGTATTCATGCCACATACCTTTCGGCTTAACAGACTGAGAAATTTGAGTCCCGAACCGTCCAAGGAGATCACCGCACTGAGGACCAAGTACTCTAGTTGTATGAAGGAGAGGAAGGCCGTGATTCGGGTGGTCCCTAAAGTGGCGTGGCGTACTCATTCGCGGTCAAGATACACCTAGAAGAGGGGAATTTTCCTTCTGTCAATACCTCCAGGGTCATAGATATGATGTAGGGGATTATAGATGTTCATCCCAGCTTCGTGCAGTCCCTCGAACAGGCTGGCAACATCTGACTTGAACAGCAAGCAACCTTAGCCCGGCCCTTTGTTTTGTGCTTGAAGATTCGAAACGAGCAGCGATCCGTGATGACCTGGATTGTATCACGGAGTCCAAGTTGCATGTCAAAACCGACCGTGATCATCCTCGCGACTCCTGATTCCCAACTCTCAGCTTTCACATTCGCCCCAGCTCTCACCTCCGTGCTCCCCTCCACACCACAACAACAAAGGCAAGCGCATGCGCGAACCTGGCTCCTGCGCTGCAGCACCGGCAATCACGGCACTCACCCAAGCGCACCCCAAGCCTTTGCTTTTGCTTGACAACTAGGCTTTGGGACAAGAGATCTGTGATCCTGAGCACTCTGAGCTTAATCAAAACGTTATTGCGACCGCACTCCAACGCTGCTAAAATGAAGTTCGCGATGTTGGTATCGGAGTGACCGACGCATATCAGCGCAACGCACCAACGCGTGATGCTTGGCAAATGACGCTACCGATCTGCAGAGGCGCAATGCCCACTTTCAGTTTTGCTTTGGTCAAGTTCGGCCGTTTTCGATTCCGGGGCCGCCGCTGAATCCTGGTTTCTAGTCAGTTCAGTTTCTGCATGGTGCTCGCCCCCTGCTGGTTTTCAGCTTGTCACCGCGGCTTGGGGGCTCGTCGCCATCACGTAATTCCAAGCTTGCACTCTCCACAACCAAGACTCTTCTACCGTCGAGACGGTTCAACCCGTGGGGAGATGAAAGTCTTACGAAATCGCGTGCCTTATCTCGCGCGAGAAGGAATTTTGCACAGACAAAATCGGGTCTTGTCGGGTTAATGCGTTTGTTAGGTAATTGATTGAGAATTCCCCATGGGGTGGTGATCACGCCCGTGCTGAGTTGAGGCATGCTCGACTAACTGTGAGAACTAGACATGCATCACGTAGGGAGCGGAGGGACGTGGTGTGTTAAGATTGTCTGCATTATCATTTGTCTGTCGTAATATGCCGGGCGTTATACGCAAAGCACTCCTTCACACTATGCCGTAGCGAAAATATCTATCGTCAGACGAACAGCGTATCAAATCGTAATAGCTTAGAACAACCATGCGACGAAGGTCCTGTAGAACCAGTTGCCAGACTTCTTGCCTCCGTTTGCGAGTTCTTTCTCGGCCTGGTGAGCCAGGAAAGCCTCCTCTTCGCGGTCGATCTCGTCCTTGCCGGTGTAAAAGTCGGCCTCGTGGGGTTTGACGCCCTTCGACTTCATGAAAAACTTGTAGCCGAAGATGCAAATAAGGTAGATAGGGATACCCTGATCTGTGCGTTAGCTCGTGATTCGAGTACTAGTATAATTTGGGACTTACGAGGTAACCAGTCACGAAGTTCTTGTAGTCGAAGCTACCGTAAGAACCGCGTGTGAAAACGTTGAAGTTCTTGGTCAGGGCAATAAGGCAGCAGAAGAACAGTGCAATGATCGAGCCCCACAAACCGAAGGGAGCGACGTAGGCGAGTTGGTCATCGGTGATACCCTGAGCACGGCGCGCACGGACGAAGTAGATGTGCGAGACGAGGAGCGAGATCCAGGACAACAGGCCGAAGATGGTGGTGAGGTTGACGAAGTAGCCGAAAACAACCTTCGAATCATCGGCAGCGTTCATGAAAGCGGTGCAACAGAACAGCGCGGAGATAACCAAAGCAGGAACCGGAACACCACGCTTATCAGTCCACCTGAAAATCTTGGGAGCATGACCCTCCTCTGCAAGACCGTAAATGGTACGCGAGGCAATGTAGAGATCCGAGTTGGAGGCACTGAAAGTGAAGATCAGAATACACGCGTTGAGGATGTCGGGCAGAGCCTTGATGCCGGCAATTCGGATAGCAACGACAAAGGGTGACGCGGAGGCCTTAGCAGTCTCTTTGTTGGCGAAAGCAAGCTGTTCAGAGTTGTACGGGACAAGCATGCCCAGGAAGAAAACAGACAAGCAGTAGAAGAACAAGATTCGGTAGAAGGTCAACTTGATAGCCCTTGGGATGGTCTGAAATGTGTTAGTTTTGACATGGACTTGTCAAGCAGGACCGAACTTACCTTGCGGGGGTTCTGCGCCTCACCAACGGTGACACCGATCAGCTCGGTTCCCAGGTAGGCGAAAACTGCGTTGACCAGGGAAGACCAGAAACCGTAAAACTTGCCAGCGTCGCCCTTTGCAATGTAAGGCTTGAAAGCACCCGGGTTCTTGTAGTATTTGAATCCAGTGGCAGGGCCGGGTCCTGCGCCCACAGCCAAGAGGAAGGAGAGAATGATGACACCAACGATGACCACGACCTTGATCGAACTAAGCCAGAACTCGAGTTCACCAAAGAACTTGATACCGAAGTAGTTGATAGTGCAGATCAGAACGAGGAAGACCAAAATCCAGATTCCGGGGTTGACGCGGTCTGCTTTGATCCATTCCTGGATAATTAGGGCAGAAGCAGTCAGTTGATTAGGCGTCGTAATGATGTATTTGCACCAATAAGTCCAACCAAGAGCGAAACCGAGAGCAGGGTCACAGAAGCGAGTAGCGTAGCCAGCGAAGCCAGAGCCGTGAGGAATCCATGCAGCCATCTCACCAAGAGCAGTCATGACGATGTAGACGAGGAAACCAACGGATGTGTAAGCGATGAGGATGGAGGCAGGGCTGTTTTCGTTAGCACTCTACTTTGCAAAGAGCAAAGTTACACTTACCCAGACTGAGCCAGCGCCTTTCCAGTACCAATGATAAGACCAGTTCCAATAGCACCACCAATAGCAATCATAGTGATGTGACGGGACTTGAGACCACGGTGGAGGTGGTGGTTATCGGCGTGTACCACGACACCGTTCGCATCGACTGTAGGTTCAGAGGTGGTACCGGTCATGTACTCAGTCTTTCCGTACATCTCGGGGTCCTTGTGAGGGCTTTCGCCCGAGGATCTGGAGCTCCTGTTGAAAATCGCCATCTTGGTCGAGGTTCTGTCCTTAGGAACGCTGAAGGTAACCTTATGTACTAGAGTGGAGGACCGTTTGCGGAAGCGATCACGAAGGCGCAACACGCGGGCGAACAGGCTTCAGCTGAAGTAGTCCTTGTATGTACGCAGGCAAACGAGGCAGCGAAAAAGCCTTGCAAGCCGAGGGTTGCACGGCCTGACCGGTACTTTATACGGGCGAGGCTGAGAGGGGGAGCACAGAAACTGTCCCACAAACTGGCTGACAACTCAAGCTATCAGGAAGGCTTATAAGACGCGCCACCTAGCTGGGAGGTAACCCAAGACGGCCAAGAGGGTACTTTACTCAAGTGAAGGATGATTTGCGTAGCTCGATTCACGGCTCACCACACATCGTGCGCGCTGACGGTCCAGAGCCGTTTTGTAGGGCGCCAATCGCCAGGTCCGACGTTTACTGAACCTGTGCATGCCCTCCCAGGCGTCGTCGAGCACCATATCACCTACCTATTAGGGACAAGCCATGTACGTGCCCTTGTCAAAAGGTCGCTTGGCAAATGCATGGCGGAGGGAAGGCCAAGCGCACTGACTTACCTCATATTACCGTTCGGTGTGATAAGGCCTTGTCCTGCGATTGTGGAGACCGACAACAAGCGATTCAGGCGAATAATAGACGCCGCGCGTTTGATAACGGGTTCAACAGCAGCTGCTTGCGGCGCTTTCACGATACCAAGCGTGCCTAAGGCACGAAAACCTTTTCACCGGGACCGTGCTCGATGCGCCCTGCGCTGCAGCGCCCTACGCTGCAGGCTGAACTCGGGCTGATTGCACTCGATGCGAAGAGATGCGAAGCGTGTGCGACAAGAGAGCCTACCGTGGTGCTTCCCCGCTTCCAAGATAGCTTGAGTTTAGCGTGCCTTGGGCGCGGGCTGGCAGGTGCCATCGGACGTTCTTTCCTTCACATGGCTAGAGCGCCTTACAGTACCAGATCACGACATTGCAAAGCCGTTGCCACACCCACGCTCACTCAAAATCCATGCGTGCGGACATCGGGTAGCATCGCGTGCGCTTTTCCCCAGCGTATCCACTGAGATACCAGCGTCGGAAGGATTCCGACAGGGGGCTCCGTACGTAAAGAAATGACAGGCGGAATCTGGAGAGCAGAGACACAGTGGCCACGAAACGCCAATGCGTTATTTACACTTCGTAGAAGAAGCAGCGAGGTTGGCATCACAGCAGCATTCCTTGACTTTCTTATATTCTGCCTCACTGGGCTTAGTCGGCCGAACAGTTACGGAACGACTATCGAAGGCTTCTGCATGGGAGACGGCCACCAACTGCTTCCGCCCGTGTGGTGGCGCGGCTGGCGCCAGCATCAGAAAGAGGCTAGCCGTGCGTTCAACTTTCGCGAATGATGGTCTTTGCAGTTATCTGCTTGGCTGGTAGGCAGGAATTATAGACAGGCCTGGCACAACCATGACCTTACATCCGAGATCATGCACAGGTGGCCTTGGTCCTGGGTTCTTGTGCTCAATTCCTTTGCATGGGAGTGCATGAGCCTGCATGGATCGAGGCAGCCTCAAGGTCATCCAGACCCTGCCATGTCTTAATTCGGCACAGCATATGCCAGCTGATCACCCCGAAAAGGGATGGGAACAATAAGATGCCTTCGACAGCTGTGCGAGTGGTCTCGAGACTCTTGCCCGTTTATTGTTTGGACAAGATTCACAGCCTGCGAGATACATTTTTGTAGCATGTTTGCTTCCACAGTGAACGGTGCATCTCCACATCTACATCGTCCACCGACGGGTTTGAGAAAAAGTCCACGCAAATCGAAGCCTCTGCACGCAAAAGTCAACCTCAGCTTCGGTCTCCAGAATCACTGTAGTTATCATAGATACATTACTCTGGCAATCTGGTCTAGAACAGGGAATGCAGTACGAATACAACATAGTCCCAATCTTGACAACACAAGTCAAGCAATCAGCTGGATCGACGAGAAGACACAGGGCTTGAAATATACTCGAAGAACAAGCAGTGTTGCACAGAATCACATCGCATCCTCTGGTTCTCACACGTCTGCCAAACAGGCCTCCTGTTCCTTTACACATACGATGACTATCGTATTTAAGCAGCACGTCTCCGCGATAGTCCTTATTGATACGCCGCTCGCCGCTGCAGGCTGAGACAAACTTGACGGAAATGCAGACCGCACGAGTCTTGATCAGTCGTGAGCTGATGCATAGGGTCAAATGAGTAGAGTTTCATTCTGTCAGCTCCCATCTCAACGCTCGCTTCCACGCCTACCCTCCTCTAACCTCATAACTCTCATCCAGTGTGAATCCACCCAGCACATCCAACAACCCCTGATCATACTCGGGCTGCACATCCCTTCCCTCTTCATCCAAGCACCCCAAGTAATTCGTAATGTCTCTCCCATCAAACTCCCTCGTCTCAAACCCATTCCCCAGAAACGCAAACATGTTCTCACTCTGATACACAATCTCGTAGTCTTCATACCGCGGCTGCTCCATCATCTTCAAAAAGTGCAGTCGACTACCAGGCCAAATCGCAGCCTGACCGTCCGTCCGCCCTTGCTTGAACCAGCTGCGACACGGACTCGTCCACGCGGTGCGCTGCAGGAAGAGATCCGCATGCTGGCGGAAGTGGGTCGCGGGGCCCATCTTCGGGGTCAGCGACTTGATGTCCTCGACCTGGCACTTTGTGATGCACGCGAACATGTAGCGCGTCCACTGCTCGATCAGCGGCATGAACGACCCGTGGCCTAGCGGGCCGTACGGACCGCAGAAGGAAAATGTGTTGGGGAAGCTGGGGATGCCGACGCTCAGGTACGAGGTTACGCCGTTGGTGCCGCCCCACAGGCTGCGAAGGTCTGTGCCGTGCGCGATGAAGGGGAAGCGTGGGAGCCACGAGGTGTCGAAGCCGGTTGCGCAGATGATGACGTCGACGTCGTGAGGGTTGCCTTCGTGGTCGATGAAGCCGGTTTCGGTGATGGAGCCGATGGGGTCGGTGAAGGTGGTTGTGTTGTCCGAGACGAGGGCTTCGAGGTAGCCTGGTGCTGGGGTGGGTCGACGACAGCCTGGGTTGAAGTTTTTGGGGACCATTTTCTCGATCAGCCGCGGGTTGTTGTTGAGTTTCTTGCGCATCTCTTTGTCGGCGTACTCGCGCGCGACGCGGGCGGCTTCGCTGCCTTTCATGATGAATTTGAAGCGCTGATTGAGCTCGTTCTCGATTTGTTTGCGGTATTCAAGGTATTTCTTTGGGTTATTCTGGAGGAATTTGAGTTGTTCTTCGCTGTCTGGGACGGGTTAGTAGAGATATGCTCAGGTGCTAGCCAGGCTGGTACACCTACAACGAAAGTTTGCGCCATTCTTGCCAGCCCATGTCTGTGCAAAACCTGCTGTGATCCAGATCGGCGAACGCACCCAGTGGTACAGATGATCGACTTTGCGTTGTATCGACGCGACGATCTGCACGCCCGAACTACCGGCTCCTATGACCGCCACTCGTTTGTTGTTGAGATCGTACCCTTCTTCATAGTGCGCAGAGTGCATCAGCTTGCCTTTGAAGGTCTTTAAGCCGGGTATATCAGGCCATTTCCAGTTGTTCAGAACGCCCCCAGCATTGATGAAGAATTCAGCACTGTCTTCGAATACCTCGTCTGTGACAAGGTTGCGAACTGATAGTCGCCATAGCCCCGCCTGGCCGTCCCACTCAACGTGCTCGATCTGGTGCCGTAACTTGATGTACTTGTGAATGAAGTTGTTCTCTCGCTCGATAGACTTGAGATACTCCCAGATCTCCGGTGCATATGAATAGTAATGTGACCACAGCTTGATCTTCCAAGAGAATTGATAGTTGACTGAAGGAATATCGCAGGCGCAGCCAGGGTACCGGTTCTCGAGCCAGGTCCCGCCGATATCGTGGTTTTTCTCGTAACAGACCATTTCTAGCTCTTCCATGTCCTCCTCAGCCTTTTTGAAAAAGTTCAACGACGATGCGCCTGCACCCATCAAGATGACTTTGACTTTCCTCTTGGTGCCCATGGGCTGCTCTTTGATCTTGTAGCCATGCTGATCTGTCTCCGGTGCTAGCTGGTCGCGGATTCTGATGTTCTCGTCTGCATCGTTGCCGTGGGTGGCGTACAGCGACTTTGGTTCTGAATGTATGACCATCTTGGCGTCTCTCAGGTCCTCAATGTTGGATGAATGATTGTTACGTGTACACGGATGTCTATGATACCAATTGCACGAGGACGATGGGTCAACTAGAAAGCTGCTAGAGCTGCATTACGCTTGATGTATGATAGCAGAGCTAAGTGTTGACCTCGGTTTTACAGCTTGGGGTGTGGAGAGAGAGCTCATTGCCGTACGTCAAGGAGCGGGGTAAGCTGTACAAACAGCTGCAAGACAGCAAGTCAAGACTCTCTCGATGTTCCTACGTCCATCTGCTGCGAAAGCGAAGCGAGCACATCATCCACGGGCAACTGGTTCGACCGTGCTGCCTAGGGCTGCCTGCGTACAGCAATGGTTGCAGTCCATTGGCCGCAACTGTCAAACGCTATGTGCAACACAGCACGTGGGCTCCAAGACGGCGGTGGCCTCAGAGTTAGCCTGCGACATATGATGAAGTGCTGTCTGGCAGAGTAGACAGGTGCACGTCAAACGTTGCGGCCGTGCGCGTTCAGGGTCTCGAGCATGTGCGGGGCGGTGGATGAGGCGACATACTCGAGCTGATGATAGGGACCCTGAGCAGCAAGCGCACAGCCAACAAGGCGTTGCAGGCAGGCGGAGAGGCTGAGAGGCATGTCATGTCAGCAACGGAGTTTCCGCGCGCCGCTGAGTGTGCACTATGGTGGTTTGGAGTTGGAGGCAACGCCTCCACGGGAGCTTACCGGGGGGACTTGGCAGCTCACTTGTTTGGACTTTGCCCACGCGGAGCTGCTCGTCATCGACACCCACGAGCGTACCGTAGACTCCAGGCACTTTCGGGCTCTCCAGGAGCGTCGCCAGTGCTGTCCCGTGACCGCGCCGCGCCCAGCGCCCTCGCCCTCGCCCTCGCCCTCAGGCTTCGGCGGCCCGTCCCCGCGCCAGAGCTGCCCAAGAGACTCGCTTGGCACCCCCGAAACCACGCACAGGCAGCACGAGCCCATTGAGTACGCCCAGCGCCCCCCAGGCAGGCGCACCAGAGCAGTTGCACCGAACAGCGCTGGTCGCATTGCTCCCGCCGCCCGGCCGCTGGACATCTTGCGCCTGCTGGACGGCCAGACGCAACGCGCTGCGCTCGGCTCAGCTCAGCGGCCCCGGCCATGCTGCATCTGCACTTGCGCCCTTCCCACGTAGCCTCGTGAATGACGACCGCGACCCTCGCCCCTCCACAGCGCGCCTCCGCGGGCCCCTCGCCAAGCACGAGCAGCCATGTCGTACTATCAGGGCAACGGCCAGAACTACTACAACCCCAACATACCGCACTCTGCCCAGGGCGCACAGCAGCCCTACCCGGACCCCTATGAGCGCGACCGCGAGCGCGAGCGCGAACACGGCGAGGCCAACGGCGCTGCTGGCGGCTACGGCTATGCCCACCCCGTGCGGCGCACTAGCAATGCCAACCGCAACGACGAACTGTTCATTGGCAACAACAGCGCCGCGTCCCCTGCCCTGAGCCAAGGGCCCACGTCGCCCACCGTTGGCAGCTACGGGAGCAACTACGGCTACCAGTCGCCGCCGCAGCAGCAGCAGCAGCAGTACAACCCACAGAACTACAATGCCCCCGCGGTTGCCTTGCCGAACCCGCAACATTACGGCGGCATCAACCGCACATTTGCTGCACCCGCCTCCTCGCATGCGCCATACGTCCCCGCCGCCTATGCCGACACTGGCTTGAGCAGGAACAGCACAGTCAGCCACCCATACGGCTTCTCTTCCACTTCTCCCACCGCCACATTCCCGTCCCCTGCTGCTTATCAGAACACGCAGTTTGGTAGGACAGCCTCGCTGCAAGGCAGGTCAGCTTACTCACCTCCTGCCCCACCGCCGCTGCCTGTGCCTCCAGGGAGTGCGCAGTCGGCTGGCGACGACTGGGGCAGCTACCCGACACGAACCTCGTCCAATGCCCACTCGCAGTCGTACTACGAATCCTCTCACGCTCCTCTTCCTTCGCCGCCAACGTACGATACTGGATATTCCGCCCAAGACCGTGTCGGGAGGTACAACTCGGCCTCTAGCCTTCACTCAAACCCTCTTCCGCCGACTCCAGAAGTCCCCCCTCATACTTCACGCGAGCGAACAAACACGGTTTCATCACGCCCTCTCCCCGACCCCCCCACTGAATCCGACAGCGATGAGTATTTCTCACCACAAAATGGACCCCGGTACAACCAAGACCAATTGTTCGACGACGTCCTGAACATGACCACTGGGAACAGCCCGAGGATACAGCTCCACCAATCAAACGGAGGCGAATACTACGATGAGATGGGTAGGCGGTCTTCGGGGAGAAATGGCGAGCGCACCAACGGGGACCGCCTCGCGCCGTACCCTGTGCGCGAAGTATACACCAGCGACGAGAGTGATGTCGAGGCTGCTGCTGGTCTGGCTGCGCTCAGGATGGCAGAGGAGCAAGAGGAGGCTGATGAGGCACGGAGGCGGAGTGGAGGAGCTGGGCTTTTCAGCAATTACACAACAATGCCATCACCGCCTCTTCCCCACGAGCCGAGTCGACCGGCCGAACAGAGCGCCAGTGACAGCGATTACGCGCCCGTTGACCTTGGCCTTTACGGAGGCAACTTTGCGCCTTCATTCGCGTATGGAGGGGATCCAAGTCAATTAGCAACTGGAGCCAGCCATCCAGTCTCGTCGTCTGGATCGCAGCGAAGATCCGAGCCTGCCAGCGAAGACTATGATCCGATCCATCCTTTTCCCTCCTTCTCGACTAATGCTCGTGTGGACACATTTGGCACAGGAGGTCTGGAAGAGCCTAGCGCACGTAGACGGAGCTATGATGAAGGAGACGAGGTCACACTGATGGACTCTGCGTCTGGCATGTCTAGCCTGTCCGGTGCGACATTGCAGTCCACATCCGCAATGCCGGGCGAGCCACCCGACATGTTCTATCACCCGGGAATGACCAATAGGCCTTTACCTCCTCCACCAACAGGGTCAAGTGGTGGTACTCGCCAAAGAATGAACCACGCAAGCACTAGCTCACAGGGTTCTGGAACGTACGAGTATTGGCGCAATGCGCCATCAGCTCGTGGTTCGTACCCGGTCGACCCCAACGGCATGCAGATGGTCTCACCGACCGGACAATACGTTCCACGTTCCACATCTTTGCTCCAGCATGGCAATGGGCCTCGCGAGATTCCTCTCCCGCGATCAAAAACAGATGCCGAACAAGGGCACAGGTTGCGTCAGTCTGCCAATCGTAATACATTCTACGGCGGAGGTGTGGACAGTGATGGCAATACTATGACACCTGCTAGCACTGATGCTGTCGCCATCGATTTGCCGACGCTGCCAACAGGGAGACGCTTCAACCCAGCCAAGTTGTCCACCAGTGATTTCAAGAAGTGTGCCGAGCCGTGGGCACTCAGCTCCATCATCTCATGGTTGAAGACTATGACGGAGGGAGAGAACGATCTGAAGGAGGGACCAATCCAAGAGGGTCTCATTGCTCTCTTTACTCACAAGGTGCCTACGATGAACATTGCTGATGCGGAAACGCTGAGTAGCCGTGTCGTGCAAGAAATGTACAAGGCAGGAACTTTGGTGCATGATGAGGAATGGCTCAAATTCTCTTCGACCAGTATGACTGGTGTCATCTTCCAGCTAACGGGCGCGGGCTGCTACGCGCCAATGCTTCACACATATGCGAGCGCCGGTCGCTGCTACGCCCACCATTGTCAAAGGACACTGAAGAAAATTGATCTACATTCGCCCGCTGCTGCTGCTCGGTCCGAAGACTGGGCAACATTCCACAAGGTGAAGAAGGAGGATCTCGCAAGTGCGCACAAGAAAGAAATCGAACGCCAGAATATCCTGCATGAGATTGTCCAGGGAGAAGACAAGTACATGGACCGACTCGACGTCTTGCGACGACTATATCGAGACAGACTTTTGGCAGCACAACCTCCTGTCATACCACCGAAGAAGCTCAACAGGTTCATCAATGACGTTTTCAGTAAGGCGGACGCTGTCAAGAAGGCAAACGAGGACCATCTGCTTCCACAAATCAAGTACAGACAGCAGGAGCAAGGCCCTTGGGTCGTTGGCTTCAGTGACATTTTCCGAGAATGGATCAGGAAGGCGAAGCAGGCATACATCGAGTATGCAGCCAGCTTCCCCTATGCAAATTTCTTGGTGCGCCAGGAGGCGGACCGGAACATGCTGTTCCGAGCTTTCTTAGATGAAGCGCAAGCAAATCGACTATCTGAAAAGCTGCCGTGGCAGAACTTTCTCAAAGCGCCTATCGATAGGCTGCAGCGTTATGGTCTACTCATCGACACGGTCATTAAGAATTCCACCGTGGACAATGACGAGAAACGTAACCTAATCATCGCCAAGGAAGAAATTAAAGCCGTTACGCTAGAGTGTGATGCTCGTGTGGCCGAGATGGATCGCAAGGTCAGTCTTACCGACTTGCAGTCCAAGTTGATTCTGCGGCCTGGCATGCAGCGTGTCGAGCTCAACCTGGACCACCTGGGACGCGAACTCATCTTCCGCGGTGACCTACAAAGGATGGGAGGCAGCCGATTCAATTGGCTCGAAACACATGCCCTTCTCTTTGACCATTACCTGGTCCTGGCGAAGACGGTCGCATATCGAGAACAGGATGGCGTCACCAAATCAGAGAAATATGACGTTTCCAGGCTGCCTATACCGATGGATCTATTGGTTCTGGAGAGCGAAGACGATGATCCCGTGGTGAGATCGAACTTGAAGGGTATTGCGCCTGTCAACAGAATAGCACCCGCAGCCGGGCGGACGGCCAGCAGTCCAGGACCAGGCTCACTCCAACACACTGCCACGTCTACTTCCGTGGGTTCCTCAAGCACTGGTGCGTCGGGCAAGACAGTGACCAACAGCTCAAACGTGGACACCCTCAAGGATGAGAAGATCCTGTATCCCTTTAAAGTCAAGCATCTCGGTAAGGAAACATATACCCTTTATGCGCAGACTGCGCAGAACAGGACCGATTGGTGTGACAAAATTCTGCAAGCCAAAACAAAGCACGCAGCCGCTTTGTTTGCTCAGAATGCTGAGCCCTTCCGCTTACGCGTGATGGCTGACGCTGCGTTCGCATACGACAGCGTGATGCCTACACAAAAGGGTATTACTATCAAGGGAACTCCACTTGATCGCTCAATTGAAGAAGTAGAGAAGCTTTTCGCCAACTCGGGCCGGCCAGTACCAATCTGCAGAGCACGTGTCAATTGCGCAACCGCCTTCAATCAGCCGTTTGGCAAGCACGTCGTCGCTGTTGGTACCGATATTGGAGTTTATATATCCGATTACGACAATCCACGAGGGTGGACCAAGGTATGTCATACGGCTCACGTATCCCGAACGCCATACTGACTAGCACAGGCAATCCAGATCCCACGGGTGACGCAGATCGCAGTTCTAGAGCAGTTCAGTCTTATGCTGCTCATTTCCGACAAGTCTCTCATAGCGTACCATCTCGACGCCGTCTGCCCCGTCAGCGGTGTCCCACCCTCGAACGACTCTACACGTCGCGCACCCCAGAAACTCTCCGGCGCACGCGACATCGGCTTCTTTGCCACAGGTACAATGAAAGATCGCACGCTCGTCTTTTACAAGAAGCGCGAAGGCCTCTCCTCAACCTTCAAAGTCCTCGAGCCCGTCTATCAGAAGTCGACGGAGAAAAAATCCCGCATCTGGAAGTCAGGCCGCACAGAGTTCTTCCGTGAGTACGACGAATTCTACATCCCTGCAGACTGCTACACAATCAACCTCTTCCACTCGTCGCTCGCCATCTCCACAGCCAAGGGCTTCGAGGTCATGACGCTCGACAAGAAACAGCCCTGGAGCGTGCCGGACCTGAAACAGCAACACGTCGCCACCATCGCGTCGCGCCTAACCAACCAAGACCCCCTGGGCATGTTCCGCCTCTCAGACCAGGAGTTCCTGCTCTGCTACGAAGAGTGCGCCGTGTACATCAACAAGAACGGCGACATCAGCCGCTCCGTCATCATGGAGTTTGTCGGCAAGGCCAAGAGCGCTGCCATGTTCGGCCCGTACGTGCTGCTGTTCGATCCTGATTTCGTCGAGATCCGGAACGCGCAGAATGGCCGTCTAAGACAGGTTATCGCGGGTAGAGACGTCAAGTGTCTCGATGATGGGCTGTCGGGCACTTCGGGCCATCATCGGACAATCAAGATGAGCTTGCAGCATCCCCAGGTCGAGAGGTGTCAGGTGGTGGTTGAGCTGGTGCTTAATGAGGGGCAGAAGGAGTGAAGGGGATAAAGTACGTGAGCTCAAGTTGGAAGGCGCGGATGATGCGATTTGGGCGGCCATTTGCATGCACTGGTTCGTGGTTCTGTTTAGTTTGCTGGATACCTTGTGATTTACTTTGGTTGTTATCATTCATGCTTGTTTTATATTGGCCATGTGGCCATTTGTGCGGGCGGGCATGTTTTGAATGAACGGGCATGTTTGTCCTTGCTAGCATTGCGGCGTTAACGTAGTCAGCAGAAATGATGCATATTTTGTCACTTGTTGCGCAGACAGTCTGCTTAGGAAAAACCTCGAGGATTCTTGATGTTGTTTCACCGTTGTTTGTTTGTAGCCGGCTATATTACTTTTGCTTGGAATGGGGACTAGCCAGATGGTTGGGTATCGAAACGGTCCACTGGTTAACATGACCGGGAGGGAATAGAGATTATGTACAAGAAGGTATGATTAGGTTGCGCGTGAGCACTATCGCTTCTAGGCTTGTGGATGAGGCCCTGAGATGATGAGACAGATGAGGAGAAAGTCAGCGCCTGTGACCGCGTATTGAAATTTACATGCATGGATCGAGCGAGACCTAAGGCTTGCATGTATGCTGTTGCGCTGGTAAGAAATGAGTTGAAAGTGACAAAGGAGACCACGGAAGGTATGAATGCACAATAAGAAATGATCGAAAGCGCGAAAGACGTCAACCCCGTAGGATGCCAAAACATTGTGTAGCCGTCTCGCATACAGCGTCGTATCGTCAATGTGTCAGTGAATCAGAAACCGCGGAAAACATCGTTGTCGGTTTCGTTGTGCAGGCCTGCTGCGCGCATAGGTCGCTCACGTGCGCTATCGCTCCACTGGCTGCTGCGACGGTGACGAGCTCCTCTTGGTTTCACATGGAGATTCTGGCGTTGAGCTGGATCGCCTAAGGCATCGTCGATGAAGGCTTCCATACGTACGGTTCCCATAGCATCGAAAAAATGGCTTCGAGTGGATGTGCTAGCTTCAGATGTTCGGCTGCTAGCGACACCGGTAGGATTGTACACTGATGAAGGTACTGAGGGTGGCTGCATGGCTGAGTACTTATCCGACGATCCATTGGAGTAGACTGAAGGGACCTGTTGATGAGAGAAGCTGCGGAAGGGAACACTGGGTGGCGGTGCTCCTGGGCCGGTCGAGCTTCGCTTTCGGCCATGGGCTGGCCCACGAGGAATCGAAGGTGGACTGGCAGAACCTGATATTGGTCTCTCAAATCCAGCAAGTGATGGCAAGCCAGGCATAGGTTCGGCTTGTGCGGCATATCGTTGCATCACCGGGTTTCTACCTTTGGCGAGACGTACAGAGTCCTGAACGCGAGAGCGGCGAAGCGTTGCACCTGTCGAGCGTTTTGGTACGTCTTCGATGGGTGGTGGCTGAGGCATAGCTCCCAAATCGGGCATGGGGGCACTCGAGTGAGCCAAGAAAGAAAGTGCAGTCAACCATAGATAATGACGCTCTCGCGATACGGTTGTGAACTTGAGAGCACGCGCCGGTGTCAAAATTAGGATCGATCGGTTGAAAAGAGTTTCGTTTCTCTGGGCTGGGCTGTTGTCGGCGACATCGAGAACGGACTGGATGGTGACTATACAGTTGTCAGTACCTGCTTCTGTTGGTGATTTGGCTGGTTACGTACGTTTGCGGCCGCTCTTGCCCATCAAAGCAGAACCGGAAGTTGGCTGCTTGCTACTCCAAAGAATCGCTCGCTCATATGGTGAAATCCATACCCAACGTCGGTGACGCACGCCGCCATTCGCAAGCGAGGCCTCTTCAGCTGCGCGGTCTACAGAGCCTTCGACCCCGCCAAAAGCCTTCCTCTTGCGGACATATTTCCACATGAACTCACCAATCATTGCTGCAGCAATAGCATCAACAACGTTGGCTTGTGAGTTGGAACTAGCAACCGACTGGTTAGCCGTGTATGCTGTGTTGGTCGACAGCTGGTGGCGATGACCGAAGCCACTTGCGCTCATGATGTCGCTTGGCAGAGGTGGAATGGAATTTGTATCGGGTATACTGGGTGTTGCGGGCATTGTTGGCGACCTGCTTCGGGAACGGCCTGTTCTGGAAACTGGGGCGGCAGACCGTACTTTTCGCAGGCTGTCCTTTCGCTGGTGCTTAGTAGTATGCATGCGACGACTCGCATAGCTGTTACCACTTCCAGGGGTTGGGCTTGCAGAGCCTTCACTCTTGCTCAGAGGCATGTTGCGGGAGCTCGAACGCATGGGAACCGGGAACGGTGGCTTTACGTGATTGCTAGGGCCGGTAGTGCTCATCGCCGGCTTCATGTGTGCGGATGTACCAGACTGAATCATGGCTGATCGTCGAATACTGGGCTGGCGGCTCAAAGAATTGCGTTTCGTGATCCTCGCTGCCTTCTCAAGAGAGGCACGCTCAGAAACAAGACGACCAGATGGCAGAGAGTCCTCCGACATCCTGGATATCGGCGCAGGCTCTTTGTCCTCCGGTACAGGTGTTGGTGGATTGACTGGCCGGCCGCTTTTAGCATTGCGTGATGATAGCATCGGCGTCACTTGGGCATGGCCTCGGTGTTCGTCGTCGCTCGCATCAGCGAACTCCTCTTCATCAGAGGAAGGCCCGTCGAATCCAGCGAAGAGGCTGCTTGTTCGGAAAGGTCTGGTGAGAGGTTCGGTCATGTAGTTATTTGAAAGGGGACCATTGTCATTGTTACCCGGATAGCGGTTTTCCACTTTCATAGTAGCGGCCTTCTCTAGCAGCGCCAGGAGATCCTGGCGAGCTGTTGACTTGGGGGGAGGTTGCTCAGTAATTACATTACTGGCGTAGTGCAAGTCTTGTTTAGCCTCTGGAGTACCAGGCTTGGATGATATGGCTGATGGCAAGAGGTGAGGAGGTAGCTTCACAGGGCGCTTGTCAACCCGAATAGGGTCTGTTTGCATGCCAAAGGATCGAATCGGTGCAACAAGATCGGTTGTGGTCTGTGTAGCAATCGTCTTGGTACCTGGCGGTAATCTAGCGTCTTTTGGCGACGAAGGCACCGAATCTGGGGCATAGATGGCGATTGATGGTATTGAAATTGATGCTGGTGGTGCGCTTCGCTGACACTCTGCCATGAGAGTCTCAGGCTTCTCAGTCGGCTCTGTCTGTGTTGACGAAGATACGCATTCAGCTTTGAAGACAGGCGACACTGGTGTTGCAGGCAGTTCAGTGGTTGGAACGCTGATCTTGGGCGTTGGCGGCGGGCTCAATGGCTGCTCGAGTGTTTGTACACCACTTGATGTCATGGCACACTGTGTAGGGCTAGCACTCCTCGACGGATTTGGAGACTCTAGCAACAGCGATGTGCGCTTCCTGCGCTGGTTGGCCTGACTCTGGTTTGCATCGGCCTCCGTGCGAGTCGCTGAACTCTCGACAGGCTTGAGCTGCGCAGCAAGTTCATCCGTTGTCTGAGATGAGGCTTCTGCCATAGTAGGCAACACCGGCGATGCAGGCGGCGAAGGCTGGATGCCGGTGTCCACATAGATCGGTTTAGTCGGTGGAAAGATTAAGGTAATGTCTCTGGGCGTCATTGTAATTGCGGACTGGGTTGTTTCATAGGATGTCTTAACAGATCCGTATTCTTCAGCAGTGGTAGGGGTATCCTTGTTTGATTGCTGAGCATCGCTGCTCAAGCCCAAGATGCGCTTTGCTTTGTCGTCGGGATACATCGATTGTCGCGATTCCATAACTCTTCTTGCCCGCATCTCGTTCTCCGGGAAGTCGTCAGAATCAAGCTCCAGTTCGTCAAGATCTTCTTCTTCCTCGTCAAAGATCAGCTCGTCTGCGAGGCTGAGTCCAATGCCTCGGCCTTGGCCCTCGTTGCTCAATAGAGACATTCGGTAGTTTCGACCGATGCTTCTATAGCTACTGTTGCTAACGTTCCGTGAATGTCGTCCGACATGGGTAGAAGAGCGTCTCTGTGGCGACGAACGTATACTAGCTGTGTCGCTCTCAGCGCCTGCATTAATGTCTTTCGCGTCTTCAGCTTCACTGTCAACACGCGCATCTTCTCGCGCAGCTTCATTGGCAGCAAGCTCGTCCAAAAGCAGCTTCAGTCGTGCTTCGGAGATGTGCACCTTGCGTTCCAAGGTTCTTTTTTCTCCAGCCCAGACTTCTTTTTCGCGTGCCCACATGTCATGGACACGAGTCGAGTCATCCCCCTGGCTACGCGACTTCTTCTCAGCCACTTCAAGTTTTGATTTGAGATCCGCGTTGACATCTTTTAATTTATCGCGTTCACCAGCAATCTCTTCCAGAGCTGCAAGCATCTCATTCTCGAAGTGCTGAAGTTGGCGTTTCGCAGTGCGATTGTCTTTGGCGGTTGACGAAAGTTGTTTCACCAGCGAGTCATTCTCCGTCCGTGCAGTATGAAGGTTTGATTCTACATCTTCAATAAACTTATGTTTCGAGTCCAGTTCGCGTCGTAAATTCAGGATTTCCGACACCAGATTAGCGTGTAGTGTTGGGGTGAAGCGGCGCGGATCGAGTATTGATATGGGTTCATTGTTCGCAGTGTCGTCCTCTGTCTCCGGATAAGGATTTGATGGCAGTGGAGGTGGCGAGCTGGCAATCTCGCTGTCTTGTGCATCATAATTTGAATTTCGTCGTGAAGACGCGTACGGAGTACCCGCTGGAGACGGTAAGGGCTGGCTGGTAATGAAAGCCTCCTGGTCGGAAAAGTAGTCGGTGGTCATCATGGTGATGTTGGCTAGGTGTGCAACCAAACGCAAGCTTCCTCAATGATCACGAACTCTTGTTGAGTACTGCCACAACCAAGTGGTGTCGATGAACACTTGTTCAATACATTCTTGCGTGCATCGATCCTGGTGAAGAGGTGACGTCGTGAACTGAAAGTAAGAGGACAAGGTTGTGCGCGTGGTAATGGTCGTTGTTAAGTATTGTAATCTATACTCTGATCAGTAACCTTCACGCACAATAGATACCTGCATTGAAAGCTCGAACGGACGGGTCGCGTAACGACACGCAGCGCGCAACGGAGCGCCATCAAGGCACTTGGCTGAATGTAAAAGAACTTGGGGGTTTCCATTGCTGCCGTAGTGAACGCAACAGACTTACAGAATTGTGAGTAATATACGCAGAAGGAGCAGCCGAAAGGAGCTAAGAAATGACGCAGATCAAAACGCCCTGGAGGAAAGAACAGAAGGGAGGCACTAAAGATACAAGACAAAACGGAAGGGATCCCAGTGTGTCGTCACCTGCACGGAGCGTAGAGAGGAAGGAGAGGTTGAAGAACGAGGTGCAGTCTGGGCATATTTGCGGATCGCCCGCCATGCAGTACCTTTCGTCTTCGGGACACAGGCACAACTCCGCACGTTCCTCTGGGGAGGCGGGACCGCGAGAAGCAGCGAATGGAGTCGACGTGCCCCCTTCTGTGCCTCTCGGATTAACTTGCTGCCCAAATCCATGCTTATGCATTGTGAGCACAAGCTTCCCTGCATGAAGTCGTGTCAGGGGTTAGCCGTAAATGGTGGACCCCATTGGTTCGCGATGCTCCACTTCCAGATATTGCATGCGCCTCATTGGACGCGCATTTCGACGTATGCGCCCCGCGAGCCCGGCCACGTTAGCTATGGAAAAGAAATGACCTACAGGGGTTTTCGAGAGCATTGGATTTAGACCAGCAGCTTGCCATCCGGCAACGGCGCGCGAAGGAGCGTGATAGCGTGTGACGATGCACACAGTCAACGAGCAATGGTCAGCCGCCCAAGGTTCTGACATGTGGCGAGCGGCACAGCAGCCTCCAAATTTGCGCCGCTTCAGATGGCGATCTGTCGACGAATCGTTGATGAACGCTCTGCTGTTCTGGAGACTGTGATGGGCGGTGATTCTCAGTTTCAGAGTTCAGCCTTTCAGACTGCGCCGCAAGCGAGACCACCGCGTAGCGCCACGAGCAGACGGCGTGAGCGGTTTGCGGTCCAAGCGGTGCACTTGAGCTGCCGTCGCGCGATACCGTTGGCTCTAGTGTGGGATACGATCTTCGGCCTCAACTCTATTTCGAGGGTTGTGGCTCTGGACCGATTGCCAGAGCCTGCAATCTGCGGATGAGGACCGAATACATGAAAGATCTTCTCCTTGGGCATGGCGAGGTGCGTTACCGCAGGACGTTGCTCAACCAGGGTGTCGGATCAGACGAGGAGGTCTGAGAGCCGCCTGTGCTCACTCGGCGCCGCAAAGAAGTGGACTCAATTTGAAATTCAAGATCAGCACCGGCAATTTCCTGTTGTTAAGTTGCTGATTCTCAGTGTCCCGTCATCAGCCTCATCAAGACCGGATCGCGCCAAGAATTGACCATTTCTGTCAGACACGGGAAGCCAGATCTGGTTCAAGTCGGCGTCTAACATTGGGGGCGGGATGCTCCGAGGATTCTGGCGATTCAGCCGTCAGGCGCAAACCGTTGTTCTGGTAGTGATTGTAGGGGGAGAATTCCGTTGCGTCTTGTTGAAATGCGTGACAAGGTGACCAACGCATGGTCATCACCAATCTCCCCTGCCATTTCGGACTCTTCTCCAGGCACCTCGCGAAACCCTGGTATCACAGAACTAAAGTGACTGTCAACAATGGGCGGCAGATGTCGCATTGCTGTTCTCAAAGACTCCGGAGCGGGCACCTGCAGTCGCACCTGCAGGGAGCTCATGCATGAACTCCGACCCCCTGCCGACCGGTGTGTCCTATGTCAGTGACGAGCCTCAGCAAGCCATTTATCAATCGTGAACGATTCGTGACTTTTACAACCAGCAAGAGGGTTTGCGTAGCATCAGTACGCGGCGTCGTGATCGTTTGTCGATCGGCTGATGCTTGGGAGAGGAGAGTTTAATTACCAGGCATTCCCACGTACATAGTGCTGGCTGAGTTGCCCCTCCAGTTTTGACTTTCGATCCAGGTTGGTTTGTTGCATGGTTGCCCTGTCTAATTTGCCGGAAGACCGAAGCCTGCGTGAGGCGGACAGGCTGCAAGGGTCCGACGGGAGACGAACCCCACTTCACAGCTTTGACTAAGCGAGCATTCGCAAAATTTCCTGGGTCACGTCACTGGCGGCAGCGCAGCGGTTCGTAACGACAACATCAAAGACACTTACAGCGAGGTTGACTACAGAAGATGGCGCAGCAAACAGGTGTAATGGCAGCGCCGGATATGCCACCAGCCATGGCCGAGATCAAGAAGCAGAGCGTCGATGAAGTCTTGGCTGAAATGAATCGAATGCCATTGTTTATGACGACTTTGGACGAAACTGACGGTGAGGGTGGCGAGAACGTGCTGTTAGAGGCGATGAAGGCGCTTGCATATGAGGGTACGAGATATGAAGTCGCAGAGAACTTTCGACAGCAGGGCAATGAGTGCGCACGGGCGAAGCAATGGAACGACGCAAAAGAGTTCTACGACAAGGCGATCGCGGCATTGAAGGGACCACAAAGGAAGCCAGATCCAGAGGCTGATGCTGAGGGAGGAAAGGTCATCGAAGTTGAGCTTGACGAGAAAGAGGAGGCAGAGAAGGAGAAGGTAGTTGAGGAGGCGTCCTATGTGAACCGGGCGCTATGCAATTTGGAAAAGAGTAAGTTACCAGCATCTGAACTTTCCTTTCGATCACCATCTGTTTCGATAGGCAAGAGCATGGACTTGCGCCCTTGCAGAAGCACTCGAACGACACCAGAAGAGGCAAGCACTCAGCACCCGAGTTCCTTGGCCATGCTCGAGGAGGCGCAAGCGAGTACGTCAGACGGATGCAAGTATTGTCCACATGATAGATCGACCATAGACAATGAACAATCTGCACCTTCAGTCCCCTCGCTTGCATGCCTCTGCTGGATCTGTTCGCACAGTCCTTCTTGCAGATCACGTCTTGGACACTGAAGCATTTGAATGCTGACTTGGACATCAGAGAACTACCGCTCCTGCATAAACGATTGTGCCTCGACCCTTCGCCTCAACCCCTCCAATATCAAAGCCTACTACCGCTCCGGCAGTGCCTGTCTCGCCCTCGACAAGCTCGCCGAAGCAAAAGACGCGTGCGAATTCGGTCTCAAGCTAGATCCCTCCAACGCGCCTCTCAAAACCTTGGCCGAGAAGATCCAGAAACGCTCCGACTACATCGCCAAAGTAGAAGCTGATCGGCGAGCACGAGAAGAAAAGGCCGCCTCGGAACGCGCAACACTTGATTTGGCGCTCAAAGCGCGCAACGTCACAGTGCGGACGACTACTGACGAGGCACCGGACCTGGAGGATGCGAAAATCCAGCTCGAAAATCCGCTCGACCCTTCCTCACCGCTCTCATATCCGTGTTTGCTATTGTACCCGGCCGACTCTCAGTCTGATTTCGTCAAGGCCTTCAACGAGCACCAGACGCTTCCGGAGCATTTGGAGTACATATTCCCGCTGCCATGGGACGAGGAGAATGAGTATACGATTGAGAACGTGGAGGCATATATGGAGACGGCGGCGGGTGGATTGATTAAGGTGGGCAAGAAGATGGCGTTGCACAAGGTGCTTGGGAGCGGGAAAGTGGTTGTGAGCGATGGGTTAGTGCGGATTAGTGTTGTGCCGAAAGCAAAGAGCGCTGCATGGATTGAGGAGTTCAAGAAGAGACGAGGCGCTACGGCCTGAGGGAGGCTCAACAGTCCTACCTATCATTTGCGTCTAAGATGAGAAAGCCCCTCTGTGAAATTTGACGAGAGATTATGAACACAACACAAACGAGTAACGAGATGGTTAGGGCAATTGTGAGGATGTTAATTGGACTATATGCTACACACATTAATTGGTCATTCGATATCAAGTCCTTGTTCAAGGTGAAACATAAGAAAGGAAACATATATTCCCTGCCATGCTCGCTCTGAAACGCCATGATAAGACAGAACCTCGAGATCCCACGAAGCCCGAATGCCATGAGAGCTGGTGTGACGCTGATATTCTAGCCCATTACTGAAACGACTTCTCACAGCGATCGCAACATAATGTCTCATTGGTTATAGTGAGTCCAATATGATGAGTGTCCCTACAGCACGTATGCAGCTTATCGGAATTGGATATGATTCATCGTCATCAGGTTGGTGACGGCCAGCCGGTGACTACTCCGTATCGTACAGTTTCTCTTTGCGGATCATCTGCTTAGTAAGGTCATCCCAGACTTTGTACTGGATCTTGTGATCGATAAGGTAGCTTCTTGGATGAGACCACTTGAGTAGCTCGTCCACTTTGATCTGCTCCAGATAACCAAGAAACTTGATATCGGACTTTTGTAGGTATCGTCGACCCATAAACGCCAGCGACAGCTTACGTAACTTGGCGTGTCGCAAGATACGCAAAACGTTGATGAGAACGTTGTCAGTCATATAACGTCGATCTTCGTTAGTAAGTGTGTGGTGCGTGTCGGACGGACGGGCGTCGTTGAAGACGATCTTGAGATCACGCAGATACTGGATGTTCTCGGGGCCGATCATTCTGAGAAATTGGAGAACATCTGAATAACCAATTTCTTTGGGCTCGTGCTCGTAAAAGGCACCACGAGTGCTCTCATGCCTGTCCAAAGCAAATGTGTTTTCACCATAGAGGACAGAGCAGCCCTCATTATGCACCAGCTTGCAAGTGCTCAAGAATTGACCCGACTGACAGATGTCTCCGCTCCCCCATGGCTTACAGGCTGGAATCTGGAAGGGTTTGTCACGAACAAAAGCGTATCGGTAGACTTTGTTGCGCAACTCTGGGGGCAGGTCGGTGAAGCCTCTTCGATGCCGAAAGGCCTCCACTGCCTGTGTGTCCTTTGTGCGGCTCTTTCTCGACTGATGCATGCTGTGAGCTATATCTGTGTCCTCCAGTCTCAAGATGGCGGGGTCCAACTTCACAAGCAACGGGCCATGATATCCAAGCGGTACATCGAATCGAAGAGTGACAGACGGCTTCTTGGGTGTGCGGCGGTAGAACGCTCCTCCTGTCTCGTTGTCCGTGAGCTCGTCAAGCATGGGCTTGTGTATGATGGGACCAAGACGAGGAGATGCTGGCGAGGGACTCCGCTTGTGCCTGCGCGTGCGCAAGCGCTTCCTCCTGCCGGTGTCGTCGTCTTCACTCTCGTCTTCGGAGGTGAACGGTGTGAAGTCTTCTTCCTCCAGCACTCTAGAGTCCACATACCCTGCGACAGGCTTCATCCTTCCAGCGCTTCGACGAACGGGTCGACCGGTTCGCTTGTTGTATTGAGTGATTTTCGATGGACTGCCAAGCTCGGGGCTACCTTGGTGTGAGGGAAAGATCAGTGTTGGAGGGCCTGGCTTTCTAGATGAGGTGGACGTCATGTTGATATTGTCCATTTGAGGTGAGGAGCGGTGACCTGGGCACGTGATTGGTGTCGACAGCAGGTAACGCCTAGGTTGAAGCTGTTGACGTGGTGGGGATCCAACACGTGAACCGTATCAGGCCCGCGTTGTCGCAGTGACTGAAAAGGCACGACGCGCGCCTGGGGTCGTGCCTTCCTGGTGAAGCTCCTGTCGGGATGCCAAGGCGCGGTCACAATGGAGGTGGGTGAAACGCGATGGTTGTGAGAGAGAGAGAGAGAGAACGAAGACGAGATGGATTGATTGAACGGCTTCCTACGTACAAAAAGCGAGATACCGCAGCAACTCAGAGCCATTAATATGGAATGGCTAGAGAGCTTCTGCCACTCTCATCGTCAACCGCGCCAACACTGCCAGCAGGAGCCTTGCACCGGCGTGACCGCATGTAGCGCACAACTAATTCCATTCATAAGGTTTCTCGTCTGCTCTTGGGTGGTGATGCCCGCAGCGTCTCAGCAGCACCCGCGTCAGCCGGCTTGCGCCCGCCAAGCGAGAATGAAGCTGTCTTGAAAGCATTTAATCACGAGGTTTTAGTTGTAAAGAGCAGGAGTGAGCCGCGAGGCTGGGAAGTTTTTAACGTCGGAAAAATGGCACTGTTTGCCGATCGCGCCAATTGCCGCTGTTTGCCGCCTCATCGTCGTCGTGTTGCCTCTTGCGGATATCAGGTCCAGCAATCGCATCAGGGTCCTTTAAAGCTCGCGGCGCGCCTTCAATTCTCGGTATATTCGCTGTAGCCATGGCGTCCCTCAGATCTGTATGCAGAGCGCCTTTGAGCCAGCTCGCTCGCCGCACGGCAGCTACGAATCACCCAAGAATAGTGCAGCGCCAATGGCGGGGATACGCGACCTCACTGGAGGCACAGCAGAAGGTAGCTGAGCCCGGGAAACTTGAGGACGAGCAATTGACTGACCCCGTGCCAGGTGCTCTCTCAGGACCTTGAGGAAGCCGATCCCACCGTCTACAACATCATCGAGCAGGTACGACTCACACCACCAAGCTCCCTTATCCGAATGAAGCTTACCATGCTCGATGTATAGGAGAAGAAGCGACAGAAGCACTTCATCAACCTAATTCCTTCTGAGAACTTCACATCGCAAGCCGTCCTCGATGCGCTTGGCAGTGTTATGCAGAGTATGTCCACCTCGCATGTCACAAACAGAGGGAAGCTCATGCTATCGTTCAGACAAGTACTCGGAAGGGTATCCGGGCCAGCGCTACTACGGAGGAAACGAGTACATTGACCAGGCCGAGCGCCTCTGCCAGGAGCGTGCGCTCAAAGCCTTCAACCTCAGCCCCGAAGAATGGGGCGTCAACGTCCAGCGTGAGTGAACTCGTATTGTAGCTGCAGCATTATCTAACCTCCGACCAGCGCTGTCTGGCTCGCCCGCCAACCTTTACGCCTACTCCGCCGTCATGAACGTCCACGACCGCATCCTCGCTCTCGATCTGCCGCACGGCGGCCACTTGTCGCACGGCTATCAGATCCCTGGCAAGAAGATCTCAGCCATCTCCAAGTACTTCGAGACACTCCCATACAGGCTGAACGAGAAGACCGGCATCATCGACTATGAGAAGATGGCTGAGTTGGCTCACCTCTACCGCCCCAAGGTCATCGTAGCTGGCACATCCGCGTACAGTCGCCTCATCGAATACGAGCGCATGCGCAAGCTTGCGGATGAAGTCGGTGCATACATCCTGTCTGATATGGCTCACATCTCTGGCCTTGTCGCTGCTGGTGTCATTCCCTCGCCCTTCCCTCACTCCGATATCGTCACAACCACAACCCACAAGTCTCTGCGTGGCCCGCGAGGTGCTATGATCTTCTTCCGCAAGGGCGTTAGACGCGTTGACAAGAAGGGCAACAAGGAGATGTATGACCTTGAGGGGCCGATCAACTCCTCTGTCTTTCCCGGCCACCAGGGAGGACCCCACAACCACACCATTACAGCTCTTGCCGTAGCACTCCAGCAGGCGCAGAGCAAGGAATTCAAGGACTACCAGCAGCAGGTACTCGACAATGCTCAGGCATTCGCCAAGCGCCTTGGTGACTCGAAGGAGAACGGCGGTCTGGGCTATAACCTCGTCAGCGGCGGCACTGACAACCACCTTGTACTTATCGACCTTAAGGACCGCGGCGTTGATGGTGCACGAGTGGAGCGCGTCCTTGAGCTTGTTGGTGTTGCGTCCAACAAGAACACTGTTCCTGGTGACAAGTCTGCCCTCAAGCCTGGCGGTTTGCGCATGGGCACACCTGCCATGACCACCCGCGGCTTCCAGCCCGAGGACTTCAAGCGTGTTGCTGACGTCGTTCACCGCGCTGTTGGCATCACGCAGAAGCTGGACAAGGATGCAAAGAAGAAGGCCGAGGAGAGTGGCCGCAAGAACCCTGGTAGCGTCGCCGCCTTCAAGGAGTACGTTGGCGAGGGCGATGACATCACTGACATTCTTGAGTTGAGGAAAGAGGTTGAAGACTGGACCGGCACATTTGCGCTGCCCTGGGATAAGGACTCATGAAAAGTGACGCCAAAAGGCAATGAACAACAATGTGCTGATTTGATACTGAATAGCACTCCATCAACTAAATCTGGAGTTTGGCGATACCACTTGGTTTGTACATAGGTTGTCTCTTTACTAGTCTGCATCTGCTGCCTCCAATAGCAAGCTATACGTTTTTTCACGTTCACCTACATGTTTTCCGCGGTCACCTTTGCGCCTTCCACGCCTGCTTTTTCCGCAACTCCCAACGTCAACGAAAATAGCTAACAGATACTGTCTTGACTTCCCCTTGTCTCATGCCGAAAACCTACCCTCCTCGCACCTTCAACAACACGCAAAACCTCAACATACACTACTCTCGCTCGTAGAAAAGGCAGCTGGCTCACGCCTACCACACGCTCGCTACTACAAAGACGACCTCCACGCTCGCTTGAACAGCACCTACCGTTACAATGCTGGTTTGCACGCTCGCTCACATCTTTCTTCTCGCCTCCAGCGTGGCAGCACAGCCACAAATTTCTGCTCTAGACATGGTTAGCATCGACGACGGCAGTAACAAGCTTCCTGCGCCGGCACTACAGCGCACATCAAGCAAGGCTCTCAGCTCAGTCACAGCGGCGCAGTCAACGTTCTCCTCAGCAACAACCTCCGCGCCCCATGTTTTGGTAGACACCAAATCGAGCTTCACTGTGCCTGTCAATCGGACCACTTGCCTCCCCACAACGACTCTAGTCGTCATCCTGCCGAACCCAACACCGACACCAGACAGCGGTGCCCCTCGCAGCGAAGGCGGATTCCCATTAAGTGACGACGAGCAACATGGCGCCGGCGCGCCCTTAGACACTGCCGCCCCCGAAGCGGTCTCGAGATGGCCGCACTGGTTCACCGCTGGGACTTTCGCACTCGTTTTCTACGATATCCTCGCATTGGGGGCCCTTCTCTGGGTCTGGGCGTTCGGTTACTTGTGGTGGTTCCGCCGAGGCAGTCAAGCAAGATATAACACAGTAACGGGCACTGAGGGCCACATAGAGATGGCCAGGTTGGATATCGAACGGGTCGAGACCGGGCGCCGTGAGATTACAAGAGAGTGGGTGAGGACTGGAAGGGGTAATGGGGGGATCAGACGTGAGGCTTGGGAGAGGGTCAGGCGTGCAAGGGAGGTGGAACTGGAGCGGGAGTTGATCAGGCTGGGGATGATTTGATGGCAGTGAGGTTGGGTGGTCACGCGGAGGATGCTGCAGAATAGATGGCTGGCAGTGTCGAAGTTCAGAAACATGTCATATCATGGTATATTATATCGTAAAGCCGACCAGTTGTATATGCATTTGTGCATGCCGAAGGGAAGGCACCGCAAGCCCGGTTCCACTGTCGACAGAACAACTCACAGCTTCATAGTCATCTCAGCCCCGGGGCCCCTCTCCCAAAACTCTAACGTCAGCGCCGCCAGAAAACACGGTATTTCCTTCCTCCCCTCCACCCAATAGACAATCTGGTCCCTGATCTCGCCCGCAAACACACTCTGTTCGCCACCGCTGACCTTCATGGTGCCATTCTCGCCATCGAAAACAATGCTATTCTCGCCCTCATCATCCGCAGGCTTAAACATGGACGTGACTTTCACACGCCCATTGGGCATGAAATCGAGTTTCCACCCCAGAATCGAGGCGACGGCTTCTCGGAACTCGAGACTTTTAGCTGCCCAGATCTGCTTGAGGCGCGTCTGCTTTTTCTCGCTGCTGGCGAGAGAGTGGCGCAGCTCCTCCAGTTCGTCTTGGGCCGCTTCGAAGATTGCAAAGGGAACGCTTTTCGGTGGGGATTGAGACTGCTCCAGCTGAGCGAGGAGTTGAGTATTTGCGGCGCGCAGTGTGCGGACGGTCGAGAGCTTGAGGGCTTCGGCGTCGGCGGTAGGGTTGTTTTTCAGTTCGAGAACGCGGGTGCGGGATGATTCTTTAAGCTTTTTGAGTTGATTGTGTTGCGCTTTGTATTCGGTTTGGATCAGCTTCAGCTTTTTCTCCAGGGTCGAGAGGTCTTCGGTGAGTTGGCGGTTCTTACGGCGTAGCTCTCCGACCCGCTCGTCAGTTTCTTCGGTCTCGAGGGGACGCTTCTGGCCGGTGGTCGGTGTAGAGGTGAGTTTCTCGATATGGTTGAATTCTTTTTGAAGGTTGTCGAGCTCCTTGCGGTGCTCGTCGACTAGAGCCTCGAGTTCTTGTATGCGCTGTGTCTTTGCTGCATCGTAAGAATCGGGTTGCATCTCACGCTCTTCATCGTCAAACGCTTTGACTTGAGCGCGCAAGAACTCTACCTCTTTCGTGGCGAGTGCCTTTTGACGTTCGAGTCTAGCACGAGCCTGTGCCTCTTTCGCGTTGGGGACGCTGCTCGTCGTTGCGGAACTCTTGAACTGCTGGATCTCAGCCTGCAGCTTGGCCTTCTCGTCCTCCAACGCCTGGATGTTGGCCTCCTTAACAGTGAGCTCTGGCTTGATCTCGCCCAGCTTGTTGAGCAGATCTGCTTTATCTATCCGCTCCTGAATGTACGCCCGCGCAAGGTCTTCGGGTGTCTCAAATTGTAGCTCGCCGTTTTCATTAGCTTCAGACTCGAGGTATGAAGTCCATGAATCTCGCTCGTCCTCAAGCATCTGCTTCCTCATCTCGGCCTCGCCCAATCGTCGTTGTAGATCATCCATCATGCGTAGCTTTGTCTGGAGTGATCTCTTCTCCTCTTCAACAACCTCAATGGCCTTGTGGTGCTGGCGGAAGTTCTTGAGCTCTTTGTTCTGCTCCCTTGTCAAGGCCTCCAGCTTCTGAATGTGCGCAACTTGATCTGAGAGCTCCCTCTTGATAACGGACAAGGTCTCAGCGTCTCCTGTGATGGCCTTCAGCCGTAGCACCTCGGCTTCGAGCTGTCCGACCTCCTCCTCCCTTTCTCCCAGTTTCTTCTGCGCCGCCTGCAGCGCATTGACCTTGGATACCAAGTCTGTCTGTATGTCCTCCACACTCTCCTTCAGGCGTTGATGCTCTGCTTGCAGGTTGTTATACCTGTGCTCACTCTGCCTCTGCGATGTCGCCAGATCCTCTTTGGCCTCGTCGCAGTCCTCTTGAAGCGACTGCGCCTTCTCTTGACTTTGTCGCAATCGCCGCTCGAGATCGCGTCGTTCGTTCTCGGCCCGTGTTCGCACCTCAGATAGCTCTTTCGATAGCGTCTCGTACTTCTTTGCTGTCTGCGCATTCGCTGTCTCTGCCTGTTGCGCTCTGCGAAAGTCGGCTTCGGCGCGGCTTTGGACGTCCCTGATCTCCTGATCCAACTCTATCTTTTGCAATGACTTTTCTTGTTTCGCGGTCTCGAGCTCGTAGCGTAGTGTGTTGAGCTGCGCGCGCAGATCTTCATTGACAGGATTATCCGGGACAATGGTGTGCGGCGCGTTCGTTGCCGTCGAAGCGCGCATAGTGGTTCGGAACGTCTGTCGAAGAGGCTCGGCTGGCGGCGGCGGCGAGTCCTCAACCCCAGTGAAGAGGTTGAAGCTCGGCTGGTTGGCTCTATTGAACGCCATTGTGTCGACTTCTTTGTTGTTTGTTGACCTGCCGCAAAGCAGACAAAGCGGCTGAGATGGGCGCGACTTTGGGGCAGAGGCCTTATCTAAGGTTGCGACATGCCTCAAGCGATCAGAGGAAAGCGAGCCGTGGGGTTAATGTTTGTTTGTGGTGGAGCTCAAAGTTGTTGATTGTGAAATGGTAGGCGCGATGCGAACGGGAAGTGGACCCTTGAGTGCGCCGCGGCTTCAATTGTTTGATCGCGTCACAATTCACGTCATTTCAACCTCAAAACAATGGTAGCAATATCTATTGGTATAATACAGCCGGTAAAAATTCTAGGTTCTCACTTCGTTATTACTGGTCGACACCTGTTCTTGCACATCTGCCCAAGCTTTCGAGAACACGTCACTCGTCCCGTCTCTCCAACCCCATGCAAAGCAGTAATGCCTGAGCAAAAGCTCTAGCTCTTCTAGTTCATCTAGCATCTCCAGACTTGCGACGCGCTCCTTCTCATCCTCATTGACCCAGTGCTTCCAGATGAAGTCGGTATCTGCAGCCTTCGCGCCGTCATTGAAGCCATACCCGCTCAATCGCGCACGCTGATCTCCGAGCTCTGGGTATGCGGTGAGAGTTGGGAGGTGTATGTTGCGTGTCTGCAGGTTCGATATCATGGTCCTGCCGAAAGCATCATGCGGTAATATTGGTTCGTAAAGTACAAGAGACGCGGGTGTGGTGGGTTCGAGGTAGCGAGTGACGAAAGCAGAGATGATGGACTGAACAGTCTGAGGCTGTAGGTACACGAGGCACATCTCGGAGAGTATCAAGGTAGGTATAGTAGGGTCAAGGTTTGGTAGCTCAGGCAGCGGCGCATCCTTTGAAGGAGCTGACAAGGAGCGCAAATCGAGCGCGTGTATGTTGTATGTCGCTGAGTGGTATGACGTCGATGTATTTGGCGTCTGAAGCAGTTTGCGAGAGAGGGCTGGCTGTCTTTGTATGCAAGCGATCTTGGCTAAGGTATTGGTCGGGAAGTCGATCTCGTGGTAGACAAGACTAACGTCAGGATAGGCGTCAAGAAGACGGAAGAAGCGCGTGTCAGTGCCAGCACCGAGCGACACAATCTGTTTCGCAGATGAAGGATACGTGCGGAGGAATTGGGTAACAAGGAGGTCGATTGCGGATGTTCGCACGTAAGAGCCTATGTTTGTCAGCGCGCAAGCAAGAAAAGACTCGGCTGCATACCTCTATTCAGTAACGGTAGTCTCCTCGTTGACGGCTGAGTTGCAAAGAGCTTTGCATATGGATCACGCAGGTAGCCCAGCTCGACGCAGCTCACCCTGCTCCCCGCAGCGTCCTGGTCGGTCCCTTTGACGGCATTGTCTCTGGTCTCGTCGCTGGAGCTGCCTGATCCGCCTCTGTCGCGCCCGCGTCCTCTGAGCCCTCCTCCACGGCCCGGGCCGAGGAGTGTTCTGAGATTTGGGATTTGGTCTGAAGATGTCATGTTCGCCGGTTGATGCGAGCTCGGGGAGCTTGCATGGCGGGGCAGCAGTCGGCGGGGACTAGGATGAGATAGGGAAGGCGCGAGCGCCGCAAGTCCGCATTGCTTGGCGGGCGCCTTTGAACTTTTGCGCGTCTTCGATACAGAGGCCTGCCCCAGCTGTCGCTGCCACCGCCCCAAACCTCTCATCCGCCCACCCATCACCCGCTAGCGCGACGACCGCCACAATGTCCGACGAGAAGCAAATCAGCGCGAACCTGATCCGCATGTGGAGGGTCTGGCGCACAACCAAGGAGATGATGAACGACCGGGTAGGATGCGCCAGCCCCAGCAGGAGCTACGAACAAGGGCGCTGACACAGTGAAGGGCTATCAGGTTCCCGAGGACGACATGAACATGTCCTTGGACGAGTTTGCGGACAAGTACGGCCGTGCAGATGGCGAGCCCGAGTATGCGACCACTAGAGACCGCCCATAGTTCGCTCGTACTAATGCTTCTACAGCCGCTCGCGCCTCAATTTCTCCTGCCAGCCTGGTGAGGAGATGCTCACCAAGTACACCCCCGTAGCCACGAAGAGGGACCCCGAACCGCGGCCGCAGATTGGCACCATCTGGGTTGAATTCAACAGCGACGAGAACGTCGGTCTGAAGCAGCTACGTGAATACATGCAGCATCTCGTCAACGGCGCCTTCTACTCGGGTATCATGATCACCGTCAAGCCCATGACCGGCATGGCTATTCGTCTGCTGCGCGGCTCAGCAACCTTGAGCGAGGGTCCACCAGGCGGCGTCGAGGTTTTTGTCGAGCAGGATCTGCTGGTCAACATCACAAAGCACGAGCTGGTGCCCAAGCACGTCCTGCTTAGTGAGGAGGAGAAGCAGCAGCTACTTAAGAGGTACCGTCTCAAGGCCACACAACTGCCCCGAATCCAGTCCACAGATCCGGTCGCAAAGTATCTGGGGTTGAAGCGCGGTGCTGTCGTCAAGATTATAAGAAAGTCAGAAACCGCAGGCCGTTATGCCAGTTACCGATGGGTTATTTGAGAGGGCTGAGAGGACAAGCTGGGCAAAGCACAAGAGCAAGTGCACGACACAATCACGCAAATGGCCATTGGCAGTAGGGACTGCATTGCACAGGTGTGGTCAGAGAGTGCTCACATGGGGAAGCAAGAGGAAGATTCATATTGCGAGGCGTTTGGCGAACGGGAAAGGCACCCTTGAGGATGATTGGCATTTGCAAAAGCAAGACGACAAAAGTCTGAGACGACTCATGCCGTATCTATGTATACCACTGAAAGCATTGCATTCACAGCAAATCTTCAAACTTAGGCGTCCCCTGTGCAAGTGACAACTTATGGTGCATTTAAAAAGGCACGCGAGCGCAATGCACGCTGTTAGCTCTGGCGAATATCACCACTAACAATACATGATCTTCACGACGACAAGAATCTTGCAAGGGTCAAAAAGAACGTCTTCCGGTATCTGACCCTAGGCCATACAAGGCCAAAAAAGAAGGTCTTGCCCGGAATCGAACCGGGGTTGCCGGAAGATACTGAAGAGATCAGAATCCGGAGTGATAACCGCTACACTACAAAACCTGTTGTTTTGTTTGATGGAAGGAATGATACGATGGTGACATTATATAACAGGAGTTTGAAAGTTTGGTGATGATGAGGCTTGAAAAAGTTTGCTACACTGTTTAGCATTCCACTTCATCATCGCAACAGACAACCAAACGACGCAAACGGAAACTCGGCCGATTGTGGTGCAGACCGACCCACTTTGACGTCTTTAGTAGCATCCTACAATCTGGCTCGCGCTTCGTCCTTGACCACCAATCCGAACTTGCCGGCCTTCTCTTTGTCCTTCAGAACTCGCCTCAGGATCTTGCCAGACGGCGACTTGGGAATCTCACTGATCTGGTCATACAGCATTAGCCTTTCGTACTCACAGAACCACGGTGAAAGACTTACAAACTCAACTTGAGAAACCCACTTGTATCTGACCTTCTTATCCTTGACATACTGAATGATTTCCCTCCCCACCGCCGCGCTCTCCTCGACTTCCGGCTTCAGCGCAACATACGCCTTGGGCAATTCCCCACTGTAGTCGTCCGGCACGCCCATGACGGCCACGTCCTCGACCTTCGGGTGCCCCAGCAACAGATCCTCCAGCTCTGCAGGTGCAACTCCGATCCCTTTTACCTTAATAAGCTCCTTGATGCGGTCACTGATGTGGATCATGTTCTCCTCATCGATGCTGCCCTGATCACCCGTGTGCAGGAAACCATCCGCATCGAAGGTCTCAGCCGTGGCCTTGGGGTTGTTCAGATAGCCCATTACGACCTGGGGACCGCGGGCCAACACTTCGCCATCCTCGTTGAGTCCAGCTTCGGAGCCGTCTGGGCGGATGATTTTCACCTCGGTGGATGCCACGATTGCGCCGCCGCTGTGGGCGTATTTAAAATCGAATTTCTCGGGCGGATGTGCGGTGATGCACGAGCAGGATTCGGTCATGCCGTAGCCTTGCTTGAAGCCCGTGTTGGGGAACTTCTTCTGCAACAGCTGAATGATTTCCTCTGAAAGGGGGGCTGCGCCGGACGAGAAGCGGGTAACGTGCGAGAGGTCGTATTTGTCGACTATTGGGTCACGGACTAGGCGGATCAGAATCGGTGGGACAAGCAGTAGCTCCCCGAGTTTGTATTCGCAGATGATGTTGAGCATGCCTTCCATGGTGAATTGAGGGAGCATAATTACCTCCGCGTTGAGAAGGATCGGGAGATGCATTTGGTGCACGAGGCCAGTGATGTGGAACAAAGGTAGGACCGCCATGATCTTTCTCTGGGTTTCAGGTGTGATCTGCTGTATCTGGAGGCACTGCGCAATAACATTCTGATGAGATATCATAACGGCCTTGGGCAGTCCAGTGGTACCACTTGAAAACGAAAGGAAGCCGCAAATATCCTTATTCTTCTTGCCTGGAGGTATTTTGAATGCTGTGCTCTGGCCATTCTCGCCATATGATTCACCAATCCGGATGAGTTCCTGCACCGTAGTATAGCCTGAAAGCTTCCCTTCAAGCAGAAAGATGTTTGACTGGGGCAGACCAGCGGCTTTGGCACTCGCAGATGCAACCTCCATGCTCCCAGGTGTTGTCAGAAGAAATTTTGAGTCAGCAGTCTTCAGTGCGAACGTCATTTCCTCGACGTTGTATGCTGGACTTGCGCCGCTGATCTTCGCCCCAACACGTAGGCCTGCAAACATAGCAACTGGATACCAGACAGTGTTCTGGCCGAAGAGCGAAACCGTTTCCCCGGTCTTTAGACCATAATTTTTCACGAGCGCCGTAGCAATATAAGTGGAATACTTCTTGACATCTGCCCAATTGACCCTCTCTTTCGTCACGGCATTCTGGAAGCCAGCAAGCTCATTTGGGGGATACTTGGTGAGAGGCGAATAAGGCGAATCGAACAACCAGTCCCAGTCCGTCAATCCGGTAGGCACTAGAGGTCGTCAAATTAAAGATCTGAGATGTCATGGCCTACTTACGGTCGATTGGAGGTTGTCGTGACTTGAAGATGACCATTCTGAAGACGATAAAGTATCTTGATTGATCCCTGTTTCAATACAGCGAAAGGATTGTGATGAGGATACGGATAACAATCGAGGGCTCAGGTTGAATTGGCGCTGAAGGGATTCCGCACAGAGACGATAAGTGCAAAGCATTGCAGGCTCCACACCAAAGAATCCATGATGGTTCCTCGGCGCCACCAGCGCGGTTCGCGATGTTCGAGTCGGTTCGTCGTGCGGGGATTACGGGAGCTTGTAGGTAGGCGGGCGGGGTTGAACTGTACCCGAGACTACCCACTTTGGGCTACACGTGTTCATCAACCCTCAGTCCACGCAGTATGTCGGAGCAAGTGACAAGAGATGCGGATACCAAGATCACCCTGATAGGCACGGGGACCATTGGGCTTTCCTTCGCCGCCTTCCACCTCACGCACCTTGCCAGCCCTTCGCAGCTCACAATCTTCGATACCCGCACGGACGTCGCCGAGTATGTGCAAGAGAAACTGCCACCATTCTTCGAGGAACAGGATAAGTCGACTTTACCGTCTTTCTCCGACATAAGGATCGCAAAGTCGCTCGAGGAAGCCGTCAAGGAAGCCGCCGTGGTCCAGGAATCAGGGCCGGAGAAGGCTCCCTTCAAAATCAACCTCTGGGCCGAAGTAGAAAAGCACGCACCAAAGGATGCTTTGCTCTGGAGTTCGACGTCTGGTATCCCCGCTTCTCAGCAGACGAGCAAGATGAAAGACCTAAGTCGTGTTCTGGTTGTACATCCATACAACCCGCCACATATCATGCCACTGCTGGAGCTTGTGCCCTCACCAGAAACATCCGAGGATGTCGTCAAGCGCACTCAGGAATTTTGGCGTGCGAGGGGTCGAGTACCAATTCATATCAAGAAAGAATCCACGGGGTTTGTAGCCAATCGACTGGCGTTTGCTTTGCTGCGTGAAGCCGTTCACCTTGTGGACCAGGGCGTGGTGTCGGTGGAAGAGCTTGATCAGATCGTGCAAACGTCTATGGGTCCTCGCTGGGCGGTCGCGGGGCCATTTAAGAGCTATCACGCAGGTGGAGGCTCGGCAGGTCTTGAGGGTTTCTTTAAGAACATTGGTGGTACTGTGCAAGATTGCTGGACGGAGTCAGGTACGCCTAATGTGGGCGATGGTTGGGAAGAAAAGATCTTCAAGGAGGCGCAAGAGGCATATGGTGAGGTTGATGTTGGTGAGCGGGACAGGATCACACGGAGACTACTGCAGGTATTGGAAGAGGAGAAGAGTAAGACTGGAAAGGCAAACTAGCATGAATAACTGCCTTGGATGGTCACATTGTCAATCTTGCTCGCCCACCCGTCAATCGCGAAAACTCTTATTTTGTTGCGTCTTCAGTATAATTACCTGCTTCCTTTCCATCGCTTTGGGCATCTAGTCGTGCTCTTCATGACCTCAAACCATCCTGTTTATTTCGGGCACTCGCCTTCAATTTTAGAGACAGTGTTGATCGGACGACAGCTCAAGCTACCCTTTCTGTGAGTACATCTACCACAAACCCCAGCGCTGCTCTGTCGGCGTCTCTTCATCCTATTGGGGCAGGAACGTGGATCGAAACCGTGGATATCGGCATGACCGCAACGTGTATGCTGGGTGTGTAACGGCACGGAACAAGTCTGACAAGTGGATAGCAGGATGTAGCACATTTAACCTTGTCTTGCGCTGATGAGTGCTTCCTATAGTCGAGTTTTATTGCGGTCGTAACAGAATCGTCAGCGACGTTTCGTCGTCGCGAAGCTGGGTCCTAGCAGCTGCTGCGGTACGATATTGCTGGCCGTTACGTCGAGAATCTTCAGCCTTGTCCGACTTTTTCGCCTGGTGGCCGAGCTCGAGGTGTATGTTTCTCGGAATCTTGAACTGTCTGAGCTGACAAGCAACTTCTTTGAATGGATGCAGTTAGTGTCTCCCGTTGCGGCGGCATGATGCCATCCTTCACGTCGATTTTATACATGACAGTACGCTTGGCTCAGGAACGTTTGCCCAGCTATGATTGCTGGGTGTTCGACACGTTTTTTGAAACACATTGTTGTCTAAAAAGACATTGACATTTTGTCACTATGGTTGATTTGCTACATGTAGCAATTGTGTCTGCGCTTTGTTCCACTTTCTGGTTGGGTGTTCAGGTCTACAAACATCAGTAGACCATGCTCATACCACACCAGCAAGCTACAGCGCACCAAACATGATCCAGTCTTATCTGTGACGCTGGCCAGGTGTGCGACAAACAATCTTTACGCACATAAGTAGACTGCGATATACATCTTTGTCTTCAAGGTTGTCTTGAAGAAGTTATAGACCATCCACTGGCTTTAGATTGCCAATTCTTTTCAGCACTTACCGCGCTATTAGAACATAGTCGGCCTTGCACAACACGAATCATGGCATGGATGGAGTTGCAGTCCGGTAACCACCAATCACGCTCCCCGCTTCTCGCTGACACTTTTTACCTCGGCATGAACGCCATCGCTCCACACGCCGTACAAACACCGAGCCGCGACTCGAATGAATAGATACCTACCCTGTCGCTGCCCCAGACTTCCCCATACTCGCCGTACCAAACCCTCAAACACCATACTTGTACACCTGTGACCGCTCATACTTTCTCCATCTATACACACCAGTACCCGATCCGGATTTTTGGACTTCGGCGCCGCGTCACACGATCACCATGTCCGAGCAACTCACAACAAAGCAAGTCGCCGAGCACAGCACAGTCGAGAAGGGGCTGTACATTATCGTTGATAAGGATGTATACAAGCTGGACAGCTTTGTAGACGAGCACCCTGGAGGCGCGAAGATCTTGAAGAGAGTGGGAGGCAAGGATGCTAGCAAGCAGTTCTGGAAGGTACGTACGATGGTTACGGTGTCCGTCAAGCAGCAACTTCCCTTACTGTATATCGGATCCGGCTCTTTGCGTACATTGTGGTCTTTGGGCACTGGCTGACCTCGCTGGAACAGTATCACAACGAAAGCGTTCTCAAGAAGTACGGGTCGAAGCTGAAGATTGGCACAGTTAAGGAGGAAGCAAAGCTATGAGCACACGATTATAGAACAATACATTGTGGTACTGAACACACGTTCATATGTCCTCAGGTGCTGTCGCTGTGCAGTGAATGAATTGATGTGAAGAACGTGCCAACATGGACGCAGGTGTGATTTGCATGTTTGAGGTGTTGTATCATTCATTCTTCTAGCTTCTCCAGGCTCATGGCCATATTCGAAATATTGACTATAAATTAATGACACGCTGTACAATGCCAGACCAAAGATCAAACAAATCCAGGCTTCTAAGTAGGTATAGTGCGTAAAATCCAACAAGCGCAAATGCTGTGGGTATCGTAACGTCGCGCGAATATGCAAAAAATTTCCATGTGTGCTGCCGTTTCTCATGTGTGCGTGTGTGCTTAGAAGCAGGTCCATCTTGTCTTCGGCCTGGGTCTCTGTGGCTGCGAGCTCTGGGTCGGGAGTCGCGTGATCTCCTTCTCGTTTATGTGGCTTTCCATGACATCTAGTCTGTAGCGTCGAACGGATCCAGCGTCCGACTGATCTTTTTCGTAGAACCTTTCTGGTGGGCCCGATATACAGCGCGGGACCGCTCTCCTGACAAGGCCTCGAAACCCCGTGTTTTGTCTGTCGATCCTCTCGTACTCCCGCTTACGCGTGCTAGACGAAGTCCAATGCGTGGTGGTAGGAGGGATCGCGATATGTGCGTTCTCCGTCTCCTGCAGTGAGACATGTTCCTGGACCATAGCCATCTCATCCATACTGAAACGTGGCGCAGCACTGGGGAAGCCAAGATGCTCGTGATGGGACAACGTCGGGCTCGGTAGAGCAGAGTTGGCCTGGTAAGAAGGGTTCGAGAACAAGCTGCAGCTGCGGAAATGGAGGGCGAGTACATCATCGACATCCTGACTTGTGGGCGATATGGTGCGAGTGCTCTTTACTCGGTAATGGCGAGCTGGCCTAGATGGGTCCACGATGGTGCACGAAGTGCGTCGGGAAGACAGTTTTGAATCATGGCCACGGCCCTTTGACCTTGACCGTGTGGTGGAGTTTTCAGATGAGGAAGCTGATCTGTGGTTTGTAGGTCGTGTTCGCTTCTCAGAAGCTGGTCTGAATGTGGACATGTTCACGAGATCCGTAGTATCAACTGAGTCTGACCTTGTCCTTGCCGTGCGACGGCGTTGAGTTGGGGTATTGTTTCTCTGCAAGGATGTCGTTTGGTCCTTTAGGGGTTTCAAAACCAAATGTTCGATGTATCCACTATCTTTTCGATTCATTGTCGATCCATAAAAGAGGCGGTGACAGGTAGTGGGCCGTGACGTAGTAATAGAAATTCGAATCAGCTGTTGAATTGTTGATGAAAGTAGTTATTTCGGCATCCTTTAGCTTCGTCAGTGCTGTGTCTAAACAGGAAGGTACCCGCCAAAGGGGCCTCACCAGCAACCAGTGCGGGTGCGAAATTCAGAAAGAATCGAACTTCAAGCGCAAGAAACACAAGCCCAGTTGCAACCAAAGTCGGAGTACAAGGATGATATGTGAACGCAGGGCAATCAGATGATGCAGGCTCCGAGACCCGCAGCACTATCGAGTGAACCAGGGCGGTCGGTTTGTAGAGCGGCTAGGCGAGCGAAAGAGAAAGTCAAACGACGTAGAACGCAGATCTCGCACTTCTATTGGCCGAGGCTCTGCCAACACCGAAGTTGCGCGCACAGGATATGCACGATCTTTGCAGCAGTGCGGTTGGGCAGTCGGCTGCCTTTGAAGCTTGAGTTCACCGCCTCAAATTGGACTTCCGGGGTTGGTGAACTAGAAGCCCGAGAGGCTTAGTGCCGGAATAAAACTGGAGAATGGTTGTCAAGGCTCTTGATGGTTGAAACGGACAATGACAGGTGCACTAGACACGTTGACCCCGTGGACATTTGCTGCGTGGGAGGGTAGAAGTATGGTGTCGAGCATTTTCACGTGCAAGTGTGGCCATGGATGCGGTCTCTTATCGAAGGGCCAAAAACAGCAACGAGGATCACTTGGCCGCGCCTGTGACGACCTTCGTGAGTGGGTGAGGTTCGAGGCATGTCGAATTGCAGCCTCGCGACCCATGTGGGCGCCTTTAGCGGGTAGGACCGAATCATTTGCTAGAACGCCATCGATAGCGACATCGAGCCAAGATCACCTGTCTGTATCTGGTCAAGACTTACCGGGACGTGTCAAGAGTCAGGGTCAAGATCCAATGGAGCAGCCACGCGCGACATCGTGGGCTGCGACCGAAATGTTCGAAGCGGCAAAGCCACACTCAAGATGAGGATTCTAGGATCTACAGCTGCTGCTCAACATAACACAAGTCGCCCACAGAAGAGGCTGAGAAATATCGGGCGCCAGCCTTGCTGTGTTCCAGACCCTGCGGTGTGTCGCGCGGCGGACACCCGCAGCAGGCGCTGTGGTGGAACACTGCCGCCAAGGTTTTGTGCGACAGATGATCGGAAAGCGGACACCACCAATGACCTTGTCACGAGGGAGCAACACCAAGTCGTTCGCGCCCAAAGGGTCATAACTCCGAACATGCGGCCTGAGGATCGGATGACGCTAGCTACCCGCATCTGCCAAACAGTATGCACACCTTGACTCTCAGCTTTGAAATAATCCGGCACGCGCTATTGAATCTCAACTTGAGCAAAACTGGAACATCTTATTGAATGTCGTGATAGAATCCTTCGATCAGCTTAGCCACGTCTTCGAAGGCCTCGAGGCAGTGCCAATGACCAACGCCCTTCATGATCTCGAGCCTCTTCTCGGTCGTCCCCATCTCCTCGAACATCTTCTTGCAACCCTCGAGGGGTGCGCTCTTGTCCTCCTCACCAGCCAGAATCAGAATGGGAATCTTGATATTGCTGTAGTTGGGCGGTTTGGCATTGACAATGACGCGGCAGTTCGAACAGTACCCGGCCGGATCTTGACCAAGGAGTAGCTCTCGAATGAAGGCTGATGCTAGAGGGGAAGCCTTTGATCCAACTGCGGCTTGAGGAACAGTGTCTGCCATAGGCTGCATGCCGTCTTTCTGAACCGCCTCGATACGCTTCTCGAATACAGGCACGACCCCCTCGTTGGGATACACGGGGCCGATAAGAATCGCAGCAACGGCACGGTCACTATGCTCGGCTGCAAGGTGAGCAGCTACAATTCTGCATCAAATCAGCACTTACAATTTTGCTCTTGCAATATTGTCTTACGTACCCTCCCATACTGTGCCCTACAACAATGGCTTTTGGCACGCTGAGTGCATCCAGAACACCGATGATATCGTCACCAAGGCTTTGGATGCTTGCTTGTTCACCAGTGTAGGGCGATCTACCAGCGCCAGTGTTATCGAAGATTATGCATCTAAACCCATTCGCTCGCAATCGCTCTGCGACTGCGTGGTAATAGTTCTGCGACGACCCCAGGCCATGCATGAAGATGAAGGATTCCAATACATCTTTGCCTTCAGGCTTCAGATCTGCGTAATGAATCTTCTTGCCGCTGATAGTAAGGAGTGGCATTTTGTCTGTCGAGTGACGAGGGTTGGAAGGATGTAGGAAGTCATAATGAAGTGCATGGTAGCTGTTGGCGGCTATGGAGGGACTCTTCCGACCGGAGCTCTTTCGGGTCGGATCGTGCGTGATGTCACCGCTGAGTCAGCCCTCACCTGCCATCTTTGTGGAGGACACAACCGGTAAAGGTTGCTTCACTCAGACTTACCACACAACTTGTCGAAAGATGCAAATCTGTCTATTGCGTCGCAGTAGTTTAAGCTGGTGAACGTATCTTGGGCTGAGCCGCCCCAATTATTATGTACAGTAAGATGCTCCACCGAACTCCGCGCAAACTGCCAACCATGTAGCTACCGCACCGCTCCAATCGTCTGGATGCTGTACTTGGCCTTCACAGCCTCTTTACACACTTCAAACAGTTCTGAGCAAAGCGGATCTGTCTGATCGTTTAGAAGCGTCCAGAGCAGCTGCGCCAGGCCCTCTCTAGTTGTTACCTGCTTCAGGTCATCGCGCGTGCTCCCCTCGTGTTCAGATGCGCGCCCCCTCTCTCTCGACCACATTTTGCTCAGCGAAGTCGCCCGGTCTCTTCTCCTCCCATTTTTAAGATCCATGGCTTTCTGCTGCTTCGCTGCAAGCATGATCTCCTCACTCTCATTCCAAAGAGCTATGCGTCGGAAGAAGTGCTTGAGCGCTGCCTCTTCGAACTGCGGCCGCCATGACGATACCGCGTCTTCAAATTCAGGATCAGGATGTTGGTTGGAATCCCATTTGCGAAGAAAGTACTTGAAGGTGCGGACCTCGCCGTTCGGAAGCGAAACGACTAGTGATTCAAAGGCGAATGGATCTTCGGGTGTACTCTGTTCAGCGGTGGGTGAGCTGCTCCGATTCTCTGCCCGTAGCGCATCGTAAGCTTCGACTACCCGCGAGACGGCTACTTTTTTGTGAGCAGTGACGGCATCTGTTCCATCGAAAGCATCCGGCGGTGTTCCAATTTGTTCCTTCGACCGGTCGCCGTGATGTCGGTGCAGGAGTGAATGGTGCCGTTTGATGGTCGCCATGGTAGCTGTCGAAGTGCGTCTTGTGACGACTTTGAGGTTTGAGCTTGGCTTTCGAATACTATATCGCCAAATTCGTAGACTCGGTCGCTGTTCAATCCAGCGCTGAGTAAGTAGGTGAAGTTGCGAATGATCCAGATTGAATAATGTCACAGCCACAGCATGTGTAGGGTCAGACTTAGAAGAGGAGACACGTACAGTTTCATGCAAGCTGACAGCGCTCCCATGGCTTTCAATAGCCGCACAGAACATGCGCCGTTACGCAATTCTGGCCGAGTACCCGCTTGTCTCTGCGAATTCCAACGATACGATAGGTGACCGGCATCACTTGGGCCGCAGAAACAGGGGTATCAAATCATTTCGGCCAATCAGCGGTGATGAGCGGTGTGGCTCTCGCCGTGGCGCTTCCGCTCTTCCGTGGCGCAGTACTTTGGGCCACTCGGCTCTCGTGCTTTTAGATCCAGTCGTTCACAAGGCGATTGTACTATGTAGAACTTCGTACTCCGCGCGTTGCGTTGAATGGCTTTGACTAGCTTGCGCGAATATGTTACGAAAGTGCTATTACTAATCCGGTACATCATGAACCTAGCACGAAGTAACGCCGACCTGCTCAATTGATGGCACGCACGGGCAAATATGATAGACGAAAAAGTATAAGTGTAAAAGTAAAATTACATTTGCGCGACGCCAACTATACAGATCCAAACCAGACAGCCTCCTGCTAAAAACCGAACAACTTTAGTTGTCCAGAGGGTAACGATCCAAGAACTTGAAAGTCTTCAGGCCCTCGGAGAGCTGGTCCACGACAGATGCCGTACCGTTGGCGCCGAAAGCGTAGACACCAGGTGTACCAGCTTGAACACCGGCAGCGGAGAAAATTTGGCTGCCAGAACCGACAACACCGACAGGCTTACCCCACTTGTAACCATCCTGCACAATCTGAAGAGGGCGACCAGCAGGGAAAAGGGTCGAGCGCCAGCTGGCAGTAGCGTTCGAAGTCGTGTTGCTATTGGCCAGGCTTCCAGGAGCCACGAACAGAGAGCTGGCGCTGCCGTCAACGATAATAGCATCAAACTGGACAGCGGAAGTTGCAGAATAGGTCTGGTCAATTCCATCGCCAAGGTGCTCAGCAACAACAGCGAAGCCAACATTGACTTCTTCAAGAGCAGCTCTAAGGCTTGAGGCTGTGTCGCTGCTAGCCGAGTTGGATGTCAAGAAGCCCACTCTTAGACCATCAATCTTGAGAAGGGGTGCTTCGGCAACACTGACACCGATTGTGGTGTTGTCATGGTAATAGGTGTCGTCAGCTTCAGGTGCAGTCATACCAATAGCCTCGGCGACACGAACCGCAACGTCGTGGCTGACGCGGTTCAGTTGGATAAGCACGTTATTCTTGACCACGTCACTCTTGAGCTGCGATGTTTCAAAGCGCATCGCGTTGATGACAAACTGCTGCTCGACGGGAAGCAGCGAATTGAAGAACAGCCTAGGTTGCGACCAGGCATCAGCAAACGTAGACGAGACGCTGCGTACGAGACGTCCACCAGTGGAGCGGTTGGGCGCGGTGAAGAAGCCACGACCTTCCTTCTGGGTTGCTTGCTTAGGCGATCCAGAGTTGAGGGTGTTAGGGGTGTAGGCTGCGGTGTTGAGCGGGATATACATCTGACCGGCTCCATCGCGCTGGTTGTTGTGAACGGGAACGCGAGGCTGGTTGATGGGCAGCTGCTCGAAGTTAGGACCATTATGACGGTTCAACTGAGTATCGAGGTAGGAGAACAGGCGCCCCTGCAATAGAGGATCTTCCGTAAAGTCAATGCCGCGAACCACGTGTCCAACCTGGAACATGATCTGTTCAGTCTCGGCAAAGTAGTTTCGAGGGTTTCGGTTCAGTGTGAGCTTGCCAAGCGGCGTGAATGGAACGATGTCCTCAGGGACGATCTTAGTAGGGTCGAGAACATCAAAACCCCAACGCAGCTGATCATCTTCTTCGAAGATCTGAGCCTCGAAGATCCACTCAGGGAAGAGTCCCTTCTCAATGCTCTCAAAAAGGTCCTGACGGTTGAAGTCGGCATTCATACCTGCAGTAACCTGAGCCTCCTCCCACAGGAGAGAAGCTTTGCCCTGCAGTGTCCTGAACCTGAATTTGACAAGCTTTGTCTTGCCATCGTCGGTAACGAAGCGGAAGGTGTGCACACCCCATCCATCTGTGTGTCTGAACGAGCGGATGGTGCCGTGACCGCTCATAGCCCAGAATAGTGTATGCATCGAAGAAGCTTGCTGGCTGAAGAAATCCCAAGCACTGTCGTGCGCAGTGGCTGCTTGTGGAATTTCGCTATCTGGCCTAGGCTTGACGGCATGGATGAGATCAGGAAACTTGATCGCGTCCTGAATGAAGAAGACGGGGATATTGTTGCCTACAATGTCTGGCAATAAGTCAGTTCTCTGCGTCCCAGCACGCCCTTACATGCATGCTTACCAAAGTTGCCCTCATCCGTATAGAAACGCACGGCAAAACCATGAACATCACGCACGGTATCAGCTGATCCACGACTACCGGCAACAGTAGAGAATCGAATGAAGACAGGAGTTTCCTTGTCGGGTGTGCTCAAGAAAGAGGCACCTGTTATGTTCGACCAGTCGCCGAAGCTTTGGAAGACACCATGAGCACCAGCACCTCGCGCGTGGACAGCTCGCTCCGGTACTCTCTCGTGATCTGTGAATGATTAGAGTTTGCAAATTTGCGGTCTGTCAACAAGCTCACCAAAGTGCATGATCTTCTCACGGAAGACGAAGTCTTCCAACAGAGTCGGTCCTCTCTCTCCTGCACTGAGGCTTTCCTGATCTTCAATGGGCGTGCCGGTGTTGGAGGTCATGTAGACATCGGTGTCATTGACTTCAAACTGAGCCATGAACTCGTCGGTATTTGAAGGTACGCTGTAGGAACCGTCTGCTCGTTTGACCTGAGGATGACCCGCAGGAACATCACGAGTATCGGCTTCCATGAAAGGGCATGCTGCTTGAGCGACATGAGCGTAGGCAGCAAATGCTGCGATGAGCCCAGACTTGATCATGTTTGCAATTGTGAATTGAGTTACACACAGAATGGGATGTCACCAAAACGTACGAAGGCGGATTGCTTTATACGACCACACGTCCAAGCCATGGGAAGCAAGCCTCCATTCGATCCACATGGTACAAGCTGCTAATCCCGGTAACTTGTGCTCGATCGTCTCTTGCTCACAATTGTACGGCCGTTGATTTGATCAGCTGGGCGTTCTAGAGATCAGAGACGGGAGGCGCCAACTCGCCGGACCCACTTGTGAAAGATTAGGTTCGTGCACGAAAACGGCCGCGTTGGTACAAGGGTATTATGAGCTGCGCCAAGGCGTCGTAAGTTGATCAACGGGAGTTGGACGCATGCTGCATACGGATGAGGCGTCAACAGTATCCTTAGATTCGGCAATCCAAGCGTCTGGAAACATTCACTTAGGCCCGCCGCCGACAGAGCCTCTTGGCAGCGTTGGACGACCGACATATTGCATGTTGAACGCTGCATACGCGTCTTGAAGGGTGTTATCTGTCGGCTCCGACTCCGTGCACGAGTAGGACGACAGCCGCCAGGCAAGGATGCTAAGTGCTTAGAGGTGATACTAAGTATGTGATCAGGCAAGCACATGTAAGGTCTCGAGCTGAACCTGCTTTCCAGTCGCATGCACCAGCGAAGGGACTGCCCAGGGTGCTGTCTGACCGATTCGTACTCTCGAAGCGGCCACAATTTCGCCGTTCGAAGGTCAATATGTTGCAAGACTGCTGTGAAGCTAGTGTGCTCGTCCAGTGAGACGCATTGGATTGGCTAGAGGTCGTGCCCAAGCCACGCGGATACAAGTCACGGTAGTACACATTCGCGCCTATCCGTCTTGGCATAGATGTCAAATTTCAAAGAACATGCGATTCTAGGATGGGGAAGTCTCTTGTTGATTAGGAACGGTGGTGGCCCAGAAGCTCAGATGTTAGTAATGTCCACTCGTCAATAGACTGTCGAAAGCCAAGTGAGCGAGCAACGTCATCGTCATAGCCTGGGTGGCCCTGTAGTGCAACCACTCGGCTGCCACGCTACGGCACGAAAGGAGATGTTTCTGTGGGGCAGCAAGGATACCAGTTGCTGTCAATGAATCCACCACAATTGGCAAGGGACGGTTCCCCACACTTCTTTGCGAGCGCTTGCAGGAAGAAACCATAGCCAAGTGCCACTTGTGCAATTTGGTTTTTGGAGTCCAAATGACAGGAGAAACCGCAGGTGTCGCGTTGATTGAAGGTTTCAGTATGACAGCTTCAAGGCGAGTAATCAATGAAAGTGAATCCTAAGATTGTGGCACGAAGTCCTTGCCCAAAGCTTTCTGGGACGAAAAGTAAAGCAAGTAATAGTCCGCGGAAGTCAAAGATCTTCAGGAGTGACTAACGCGAATGGGTATAGCATGAGCCCCATCTATCTGTTGCACTGCATGCCTGCAGGACAGGGAACATTTGCCAAAGTCCATCACAGTAAGCAACATTGGTCTCGGCCTGTGAACACTTGGCAATCGAGTGAGTGTCACGTCAGTCGAAGGAGCTGCCACAACCACCATGAGCCATTTGCTTGTCCATGGAGCTCATAAGCCTGATACTCCCGAATTTTGGTCGTACGTTTCACGATCCGGAATGACTCGCAAATTAGAGAGCAACCATCTGGTGCTGCGTAAGGATCCCCTCTAGACCTTTGGCATCGTACAGCAAAGAGCTTCGATCACCGCGGTATGAACAATGTAAGCTGCAAGTTCGAGGTCAGTGCGGGAATCCTACATTTGAGATCAGGCCATGCCAGAGGACGGTGGCGGATGCGCCAGGTGTGGTGAAGAGCAGTGATGTTCGTAAAGGACAAGGAGGTCCATCTTCAAAGAACAACTTTGAGCATACTAACTTTGCTTTGTGTGCGAGTGAGACGCAACAAGCCGTGACATGTAAGCTCGAAGTTCTTACATCTGTCAGGCAAGATAATTTTAGCTGTCATATATAAGATCTGGTCTGTCGTTAAGTTAGCTGAACAGAGGAGCCTACCTTCACTAATAAGCTTACCTAGGTGGACACGCGAATAACGCCGAGACACATTTCTGGTAGTCGTCGCCGCCGCCAGCTCGGGCTTAGGCAAAGATGAGCGACTAAAATAGCGCTTCATTACTGATGCGCAGGCCAAGACGTCGCAATATGTTCCGGCACGAGCCGAGGAGCCTACAAGCGTAGAGCTGGACGATCTGAAAGCCTAAGAGTCCTCGTCGCTTCATTTTGCGTACATTTATCTCGACAATATTCGGATTGACATTTCTTGAGAAGATATCGCCCATGGATTCACGTCGTGGATGCGGCAGAAACGATATCTCATGGTACATTGGCATTGAACAATGGTGTGTGGCTAGCGAAGCGCAGCTTCCGGCGCACCATTGGGTACTATGACATCACCGGTACTCTTGCGCGACGACTTCCTGGGCGACCGAGCCCCCGCCTTGAAACCTCACCCAGACCCATATCCTGATCCCAGCATCACAAAAGATCAGAGCTTCGATTGTTTCAGGTACCCGGCTTCGTTTCTCAGAACGGTAATTCGTCGGTCCTATCACATGGTACAATCTCTCAGTGACATGGCTAACCACGATGTGGAGTAGCACAACGAATAAGAAAGACGGTCAAAACAGAACACCTCCAAGATGTAAGTTTCCCCATTTAAGTTTACATGGCATTCGCGGCCACTGTCCACATTCGTCGACATATTTTCAGCTCTTCGCTTGATTCTGGTCGGACGTGCCTTACAGTCGTCGTCGCAGCATGTTCGCTGTTGGCTCGAGACACGACTAACTACTCCTTATAATCAACCGCTGACCATGGAACCTGCGCAGGAATCGATCACTTTCCGTTCGGTCGAAGAAGGGCGGCTCTAGCGTCTCCGAGAAGCAGCCGTCAAAGCACCGCTTCACTATGGCATCTCTGCGTGGCACACAGCAGCCTGAGCTCTCGAAGAAACTTTACAAAATCATCAAAACCGAAAACCATGTGATTGGCGCCCATGAAGCCGCAGCTCGCGAACAAGTCAGTGTTGCAAGGCAACTTTCTGAGTGGGGCGAAGCGACCGAGGACGAGACCATCTCAGAGGTATCAGACAAGCTCGGCGTCCTTATGGCAGAGATCGCAGAGCAAGAGGATCTGTATGCGCAGGCTTTGGAGGACTACCGAGGTGTTCTCAAGCAGATCCGCAACACTGAGAGCTCAGTGCAGCCCAGCCGGGACCACAAGGCCAAAGTAAGACACCGAGCAATTTCGGGCGCGCCATTTATTGACATGAACCTAGATCTCGGACGAGATTGCCAAGTTGAAGTACAAGGAGCCTCAGAGTACCAAGATTGTCCAACTTGAACAGGAGCTTGTCCGCGCCGAAGCACAGAGCTTAGTTGCGGAGGCACAGCTGACCAACATCGTAGGTGCCGAAAGTGCTTGCCGTTAGGAGTGAATGTGCTAATCTCGTGCAGACTCGCCAGAAGTTCAAGGAGGCCTACGACCAGTATTTCGCGGCAACGATCGAGCGTGCTGAGAAGCAAACCATCTTGGCCAAGCATGCGCGTCGACTTTTGAACCTTGTCGATGATACACCTGTCGTGCCGGGAGACTTGCACCCTTCCTTTACAGGCGCAGAGGACGCAAGACAGGTGCTCAACGACGCCGAAGATGACCTTCGCAACTATGAGTTACATGTCGAGCCAATCCACTCCAACGCTGGCAACCTAGGCGTAGGAGCCATGCCTGGAGCGCCTGTGGGTGCTACTGGTACCGCGCCGGTGCAGAGCATCACACAATACCAGGACACAGTCGGTACCAGCGAGGACAGCCGTTACGCTGAGTCAAGCGTGCAAGGCACCGACGTTGGAAGCCAGCCTCCCTACCCTGTATCAGAAGCGGAGAGGTTGGAGCAGCAGCAGGCTACCGAGCAGGCTACTCTACCTCAACAGACCCAGACCCAGCACGTTGCTTGATTTCAGATGCGCGGGTCGAATATTCCAGGAGAGATTTTGTCTCCCCTTTCTTTTTGAAGGACCGTACTTGCCAGGATGATGGTCGAAATGATTGGGTGTTGTAACGGCCATCTGGCCAATTAATGTCTATACGTAGTTTGTCCTGAATAATACCTCATCACGTCTTTGCGCAGGTCAGCCTCAGTGCAATAATTGTTGCCTAGCGAAATGTCGCCACCAAAGCAGACGTGACGCGAAAGGTGTCCATCTGGGAGCAGGTGGTGTACTTAAGGTGCATCCAGAGCTGTGCGGGTGGGCTTAGCGGGGACAGCTAGCGCGGAATGTGCGGCGACCCAAGAAGACACATAGAGCTCACCGTCACTTCATCTGGGCAGCCTCGATCACAATACCGCACACGTCCACGTCCACGTTTCCGCCCACGTCCACGACTCAACGCCGCCCGATCCCCCACCGCTCTCGAGGCTCCGCTGCTGCAACCATGGCGGATCGCAAGAAGAGGGACAGATATGCGGGCCCCGCGTACGAGTTCGGAGCCAATGCTGCACTGAACGCTGGCGGAGCTGCTCCCCCTCAGCCAGCTGCTCCCGGCTACGGTGCTGCTGCGCCTGGCTATGGTGCTCCTGCGCCTGGCTACGGTGCGCCAGCTCAAGGATACGGCCAGCCAGCGCAGGGTTATGGCCAGCCCGCCTACGGACAGCCTGCTGCACAGGACCCCAATGCGCTGGGCCAGCAGTTTGGACAAATGAACCTGGGGCCCCAGCAGGGACAGGCAGCGCCGCAGATGCAGCAACAAGCTACTGCTGCGTCTCAGAACCAATTGTTCCCCTCCGACCTGATTGCCCAGCCCTTCCACGTCTCCGAGCTGTACAACCCCCCGCCACCCATCAACCTCCCTGCAAACGCGGCCGCGACCCCTTCCGAATTCGCGAACGAGTCGAGCAAGTACTTGCGCTGTACTCTGAACACAATCCCAACCAATCACTCGCTGCTGAAGAAGAGCAAGCTGCCCTTTGCCCTGGTCATCAGCCCATACGCCAGTCTGCACGATTCGGAGGACCCTGTGCCAGTCGTTCACGACCAGGTCATCAGCCGTTGCCGCCGATGCCGAGCATACATCAACCCCTTCGTTTCGTTTCTTGATCATGGACACAGGTGGAGGTGCAACATGTGCAACTTGACCAACGACGTCCCCCAGGCCTTCGACTGGGACGCAGCACAACAGAAGAGCGTTGACAGGTGGCAGCGCCCTGAACTCAACTATGCTGTTACGGAATTCGTTGCGCCACAGGAGTATATGGTTCGGCCGCCACAGCCGCTGTGCTACTACATCCTGCTGGACTGCACTCAGGCTTCCGTGAACAGCGGTCTTCTCGCTGTCATTTCGCGCGTCATCAAGGAGGCACTGGAGAGGATACCGAACGCAGATGGCAGGACGCGCATTGGATTCATGGCTGTGGATTCCAGCCTGCATTTCTTCTCCATCCCTCCGGACGGCAGTGAAAACAATGATGCTCATCAGCTCGTTGTGTCTGATTTGGACGAACCGTACTTGCCCATGCCCACAGACTTGCTTGTCAGCTTGAGCCAATGCCGCAACAACATCGAGAACTTCCTCGACCGCCTTCCTGCCATGTTTCAAAACACGCACGTTCCCGGATTCGCATTGGGCTCGGCTCTTCGATCTGCGCACAAGTTAATCTCTCCTCTTGGAGGTAAGATCACGGTCGTTGGCGCTTCGCTTCCTAATGTCGGATACGCTGCGCTGAGCCCAAGAGAAGACAAGTCTTTGTTGGGTACAGGAAAGGAAGGCAGTCTGTTGCAACCCGCGCATAACTGGTACAAGGCATTTGCTGTGGAATGCTCCAAAAACCAGGTCTCGGTCGACATGTTCCTCTTTTCGTCTCAATACCAGGACGTTGCAACTCTCAGCAACCTTCCCCGATTCACGGCAGGTCAGACATACTTCTACCCTGGATGGAATGCTGCCAGACAAGAGGACGTTGTCAAGATTGCCAAGGAGTTCTCCGACTACTTGTCAGCTGAGATTGGCCTTGAGGCTGTCTTGCGAGTGCGCGCCACAACTGGTCTAAGGATGTCTGCGTTTTACGGAAACTTCTTCAATCGTTCTTCGGATCTGTGCGCTTTCCCAGCCTACCCGAGGGACCAGGCTGTTGTGATCGAAGTCGCCATCGACGAGACTATCAGCAAGCCCTTCGCTTGTCTCCAGGCCGCTGTTCTTCACACCACATCGAGTGGCCAGCGCCGTATCAGGGTTCTTACGCTCGCCGTGCCTACCACGGAGAATCTCGCTAACGTATATGCCTCGGCTGACGCTCAAGCCATTACCACGTATTTCACCCACAAGGCTGCAGAACGTGCGTTGTCAAGCGGTCTTGATGCAGCCCGTGATGCTCTGCAAGGCAAGATCATTGAGATTTTGCAGACATACAGGAAAGAACTGGCCGGTGGCAGCATGGGAGGCGGCGGTCTCCAGCTACCTCAAAATTTGCGTGCTCTACCAATTCTGTTCTTGGGTCTGATCAAGAATGTCGGTCTCCGCAAGAGTGCACAAATACCCTCTGATCTTCGTTCTGCTGCTCTCGACCTTCTGTCGACATTGCCCCTGCGCCTGCTGGTTCAGTACATCTATCCGGCTTTCTACAGTCTCCATGTAAGTTGGCCATCTCACGCTCGCTACGTCAGCTAAAGATTGCAGGACATGCCTGATGATGCTGGTATCCCTGATCCCACCACTGGCCAGATCACAATGCCCCCTCTGATGAACCTCACATCACAGTCTATCGTACCTTATGGTTTGTACCTGCTTGACGATGGTGTTAACCAGTTCTTATGGGTCGGTCGCGATACCGTCCCGGCTCTGCTAGGCGACGTCTTCGGCGTTGAGGACCGTACACAGTTGAAGCAGGGCAAGGCCTCGCTACCTGTCATAGATAACGACTTTAACGAGCGCGTACGAGCCGTTGTTGATAAGTCAGGAGATCACAAGAGCAAGGGTGTCGGAAGTATTGTACAGCCTTCACTGTACATCATCAAAGAGGATGGCGAGCCCAGCTTGAAGCTCTGGGCACAAACATTGCTGGTCGAAGACCGCGCAGACCAGGGCGAGAGCATTGTTCAGTGGATAAGCAAGCTGCGGGAGAAGGTAAGTTATTCCGAACTAGACACTTTGTAGCAATAACTAATGCTCTGCTTCCAGGTCGTTCAGTAGATGTATTTACAGCATTTTGTCAAGATGCAGGTTGTAATATCTGAAGTGGGCACAAGCGAGTGGAAGTCATGATCGACCTAAAAGATGGGATTCTGGAATGAACACAGTTGTAGAGCACCAACTAATGGCACGCTCACAATGAATACAATGCAGAAATATATCCGTGACCGGTATCTATTCAGTGACGGGGCGCTAAGATAAATAGCAAATCGTCCCTCCTACAGTCTGGCTTGGCTTGTGATCCCGAGCGGAACATCATCCTTCGCCCGCTCCTTCAACAACCTCCTAAGAATCTTCCCACTCGCACTCTTCGGTACCTCAGCCACAAACACTATCCCGCCCCTCAAACGCTTGTGATTCGCAACCTTGGCTCCGATCCAGTCTACAATCGCCTTCGCCTCCCTCTCCCCCGGCTCCCCCTTTCCCTTCGCGGCAACAACATACGCCCGCGGCACTTCAGTGTGCATATGCTCATCCTGCACACCGATGACAGCGACATCCTCGACGCCCTCGTTATCCATCAACTTGCCCTCGAGCTCCGCAGGCGCAACCTGGAAACCCTTATACTTGATGAGCTCCTTGACACGATCAGTGATGTAGAAGTTGTGATGCTGGTCTTGGAATCCGATGTCGCCGGTCTTGAAGTAGCCGTCCGAGGTGATGGCGTCGGCGGTTGCGGCTTCGTTTTTCCAGTACCCTTTGAACACATTGGGGCCCGAGAGCCACAGTTCACCTACTTCGCCAGGACCGAGTTCGGTGCCGGAGCTGGATATGTATTTGGCGCGCATGTTGGGGAACATCTTGCCCACGCTGCCGACTGAGGTGTACCATTCGTCCCAGGGCTGAGAAGGTCAGCAATCTGCACAAGCATTCATGACAGAACAAACGCACTTGGGTATGCGTCATAGGACTTGTCTCACTAAGTCCGTATGCCTGGTTGATCTTAATTCCCAGCCGCTTGTGCACCGCATCTACCAACTCCTTAGTGAGCGGCGCTGCACCACTCGTGATCATCCTGACCGACGACAAATCATACTTATCCACCATCTTGTCCCTTGCCAGCCTAACAATGACCGGGGGTGCGACGTAAATAAACGTAATACGGTGCTCTTGTACAGCGCTTAGAAATGTCTCCATATCGAACGCCGGCATAACCACAAGCTCTATCCCCCGATGCAGCATCTGGTGCACCAAGCCCGTTAGACCGTAGATATGGAAAAAAGGAAGGACGCCCAGGAACTTGTCCTCTGTGGAAGAGTACCAGCGCCCCACGGATCCTTTGATTTGCAGCAGATCGGCCACGATGTTGCGATGCGTGAGCATGACACCCTTGGGCAGGCCCGTGGTGCCGCTCGAGTACGCAAGGAAAGCCAAATCCTCAGGTTTCGCTTTTTTGCGGCGGTACCGCAGCGCACCAGACGTCTTGCGGATGTTCGTCCAGTGCTTCACGCGATGCGTCTCGTCCCTGCCCTCGCCGAGCAAAATAACACGATCATCAGGAATCCCGACCTTCTTCGTCGCCAGGAGCGCGGTCTTCAGAAAAGCCTTCGTAGTAACCAGAGCCCGGGCTCCAGAATTCTCAAGCTGGTACGCCAGCTCGTCCACCGAGTAGCCTGGATTGGCGGGCGTGACGATACCGCCTGCGAAGAAGGTACCATAAATAATGGGAGGTACGTCAATGTCGTTTGGTGTGTAGAGGGCTAGGACTTCGTTGCGCTGCCAGTCCCACAGATTACACAAGCCCTCGCCGAAGGCGGTTGCGTGCCCCTTGACATCGGCGAAGGTGTAGTTGCGATGTGACGTAACGGCGCGGTAGAGGACTTTGTTGTCGGGGAAGTCGCGATCTTTGCGATCGAAGATCAGGCCCCAGAGATCCACGTCTGGTATTTCTACATCTGGGAATGGTGATGTGGAAGGCATGTTTGGATTTGAGGGTGATGGCTGGGCGGACGGCGTGGTTGCTCGTTGAGACTCACAATCAACACCTAAATGGGAATTAAAAGACCCGACAGAATGGTATTAGGTATCCAATCTCTTGCTGCAGCTCGCACATGACCCACTTTCATGCGATGCAACTGCGTGTCTGCAGCAGGTTGTTCGCGATTGATGTATGTTTTGCGGGGAACCTCGGTACAGCCTCATGACGTCGATCGCAAGTCTAGTCCGCTGCACCGAAGGTGAATACTAGGCGTCAAAGCCAAGAAGGTGAACCACCAGAGAAGAGCTTTGGTTGTAAACATGTTCAATTTGTGTGTTGTTGGAGCTGAGCTACAACATCATAACGCCAGGGTGCGCCTTCCCAAGCTCTAATCCAACGCCATACGCTACAAGAGCAGAATGTACAAATATACTACACGCTGTGAAACATCAGGTATCAACTGTTGATATCACCTGAACGTCGCCCACAGTCGAGCTGCCCAAAAGCTAACCATCAATTCCCTCCACATACTATCCAGGTCCTCGCTCAACCGCACGGTCGGTACGACCCCTCCCGGAAGCAGCTGCAGCCCTTCTGTTGCTAGTAGTCTACCGTTTGTATCTCTCCACTCAAAGGGCTCTGTAAGGCCGTCTCTCTCCACAGCCCCGCTCTTCGATTTACCTTTCCCAAACAGACCACCACCAGAATTTATCTTCTTACATGTCAAGATTTCCCTAGGCGCGGAATTAGGCCCCGGGAAATGCCTAATGTGCCATGTCTTCCACCCAAACGTCATTTGCAAGCCGCCACCATAGCAATGGGGCTTCTTGCCAACCATGTAGTATTCATTCTCTCGGAAAGGTGGATCTGAGACCTCGTACAGAGTTTGAGAGCGGTCGAAATGGATAGGTAGCTCGTGGGCAAGTGGAATCTCAGCGGCGCGGAGACGTCGTATTCTCAAAGGAGAATTGAAGGAGTCGAGGGGCGAAGATAGCTGATACGCTGGGCCATTGGGCGTGTGTATGAACGTGCTGTACAGGAGGAACTCAGTGTTCTTTGGGTCTATGGTGTCGTAGCCTGGCAGCTCATCATCAGCGGGCGGCGATGCGACCTCAACGCGAGACGGTGCGGCGGATGTTGGAGCAGGAGGTGGTGCAGTTGATGCTGTGTTCGGTGCTGTGTTCGGTGCTGCGGTCGGTGGTGGCCCAGGAGGCGGCGCATAGCCGCTTGCTTCCGCATAAGTAGGTATTGGAGCATCTTCGGCTTCTGGAAGCGATGTCCGTTGCTGCGCCCGAGGTCTGTGTGTCGTTCCTTCGTAGGGTGCTGTCTTGCTGGACATATCGCAGGATTCGGCTATGCGATCTGGTGGCGTGTCAAGAATCAAACGTTGCGTTGCGCGTTAATATTTGAGTCGCGCGTGGTGACGTACACCGGAGCTTGGAATGTTCAAGACGTGGGGTGTACAATGTGCCAAGTGTGGCGATGCTCCGCACCCACCTCATCCGATTTGACAGCTCTTTCCAACACCAAAGTATCCGCAGACTTCAAAGAAGCCTTTGGTAGTCAGGATGCTGTCGAAGCCCTTACCTTCGTACGACCAAATTGAAGAGCATCCGGCGAAGGCCGGACCGATATTGAGAGGACTATGTCAAGTTCCTTGGTGCCAGCAAGCACACATTATGCGCCTCGGGATTTTTGACATACCAACCTTCGCTGACCAAAGCTGCCTCTTTGTCTCTCCAGTCGTCAATCTTCTCGGCAGACTTGAAATCGAGGTCAGCAAGCTTGGAGATGATTCCATCTCCAAGTATAGGCACGACCACGAACAAGGAGCAGTCCCGCAAAGTCATAGCGAGGCGAAGATCGTAAACAAAGTTGGAGTCGTCGCGCGGGCGCGCATAGCGCCGCAGTATACCCTCTGAATCTAGGGTGGCTTGCAGCTTCTTGAGATGAAGCAACAACGTCCGGCCGTCACCAGCGGTGAAATAGATAACTACACGGTCGACAAGCGTTTTAAGGGCTTCCTCATGGTGCAGGTGGGTGTTGGTGTCCTTTTTGATTTGTACTGACAGGGCGGTCATGGCCCAGCGTTGTATCTGAACCACATCACTGTTCGAAGCTGCATCCTCATTACTCAACCGCAACGGGCAAATGTAGTCGCGCGGTGTGCCTCTTCCTCGTGAGAACTGAAGAGCACAAGTTCGGCAGCGGATTGCATCTGGCGGTGCGTTAGGCGACTGTGCCAGCCACTTTGGCTTAATCTCGAACGTGATGTTTTGGCCCGGGACTGTGGACATGTTGGGTAGAAGGATGCCAAATTGCGCTGTTTCGTTCAGGGGTCGTATGGCTGGTACTAGCTTCTTGAGGACGGACATTGCTTCGTCAAACAGCACCACGGGAAGATGAGCCATTAGGTGCTTGTCCAAATCGATATCTTCAAGAGTCTGTCCGGTCTTGGTTGATGTTCGGTGCGAAACGAACAATGGTCGCACATCTGCCATGAAACCATCAACGATTACTTCAGATCTCAGACTTTTTGGCAGACCCTTGCTGACTCTGAGCACCTTATCGGCGACCATATGAGATGGAATCGTAGTTGCGGTGTTTCCAGCATCCCTGACTGCAACGAACAAGAAGCCGCCTGTCTTAACGACATTTTTGTTGAGCTGTACACTGAATACCGCGTTCGCGGCACCTTCATTCAGGCTTTCAAAACTGATCAAATATTGAGTCAGGCCATCGCTCTCCCTCTGTATGCAACACAGAGCACTGGGCACGTCCAGCGACCTGAAACTCTCGATCTCTTTCTGAGTAAGCTTCAATAAGCCTGGGCCTTGAGCATCAGGACTCGGGTAAATGTGTGGCAACAACGAATGCGATGGTTGACGCCCATGGCGGGTGGGTCCAGTCGAGTGAGGCTTGTAAGATACACCGCCAGCCGGATGCAGTTCAAATTGATGATGGGCAAGTAGGTGAGCATTCGATAAGCGGGCGTGAAGAACATCTAGATCGGACATTCGGGAGACTGGTCTCTGATCGAAGGAGTCTGCACTCGCATTCGGTGGGCTCTGAGAAGATGCCAAATCTTCAGCCGAGTAGTTTAGCAGGGCGTTGCTATTCTTCGAGGCCCCAAGGTTTGCATTTTGTGTAGCAGGCTGCAGCCCGGACGCTGGCGATTCAGGCCCGTTGTTGTCTGCTTTCACAGCAGCCTGGTCAGGTTTCCGTGGCCGTAGTAGTGTGCGAAACTTTTCGAGAGTCGGTGACGAAAGTGGCATGGCTACAGATAATGGCCTGAAAAGTACTCCCGCGCGATGTCATTCCCCTTGACCACGGCTGGTAGTACTGCTGGCGGACGCGAAATTCTCGAGTTGAGCGCCAAATGATGTGGTAAGATCCAACGACCGCATGTGCAATGCACACTCGTTGATCCGGGCACTTTTCTCTTCCAGTGCTTGTGGTCCTGAGCCAGGAGCTTGATCCCTGGCGATTGTTGCTGTTCGTGTCCAGTATTGTGTGCTGAGGGAATGACGTCGGTCAGCCAAACGTGAAGCTGTGATGCTGACAGCGTGCACGTCGGCGCAGCTGGCTTTTGTGTGTGTGATAATCAGATACAAGGCGTTGTCCGTTCATCTTGTCACCTGTGCCGTTTCCGAGCTGATTTTCGTGGCGCGCTCCGTCGTGAATTCCACGGTACGCTCGTCCGGTATAGGTGGGCCTCCAACATTGCCAGGCCAATCAACGCGTCGAGCCTTATATCCTCCGCAGACGCGATCACTCGTTTACATCACGCACCATTCTCGAGTGGAAGCTACAGGAGCCTGATAAGGTACACAATCCGAGAACAGCCTGCTGTTTTCAACGCCTGTCACAATGCCAGCGCCATCGCCCCTACCGACCTACCTCTACAAGATCCTCCCCTCCGCCCCACCATCACCCCTCCCTGACCGCCTGCCGCTCTCCGACCTCGACCGCAAAGATGGCTTCATCCACCTGTCCACCTCCGAACAAGTGCCTGGCACAGCAGATCGTTTCTTTGGTGACTTTACAGAGCTGTGGCTGCTGAAGATCAAGTATAGCGCCCTTGATGCTGGTACAGATGGAGATGGAAACGTCAATGCGGATAAGAAGGCATGGCTTCAATGGGACGAAGTAGGGCACGGGGCGTTCGCTCACTTCTATGGGGGTGATTTGGGGAAGGGCAATGTGCAGGAGGCTGTCAAAGTCGAGAAGACTGGGACGTGGGCCGAAAGCTTGAAGCTTGAGTGGTGAAATACACAAGAAGTGGGCACGCGTACAGGTCCTCGGGCGTGCCCTCGAGGCCCTCCTTTCTGAACATCAGAGTGCAGTTCCTAGGAGCATTGTACTACAGTGCATGGCTCGGCATATGGATCGAGGCAATGTATCAACGACTTGCCTACCTCTTCAGCAATAGCATGAAGGGGCAGCTGTGCTTCGTCTCTGAGCCATCAAGCATCATAAGTCCTGCCGTTACCGTTCTGGAGGTCAACATCATTGTCGTTCCAGGATAGTGCATGGAAGCTGGTTACAATAGTATCAATACTAGCCACAACTGCTCAGACTGTCTTTACAGCCTGTACGGCCCCAAAGATATCATAGCCCACTGCAACGAACCTGTGTGTGATGCCCCGTTCGCGGCTGAGTGGTGACGTTGAACCAGAGTCGATGAGGCTGTTCATCGACAGGAATTCCGGTCTCGTAGACAGGCAACGACACCACCATCTGTAAACCAGCCTCAACAATGTGGGGGCTACACAACTGTGCCAGCACTTGCCTTGCATAGAAGGATACAGGAACGTGCTTGTCAGAACTGTATGTTCAAGTTATAATCCACGACCTCGGGAGGTTCGACGGTTATGCTGCAAGTCGCTGCTACACATGTCTCGGTATGGGTGCTTCTTTATGCAAATCAAGGGAGAGAAGAACTGAAATACGCAGCAAGGGGCTGTTCTTGTGCGTCCAGATTGCAGTGTATTTCGTTAGCTGCGTGTAGAGGTGCGAAGAGCTGTGTGTTGTGCTCGAGTACAGCAAGCTGGTTCTCGGTGCCAGAAGGATTTCGGTGGCCAGTGCACCTGAGCTGTTCCGTCACGGGTCTTGGTCGAGACGGTGCTGGGGGACAGTCTACCGCTGGACTTCGTGCTCGCTCACGCCGCACCTCGACCGCATTATCCACCCTCCCAGGCGCTCGCTGCCAGCACTCGCTCGCACGCGCATTGCTTCTCCCCAAACGTCGCCTGTCGACTCCCCGGCTCCCGCGGCCCCCCTCGCAGGGGAGACAGCACGAATCCTCCCGCACCCACTCCCTCAACACCAGCCGCCTCGCCCCGCCCCGCGACCCCGATCGCGCGCAGCATCGCCCTGAAGACGCCGGGGCCCATTGCGAGCGCGCGCCGCAGACACCAGCTCCCCGCGTTTCGGCCCACCTCGCGTGCTGCTCCGCATCTCGGCGTCCGCAAGCGACCTGCGCCCAAAAAGTCTTCCTTGGCGAGCCGGCGAGCGCGAATGTGCCGCAAACCATAGCAGCGAACACTGCGGACTGAAGAGCGCACATGGCCAACTACGGCAACCAGCAGGGCGGCGGGCCGCAGCAGTACGGCCAGCCCACGGGGGGCGCGAGGGATGCCGCGTTTGCGAACATCTTCGGTGCGAGCCCAGCCATGGCCGGCCGCTCGCAGACCATGACTTCGCAGTCGCACCAGCGCCTGCCAGACAGGGCCGCCACCATGTCCAGCCAGACCGCCGACATGATGCAGCGGATGCCGCCCATGCGGCCGCCCGTCAACGGCTACGACCGCCGCCCGCCCGCGCCCTACGATCAGCGCGCCCAGTCGACCTACGACCCCCAGCGCCCGCAGAGCCACGACCAGCCGCCGCAGAATTACCAGCGTCCACAGCACCCGTCTAATGGCTACCCCCAAGACCCGCGTTTCGCCCAAGGACCGCCGCAACAGCGCCAGCCGCAGCCGCAGTACCTGCCCCAACCGCTGCGGCCAGAGCGTCAACCTTATGGACAACCACAACGATTTGACTCGCGACCCTCACCGCCTGGACAGCTTCCCTTCAACAAGCCAATCCCTCCGCGCTTCCCGGGCTCTGGCGGGCCGGCCCTGAACAGCGACCCGTATCGCTCACAGTCCCTGGCCACAGGCCCTCGACCGCAATTCAATGCTCCTGGTCAGAGCTACCAGTCGCCAGCAAACACCTTCCGCCAGCAGCCGTATATGAACCACATGGCGAGAACTACTGCCCAAGGTCGTGTAGTCCCCGAGCGTCCGGATGAACGGACAATGTCCATGACCTCATACCGAGGCGGAGGCGAAAGTGACTTCGGTCCGCAACAGACAATGATGAGTGGAAGGGTCATTCCTGGCCGCAGACGGGAATCAGGCGGGCAAGAAATGGCTCCAGGTGACCAGAGGTCTCCTGCAGTTTCTCCACCAGCAAACATGGGTCCAGGGACAAAGACAAGGAACACAAGCCAGGGCAGCATACCGCAGATGCGTACCATGTCCATGGCTTCCACAATAGCGCCGTCGATAGCACCGTCACAAGCTGATCGTACAGAGACCATGTCTTCGTCCATCACCCGGCCCAGTTCTACAGCAACGACGAATAGCAACAACAGGGCTTCTGGTCAGTCTCACGCTGGAACTGTGGTGCCGGCGGGACAGGAGCCAAGGTCACGCCGTGCTCCTCTCGTCTACCCTGCGCTACTGTCCCGCGTAGCAACCACCTTCAAAGACAGGGTGCAGATTTCAGAGAAAGAGAAGGATGGACTGGTATACCAAAGCGCCTTTACTGGAGCGGATGCTGTCGATCTCATTGCGTTTATCATTAAGACTACCGACCGAAATCTCGCTCTCCTCCTCGGAAGGTCTTTGGATGCGCAGAAGTTCTTCCACGATGTAACCTACGCACATAGGCTGCGCGATTCGACCAACGAGATCTACCAATTCCGCGAGACAATGATGGAGGAGCAGGCCGATGTCAACGGCGTCTTTACCCTTCTTACTGAATGCTACTCTCCGACCTGCACACGGGACCGCCTGTGTTACTCGATTGCCTGTCCGCGCCGTCTCGAACAGCAAGCTCGCCTGAACATGCGAATCCAGCCTGGTCTTAAGCGGGAAGAGTCTCGTGCTAGTCTGCATGAAGATACAAATGACGAAGAGCAGAAGCTGTGGATCAACACAGTTCCCAAGGATGTTGCCGATAGCGTCTCGGACAAGGAGAAGAAGCGCCAAGAAGTGATCTCCGAGTTGATGTACACCGAAAGAGACTTTGTCAAAGATCTGGAGTACCTTCGCGATTTCTGGATGAAGCCACTCAGGAATCCTGCCACCTCGCCTATCCCAGAACACCGGCGAGAGAAGTTCGTCCGCACCGTGTTCAGCAACTGCCAGGAAGTATACATGGTCAACTCGCGCCTAGCAGAATCTTTGACCAGACGGCAGCAGAAGGAGCCTGTTGTACGGAACGTGGGAGATGTTTTCCTCGAATACGTTCCTCACTTTGTTCCCTTCATCAAGTACGGCGCGAACCAACTTTTCGGCAAGTACGAGTTCGAGCACGAGAAACGCACCAACGCAGCGTTCTCTAAGTTTGTGGATGAGGTCGAACGTATGAAGGAATCAAGAAAGCTTGAGCTCAACGGTTATCTGACGAAGCCGACTACAAGGTTAGCCAGATATCCATTGCTGCTGGAGGCTATTTTGAAAGCTACTGCGGACGGAAACCCAGATAAGGAAGATCTACCAAAGGTCATTAAGATGATCAAGGACACCCTCTCGAAGGTCAATATTGAGTCTGGAAAGGCTGAGAACCACTTCAACTTGATGCAGCTCAACAAAGACCTCAAGTTCCGTCCAGGAGAGTACGTTGATCTGAAACTGACTGACGAAAACCGTCAGTTGGTATTCAAGGGTAATTTGAAGAAGACACCCACCGAAACGACCGGCGATATCACCTGTTACCTTTTCGATCATGCCGTTTTGCTTGTCCGCACAAAGACTGTGAACAAGCGTGACGAACAGAAAGTGTACAAAAAACCCATACCCCTCGAGCTGCTAGTAATCACCCAGATGGATGAGATCATTCCTCGGCTTGGGATAGCGAAGAGGCCTTCGGGGACAACGCTGATGGGTGCTGGAGCGAAGGCTATTCAAGCGGCTGCACCGAGAGCAGATGCGAACAAGCAGCAAGGCTACCCGATCACCTTCAAGCATCTTGGAAAGGGTGGTTATGAGATGACGTTATATGCCAGCACCCCAATCTCGCAGCAGAAATGGATGGAACACATTGAAGCGCAGCAGCGGACGCTGAGGGAGCGTAGCAACATCTTCACGAAGTCTATCATCAACGAAGGCTTCTTCTCCGCGGCGATCAGAGTTACCTGTGCTGTTCCTCTTGGTAAGTTGTATGTGACAATTGATTTGCATCATCTAATGCATTTACAGATGGTGGCCGCAAGCTGGCTCTGGGTACAGATGCTGGTGTCTACATCGTGGATCGCAAACCGAAGGATGCCTCAATGCGACCTAAGCGTGTCCTGGACTCCAAGGGCGTCACACAGATTGATGTACTCGAGCAACATCAAATTCTGCTCATACTAGCTGACAAGACCTTGTATTCATACTCTACAGAAGCACTGGACCCTGATGAAGCACAAGCCGCTGCAAAGCGTCCGAGGAAGATCTGTCATGCCAATTTCTTCAAATCTGGAGTCTGCATGGGTCAGCAGCTTGTTGCGTCTGTCAAGACCTCAGCGCTGTCCACTACGATTAAGGTCTTCGAGCCTAAGGAGAACATGGCTAACAAGGCCAAGAAGTCTGGGTTCGCCAAAATGCTCGCGCAGGGACAAGATCAGCTCAAGCCGTACAAGGAGTTTTACATTCCTACGGAATCGTCTTCGATTCATTTCTTGCGCTCGAAGCTTTGTGTTGGATGCGCTCGTGGTTTCGAAGTCGTCAGCCTTGAGACACTGGAAACACAATCATTGTTGGATCAAGCCGATACATCTCTCGATTTTGTTGTCCGCAAAGAGAATATTAGACCTATTCACATCGAACGCATGGGAGGCGAATTCTTGCTCTGCTACTCGGACTACTCCTTCTTTGTCAATCGCAACGGATGGCGCGCAAGACCAGATTGGAAGATTACGTGGGAGGGCAATCCACAATCTTTCGCTATTTTCAACCCATACATCCTTGCTTTCGAGCCTAGCTTCATCGAAATACGGCACATGGAGAGTGGTGGCCTGGTGCACATCGTCACGGCGAAGAACATCAGGTGGCTGCACTCATCCACACGAGAGGTTCGTGAAAATCTATGTAGTGATAAGTGCCACCTGCTGACATACGCACAGATCCTGTACGCCTACGAGGACGAACTGGGTAACGACATCATCGCTAGTTTGGACTTTTGGCAGGCGGCGAACGGTCCTGCTCACAAGCAGGCCATTGAAAACAACCGCTACGAAAAGAGCTAGATGCCGCCGTCATATACGCAAGAGGCGCTGCACCAGGCGCCGCATGCTCATCAAGAAACGTAGCTCACGATTTGTTCCTAGCACCACACCCACCTCTGGGCTCAAACCCTCGACCCACTACCCGTAACCGCTAGAGCCTCGTTCTTGCAAGCCACACTGGAATGAGGATCTGATCCGCCGTTGGATTGGACTGACCAAGAGAACAAGTGTGCGCGTCTGCCACCGAAAGATCGGCGCCCAAAGTTCTCCGGTGGTGCGCCGCGATGTGACCGAGGCCTGCATTTTGAACCCATCTACTTCTTTGAATTTTGTATAGTAGGCATAGTTGGCGAGCGCTGGTGTAAATCGGGAAGATTATAGGCTCGAGTAAACAGATTCGATGGGGCATGTTTGACGAGATACCATGTCAGATTAGCGGTCATGATAATGGAACATCTACTGATTGCCGTTGACTTATTTTCTTTACGATTTTCCAGACAATTGAGAGAGCGACTATTCCTTGTAAACGACGTCATCCGTTCCTGCTCAAGTTTTGTAGTTGCTGGGCCAACTTCGGTTAGCACCCCTGAAACGGCATTTCTCAAACAGACCCTGATGCAAGCCACGAGCCACTGCTCAGCTTCAGCAGCTTTCGAGACGTTCACTCGCACCCCCACCATGCCTCCAAAGATCGTGTATGGCAAGAGAACTGCCTCACGCCCCGTCTCCGCCAGTTACACAAAGTTCTTGTCGCCCGAAAAAGACGTCCTTCTTACTAAGACAAAGAATAACACGAACAACTCAACGAGAGAATCAGAACGACGGTCAAATACAACTGAGCAAAATGTTCAGGGTGATCTGGCGGCGCTTGAGGCACAACTGAGTGGATTGGCAATCAATAATGAGTCTCTAAGCTGTAATGAGAACTTTGTCCGGAAGCAATCAAAGGGCAGGTCGAGGAAGGCACTCGAAGAGTGCGACGCAAACGCGGTATCTAAAGAGAGCGCTGGCATCAAGAAAGTAGCGCAGCGAGAAGACTCGAAAGACCAAATCCAGCCGCAAGAACCCATAACGTTACCGAGAACGCCTCCACGGACGCCGATCGCAAAGCCAAAGAAGAAGAAGAGGTCAAGACCTACGACATCGAAGAAGAATCAGCTACCCACTCCAGAGCCCACCCCAGAACGAGATGACATATATACACAATACGTCACGCCATTGCTGCCATATAGCGATGGGGGGAGGATCATAACGTTCGACCAATGGTCGTCGGAGCTGGAACCGCTTTTTGAAATTACAAAAATTGCGGAGGCATCCTTCTCTGAAGTCTACCGCTTATCAGCCATCTCAGCTACAACAGGTCTCAGGGGAGAGTCGGTACTTAAGGTTGTTGCTTTGAAAACCCCACCAAACGCACCACTGCCGTGCCAAACCACGGAGCGCGCAGTCAGAGATCGGGAAGGTCAGATGGCGAAGGAGCTAGAGGAGAGAGAAGAGAAAGATTCCTACAGATCACACGTTGCTGATGTTCTGTCAGAGGTCAAACTTCTACAGAACTTGAATTACATCCCAGGCTTCACAAACTTCCGAGATCTTACCATTCTCCAAGGCAGACCCTCGTCTGCTTTCAATAATGCTTGGAAGGCATGGAACAAGGCAAGACCACGTGGCAGAAAGAGTTACTTCCCGGATCCAAGCAAGAAGACCAGCTACGATGATACCCAGCTTTGGGCTGTTGTAGAAATGCAGGATGCAGGCATGGACTGCGAGAAGCTCATGGAAGCTGAAGGTCTCGGAACAATCTGGGAGATTTGGGATGTATTTTGGGGCGTCTGCTTGAGCGTTGCAAAGGCTGAAGAGGCATGTCAATTCGAACACCGCGACTTGCACATGGGCAACATCTGTGTTCGATCGTCTCGTTCCAAGAGCAACGTATTGCAACCCACAATCAAGGATCCATTACGACGGCGGTTCAAATTTACCGGTTTCGAAACAACGGTCATCGATTACACACTCTCTCGCGCCGACATTGTCGCGCACCAGAGGACACCTACTTCTTCCCCCTCCACACTCGACGCCACACACTCGTCAAGGCCTGACTTCACAGGTCACGAAGTCGCCTATCTGGACTTGAACAAAGATAATGCCCTGTTCGAAGGCGATGCATCAGAAGAGTACCAATACGAGATTTACCGCTACATGCGTGGCGCAGCCCTCTACAACAATCCACTCCAATCTGAACCATCTCCAGACGCAGAACCATGTGTTACACCACGCCGCTCACCGCGGAAGAACACACATATACGCTTTGGCGAGGTTCCTGAGACGCCGCAGAGACCGTCAACGAGTGCAAACAGAGACACGAACGTCTGGCGCCAATTTTACCCCAAAACCAACCTAGTGTGGGCGCACTTCCTGCTGCACAAGCTGCTCACCCACCTCACGGGCTACGAACCCGAACATCTCTCTACACAGGACATCATGGTAAATGTCGAGCTCGGCGAGGATGCAAGTGTCCCGGGTGCCGCTCTTCGTGTCAAGAAGAAAGCCATAAAGCTGCACAAGGTGCTGCAAAGGGTCAGCGAGTTGCTTTGTCCGGTTGCGTTGGGGAAGAAGGAGGGTTTGGGCAGTGTCAAGGAGTTGGTTATCCTCGCGGTGGAGGAGAGGTGGTTGAGGATTGGGGATGTGAGCGGTTGAGAAGTCTGCGTTTGGAGTATCAGCGATTGAGCATTTTGAACGGAGTTGCATTGATGGCGTTAAGATGGGTTTGCACAGCATTATCGCATTTTTATGAGAAATGATATGGACTATTCTCTAAGGAGACTCTAAGGAGACTCTGCTGTTTCGCATAGCTATATTGATCGCTCCGTACAGGTATTGATGCGCTGTGTCCCAGACGATAATTACATCTATACAGCGATTCATTTAGCCACATAGTGCGAGTCTACGAGTCTACAACGTTCTGCGCCAAAACCGTTTTGCGTAGGTTTCTGAGAACAAGAGTCTTGGATGTCTTGCTGTGCTGCACAGACGACGCCAAGACACTGGACGTCGTTGCGCTCCCGCCAATCACCAAGAGAGTCCACCGTCGTCGACGCCTCATCATCCGTCCAACATCGCCGTTCAACACCCGCCTTACACCACGCTCCTCCGCATCACGCCGTAGCTGGTATACACACGCATCATGTCGGGCCAGATAGACAACCTCGCGCCCAGCTTTGCGCCGTTCTTCGGCATGGTGAGTGGCTTGCGGTGTACCGATGACTTCATAAGCTAACAATGTGCAGAGCGGCATCTTCTTCGCAGTGAGTACCCTCCGGCTGCTATATCTTGAGAACTAAAGAACGAGCCTCGAACAGATGTCCTTTGGATGTATGGAACACTAGACCGCACGGTAACGACGCGTTGAGACTAACGGGCAACAGGCATGGGAGCTGCCTACGGCACAGCCAAAGCCGGCGTTGGTATCGCGGGTATTGGAACATACAGGCCTGACCTGATCATGAAGGTTCGAGCTCTGGAGTCGAACACTGGAGCTCAGGCTGACCAAACGCCAGTCCCTCATCCCGATTGTCATGTCCGGTATCTTGGCCGTGTACGCGCTCGTCATTTCAGTCCTCATCGCCAGCGACATCAAGCCGCCGCCTGAGAAGGAATACTCGCTGTTTGCCGGGTTCATGCACATGGGCGCCGGCCTCTCTGTAGGCCTGTCTGGATTGGCTGCAGGCTACGCGATTGGCATTGTTGGAGACGCTGTAGGTGCACATGTCATGATGGCGCCAGGGCAATAACTGACTGACTACAACAGGGTGTGCGCTCGTTCATGCGGCAGTCGAGGATCTTCGTCGGCATGGTCCTCATCCTCATTTTTGCCGAGGTCTTGGGTCTCTATGGGTAGGCTGTGCTTTGATAGGGCAGAGTCGAAGGTCCAAGCTAACATTGCCAGACTGATTGTTGCCCTCATTATGAACACCCGCGCCAGCGGCTGAGCACACTGGCTCCATCTCGTCTTCATGTACGACTACTTGGTGTAGAAACACAGCAATTGCATGCAACATATCCGGCGTTAGGAGCAGGGAGCTTTCAGTCGAGTCGGGGGGTGTCTTATTGAAACTAGAACTTTGAAGAGAGGCCTGAGTTGGGAGAAGTTAGGGCAAGTCCAGCGCAGACTGGACGTGTAAATTGCAGCAGTTCATCAGTCAGGTCGCACTGCAAATACAATACATGAGCCATTGGTACCAAGCTGTGGCCAGATTGGCGGCAGAAATGTTGAGCCAGCCGCACGCAAGTCGAACCACAGGACCGTCGAGTCGTGCATGTTGGGTACCGTGGTGCAAGCCGCGACCCTGTCTTGGTCGTGCAATAGCCGATTGGCAGCAGCAGCAGGAGAGTGGCTTTCAGCAGACCGGATGGGTGCACACGCTGGGTCGACGCCTGTCTTGTCAGCCCTGCCAGCATGATCAAGCTCCCTCCACTAAGCGGGCTTATCGATGCAGCCCTGCCGTATGCATGTACTGACAGCCAGAGACGGTGCCAGGTGGTGCGCTGGGATGCCGGCGACGATCACTCAGCAAGCTGTTGCACCACACATGCTGAAACACGGCCTCAGGACGGACTGTGTGCGCACGCACGTGTGTGCAAGGCAGCGGCGCGCTGCAGCGTGCGCCCTCATAGTCGCAGCAACAGGGCGACAGACGGCTGGTCGGCGCCGCCGTGAGCTAGCGGCTTCGGCGCTCTGTTGCAGAGCAACGGCGGGACCCCACGCCGTGCGTCATCAGAAGAATGCGCCTCAAGCCCCCGCCATGCTGGCCGACCGTTATATCCAGACAGCCCCGGTCCTAGGCGAAAGCTGCATCATCTCAGACCCTGCTGCCGCCCGCGCCCGTTGTCACGCCCCGTGCACGCCCAAACCCGCCCGCTGAGAGGCTTGCGATGCTCTGAACAAGTGCGCACGCAGCCCTCGGACCTCGCGACTCCCGCACCTGCCCTGCCGAGCGACAAGCGGCCAAAGTCACCGGCGCCCAAAGCAGCAACCATGGCGACCACGGTCAACAGGCTGCTCCACCCGATTGAGCACCACCGCGAAAAGAAGGAGGGTGCGCGCAAGCCCTCTGTTCCCCTGCACGACCGCAACGACTCGGCCATGGACAAGCCGCGCGAGGACGAGAAGCACACGCTCGCGCAGTGGGAGGCCCAACGACATACACTAAGCCCCGACGAGATCGACAAGGACCCGGAGCAGAAGGCGGTCGGCCACTCGAGTAAAGTCTTGCGCCAGGAGGATTTCGAGCTGATCAAGACGCTGGGCACTGGTGCGCATGGACAGAATCCCCGGCCAGGATGCACTCACTGACAGCAGCCAGGCACATTTGCGCGCGTATGGCTGGTGCGATTGAAGGATGCAGCGCAGGGCGACCAAGACAAGGTCTTTGCTCTGAAGATACTGCGCAAGGTCGATGGTGCGTGTGTTGATCAAGAGGAGCCTGGCTGGAGCTACTAACACGCCTGCAGTCATTCGCCTCAAGCAGGTCGAGCACGTACGGAACGAGCGCAATGTCCTCGCCAAAGTCGCGGGACATCCCTTTATAACCACAATGGTAGCCAGCTTCCAGTCCATGGACTCGCTATACATGGTCGTATGTCTCACCTCGAACCTAGCAGCAACCATTCACTGATTTCTCAGCTTGACTACTGTCCCGGTGGCGAAGTCTTCAGCTATCTACGACGAGCACGGCGGTTCAACGAACCCACTTCCCAATTCTACGCGGCGGAGATTGTGCTGATATTAGAGTTCCTGCACGAGCGCGAGGGCGTTGCATATCGCGACTTGAAGCCGGAGAACATACTCATCGACGCCGAAGGGCACCTTAAGCTGGTGGATTTTGGGTTCGCAAAGAAGGTTGAGAATAGTACGTTGAGGAGGGAAAGGCTCAAACGAGTCAGGCTAACGTGCGCAGGGGAGACGTATACATTGTGCGGCACACCAGAATACCTGGCGCCAGAAGTGATTCGGAATACAGGTACAGTCCAACACTGGTCGATCAGCACACGGACATTCCTAACGCATGCCAGGCCATGGCACAGCAGTAGACTGGTGGGCATTCGGGATCCTGGTCTACGAATTCCTCGTCGGCCAACCGCCCTTCTGGGACCAAAACCCCATGAAGATCTACGAACAGTACCTCTTCCCCCCATTCCGCTTGCCCTCTCGCAGCCAGCTAACACGGGCGCCCCTTAGAATCGTAGAAGGCAAAGTGCGCTTCCCCAGTGCCATGTCGGCGCCGGCCCGCGACCTCATCTCGGGGCTCTGCACCGTCGACGTGTCCAAGCGCCTCGGCAACATTGCCGGCGGCGCCTCGCGTGTCAAGTCGCACGAGTGGTTCAAGGACATTGACTGGGACAAGATGTACCGGCGCGAGGTCCAAGGGCCCATTGTGCCGCACCTGCGCGGGCCGGCTGACACGCGGAATTTCGACGAGTACGAGGACGAGAGCGGGAATCGCGATCCGTACACCAAGGAGCTGAGCGATAGGTGGGACGAGTATTTCAAGGACTTTTAGCGGCGAGATGGCGGAATGGCATGGGGGATGGGTGATGGGTGATGGGTGATGGTTGGGGGGTGAGGGGCGGATGACGATGTTGTTATTGACGTTGTTGTAGAGCGAGGAAAGAAGAGGACAAGGGCAATGGTCAAGTCCTAGGACGAATTGCAACGAGGAGAAGAAAGAGAAGAACGAGAACAAGAGGATGATGAGAGGATGAAAAGGCACGGCCTCGCGCCTACTACTTCACCATCACGAGCTGTTTCACACATCACATCATGTCGACGCGTCACGGTGAGGGAGCAAGCAAGCGTTTTGTCTGGCGTTTTTAAGGGGGGACAGAAAGCGAGATTCTACGTGGGCATTCGGGTCTATATACGCATACGTGTTTCTCGGCGAAAAGGGCGGCGTCGTCACTCGTACCATACATACATTACATAGCCGACGAATCGATCGAGGGACGAATGCCATTCTTGCCGCTCGCCAGCACCATGCACGTAGTGGGTGTTCGTGCTGCGCCGTGACGTGCTTGACGTCTACTCATCTATCGGCATGTCTGCCTGTCTGTCTGCCTGTCTGTCTGTTTGGGGGTGGAGCGAGCACACTGGGCAGATTAGTTGGGTGGAGCGCGTGGTTGTGGGGAGGGCTGGCGGTCGAGGTGTGGAGAGGCCTGGCGGTCGAGGTGTGGGGTGAGCAGGAGGGGAGGTCAGGTCTACAGAGGCTGATGGGGTGGATTTGAGGGATGTGTGCGATGCGAGAAAGGGGACTGTGGGTGGCGTGGTGTGGCTTGGTTGACGGCGTGGAGAGCGAGTGTGGGTCGCTGTGAGGAAACATGGATGTGGGAAGAGTGGACTGAGTTGTGCGGCTGTATTGATTGAGAGGTGACAATTGGCAGCATGCAGAAGAATGTCTTAGTGATTGTTATTCTGGAAGTTATGTTCGATGGAGGTGACAGTGGGCGGTGATGTTATACGTGAAAGGAGATGCTTGATACGGAATACTCTTAACGTTGTGACGGAAATACAGCGGGACGATACGAAAACTGTCTTGAAGACGACCATGCTCGCAGCTGTTCGAACCTGGGTGTCAAATAAGCTGTTCGAACCTGGGTGTCAAATAAGCTGTTCGAACCTGGGTGTCAAAGAAGCTGTTCGAACCTGCGTGTCAAAGAAGCTGTCCGAACTTGCGTGTCAAAGAAGCCGTTCACAACCCTCTTGATGACGCGGACCTGTGCTCAGTGCAGAAGACTCCTCTGCGCGATAAAGGTGGGCAGCTTTCCAGTGCAAGGTACCGCGGAAATAGTCCAAAGGTATCATGCTGAAGTGTCACTGCTGTCTCGCTTTCGACCACTTACCAAAGCCTCGAAAATGTAAGCGAGCATTTGTACTGCATGTCGTGCAGCAGAGACAGCCGTTTGAGGTGCTACATCGAACAGAGTTGGGTTTCTTGAAGATGCAACCTGAGGACTGGAGTCCTGGAGTCAGCGATAGGTGCAAGAGAGAGTCAAGTACTGAGTTATGTAGTGCCGATGATCCGTGATAGGGCAGTCGTTGGGATCGTAGACACCCGGATACGGCAATGGATAGGCAGACAGTCGAAGCATGAAAGACCATCCAGGCGTCCCAAGAATCGGTGGTGTTGGTCGGTCGACTGGGTGATACAGTCTGACGGGGGCCGGGGGTCATGGCAATCGGCGAAACCCATAGACAAAGGCGATGCTGACAACGTGCTTGCAGTCGCTGAGAGGGCGAAAGAGGCGGGAAACGTACCCCACAGCACGAACAGACACCATGTCTAGGGGAGATTGGTGTTAGACTGAGCCAGATTCGGTGACGCGCATACAGTTCGCGTGGTCGTTGTCGAGCGGCGTGGTCGTTGTCAAGCGGCGTGGTCGCCGGGCAAGCTATGCCAGGTTAGGTTGATATCAGATCAGGCTTTGGTAGTGAACGTGCAGCGCCCAGTGGCAACGGCAGGCTCCACTTCAGGCATTGCAGCGGATGGGCAGGAGGGCCGGCAGCAGCCTGCGATCCCGTGCGAATACTGTGAATCGAAGTCAAGAGGTTCACAGGCCCAGGGAACGTGGGCAAAGCATGAGCTGTCCGGTGTTGTGGCAGGGTTAGCCCAGGAGCTGTAGTGCAGGCCAGCAAGTGAGACGTCGGCGGCGGCACGGTGAAGCAAGAGGCAGAGAGCAGAAGCAGGAAGCAGAAGCAGGAGGGAGGAGCCAGGAGGCAGGAGGCAGGAGCCAGGAGCCAGGAGGCAGGAGCCAGGAAGCAGAAGCAGCAGCCAGGAGCCAGCAGGCAGAAGCAGAAGCAGGAAGCAAGCTTGGTACTCGCTGTCTCGGGCTGCGCTGTTGCAGAGCTTACGCGTGCGTCTGCAGCGACAGTGGCAGCAGGTTGTAGACAGCAGGTGCAGCAGGTTGTAGACAGGCGCAGGTGCAGCAGGTTGTAGACAGGCGCAGGTGCAGCAGCGGCGTGGCCTGGCTCATTTGGGAGCGCGGTTTGATGGCCGCAGCGCCCGAGCGCAGATTGGGAGACATGGACATGGGCAGGGCGGCCACGACGAGCAGCGCGGAGAGACAACACACCAGTGCACTCACTCCTTTTCTGTGCTGGCGCGGACCTGGCCTGAACACGCTCCTTTGTCTCCCACGCATCTGGCAGGTCTTGGTTGTGCTGCTGCTGTCTGCGGCCGACGTTCCACAGTGCTGGAGTTCTGCGCTGCACGCTGCGGGAGCCACTGCCACCAGGTCCTGCGTCGCCGGTGCGATTGCTGGCACGATATCAACTGACACGGCCGCGACGCCTGCTCGCCGCCTGCGCTCCACGGCTGGTGTTGGCCTCACAACAGACACGCCCCGACTCCCACGGCGCCCGCGCAGCCCCCGTCTCAACTGCATGCCCTCGGCCAGCGGCTGCTCGCGGGCATGAGCAGCGTCACATCGGCGTCGCGACGCTTCCACCTGCCACGCTTCCTGCGGCGGAGCTCCAACTCGACGGCGAGCAGCGGCAGCGACGCCGCGCCGCCGCGCACGCCCAGCGCGCTGCGCAAGAGCATCTCGCTGAGCAAGCTCGCGGGGCACCCGGCGGCGACAGAGCAGCTGGCAGCGCGCGAGGCGGGCGAGCCCCGGCTGGCCAGGTCCGAGGTGCTGCAGCCGCCCGAGCTGCGCGCCGAGCATTCCCAGCTGGCGCGCTCGCAGCAGTCGCAGCTGACGGCCACGACGCGCTCGCCCAGCAC